>CM038626.1:4091829-4534329 GCA_021554675.1 Leuciscus idus
ATAGATAGATTAGTTAAATTGATTCGTTAGAAAGTATTAGTTAGAAAGAAAGATTAGTTAGAAAGAAAGAAAGAAAGAAAGAAAGAAAGATTAGTTAGAAAGAAAGAAAGAAGGATTAGTTAGAAAGAAAGAAAGATTAGTTAGAAAGAAAGAAAGAAAGAAAGAAGAAAGAAAGAAAAGAAAGAAAGAGGGAAAGACTGATTAGTTAGAAAGAAAGAGATAGATTAGTTTGAAAGATAGATAGATTAGTAAGAAATAAAGAAAGATAGATTACTTAGTTAGTTAGAAAGATAGACAGATTAGTTAGAAAGAAAGATAGATAAGTTAGTTAGAAAGATAGATAGATTAGTTAGAAAGAAAGAAAGAAAGAACGAAAGAAAGAGATTACTTAGTTAGAAAGATAGATATATTAGTTAGAAAGAAAGATAGATAAGTTAGTTAGAAAGATAGATAGATTAGTAAGAAAGATAGATAAGTTAGTTAAAAAGATAGATTAGTTAAGAAAGAAAGATACGTTAGTTAGAAAGATAGATAGATTAGTTAGAAAGATAGAAAGATTAGTTAAAAAGAAAGAAAGATGGATTAGTAAGAAAGAAAGATAGATAAGTTAGTTAGAAAGATAGATAGATTAGTAAGAAAGAAAAATAGATATGTTAGTTAGAAAGATAGATAGATTAGTAAGAAAGAAAGAAAAAAGATAGATAAGTTAGTTAGAAAGATATATAGATTAGTTAGAAAGAAATATAAGTTAGTTAGAAAGATAGATTAGTTAGAATGAAAGAAAGATAGATAAGTTAGTTAGAAAGATAGAAAGATTAGTAAGAAAGAAAGAAAGAAAGAAAGATAGGTTAGTTAGAAAGATAGATTAGTTAGAAAGAAAGAAAGATAGATAAGTTAGTTAGAAAGATAGATAGATTAGTAAGAAAGAAAGAAAGAAAGATAGATCGATAAGTTAGTTAGAAAGATAGATAGATTAGTTAGAAAGAAAGACAGATTGATAAGTTAGATAGATAGATAGATAGATAGATAGAACACGTTTGAAGATAGATAGATAGATAGATATGGTTTGAAGATAGATAGATAGATAGATAGATAGATAGATAGATAGATAGATAGATAGATATGGTTTGAAGATAGATAGATAGATAGATAGATAGATAGATAGATAGATAGATAGATAGATAGATAGATAGATGGATAAGGTTTGAAGATAGATAGATAGATAGATAGATAGATAGATAGATAGATAGATAGATAGATAGATAGATAGATGGATAAGGTTTGAAGATAGATAGATAGATAGATAGATAGATAGATAGATGGATAGATAAGGTTTGAAGATAGATAGATAGATAGATAGATAGATAGATAGATAGATAGATAGATAGATAGATAGATAGATAGATAGATAGATAGATATAGAATGGTAGTTTAATTGAGTCTAGGGCTTCAGAGAATTTAGATTTGAGATTTTGGCTTGTACACTAATGGGCTACCGTAGTCTTGGCTCAATTTGAGCAGTCTGCAATGAAAGTCTATGGGATTTTTATGATTTTGAATATTAATTTTTAAGAAAACCGTAAGTCAAACCAGTCTGAAAAGATATAGCGCACCAAGTCAGAAACAGTATGAAGGTCTGACCCGAGTTTGGAGTATGTAGCTTGAACGGTCTATGAGGAGTTAGTGTCCCAAAATTTGCGGTCAGAAAAAGAAGTAAGAAGAAGAATAATAATAAGTTTAAATAGGATTTCAGTAAGTTGGCTTTCTCAAGCCAACTTAATAATAAGTTTAAATAGGATTTCAGTAAGTTGGCTTTCTCAAGCCAACTTAATAAGTTTAAATAGGATTTCAGTAAGTTGGCTTTCTCAAGCCAACTTAATAATAAGTTTAAATAGGATTTCAGTAAGTTGGCTTTTCTCAAGCCAACTTAATTATAATTTAAAGTATAATAAATTGAAAACCAGTTATTTTAATTTGTAATAATATATCACAATATTTCTTTTTTTTTTCTGTATTTTTGATCAAATAAATGCAGGCTTGATGAGCAGAAGAAACTTCTTTCAAAAACATTAAAAATAGTAATGCAGACCTGCCAACCTGTACGCATTTTGCGTAGCGGATACGCATTTTGACTTCAAAGTACGCTGGTACGATTTGTCACTCTAAACTACGCAAAAACCTGGTGACGCCTCTGTGCACGCGCTGTCCTCAAATCAAGCTACAGCAAAAGAAGAAAAGTTCGACCAATCATAGCGCTGGGTTCATTCCCCAATAGCAAGCGGGAATGATTGACAGATGCGTAAGGCCTATCATTAAAAAGAGACTGAAAATCGACACCAATAAAGATTCCCGCTCGATCCCCCTTCCACTCCCGCGGCCGCCGTCTGACTGATGTCATAAGCGAGGACAGTAGGCTACAGTACAGTACTTCTGACTCCTGAAGGTAAACGGCCTGGGGTCGATGTGGACAGTTGATTGTTGAGTTAACTTAATCTTATGGATTCGATGATCACACAGATCGCATGGATTATCTTAAAATACTCCGTTAAGTTATTCATGGTCACTCAGAAAAGAGGAAGACATCATTCAGTCATGCAAATAATAAAATGCTCAAGTAATGCTGAACTATAAATCTTGAAATCGCTATGGCTTAACGTTAGTGATTATGAAAGTGCTGTGATTTGTGGATTACTGATAAGCGCGAGTCTGGAGAAACAGGCGTTTATTTATTCATTCATTCTCAGTGTTGAGAAACGTATGTGTTACGTTATTGTGTTAATTATATCTAAAGTAGCCTACCTAATTATGTTACATATTTATTTTGTATGAAAACTAGCGCGTTAGTTACTTATGGATTCAAAAGTACCGTTGTATCAGTGCTGCGCGAGCTCTCTCACAAACACGGACGCGCGCGCGCACACAGAGAGAGAAGATCATTGTAAAATTAAAATTGACGGGCTAAATTTAAATTTTGTTCTTGCTTGTTTTTTTTTCTGTCAAAAAGCATTTTGTATTATCCATCCCTGCTTTTAAAATTCGTTAAATGACGGACGTTTACTGTTAACACAGCCCTCATTATATGTCGGATTCGGAACTTATACTTAATATTATTTTTAGAATAAGTGATTAAATATGTTTGTATTGGCTAACATTTATGCAGCTAATGCGTGTCCTGTTTAAAATGTGCAATGTTCAAATGCAAAGACAGCACGTCACAAATAGAAGCCCTTTTGCCTGTGGTATTTAGTATCATATTTGGATATTGGAAATTAAATTAATTAGCCTATCTTAATTGTATTCCTATGTGTTTTTTTTTTTTCTTTTTTTTTTTTACTGTGTTCTAGGGGTTTCTTAATTTTAGACTAGTTGACCAGCACACATTATATGCAATGCAATTATATAACGCATGTTGTCGTCCAAACCGCCCATACAACCCCCCCCCCCCCCCCCAAAATTGGCGGTAAAAAAACGCGTATATATATATATGTACTGTGTATAGTACAGTACAGTATATATATATATATATACGCGTTTTTTTACCGCCAATTTTGTCCCGCCGTCCATTTTCAAATAGACAATGCGCCATTTTCCATTTGTCAAATGCAGCACTAAGATCGAGTAACACTAATAGAGAGATACAACCACGATCGGATGATAAGAGCAAATAATTTGTGACTCTAATGAGAGCTGTCTCAGTACTATGGTACGGTCTAAATCCTGACTGAAAATCCTCACAGATATCATTTCTTTTTCTAGAAAGGAACATAGTTGTGAGGATACTGCCTTTTCTAGTATCTTTGACAGAAAAGGTAGATTCGAGATCGGCCTGCAATTGACTAATTTTGTAGGATCAAGTTGCGTATTTTTAACAAGCGGTTTAATCATAGCCAGCTTAAACGTTTTTGGTACGTATCCTAATGACAAAGATGAATTAATGATATTAAGAAGAGGATCTATGACCTCCGGAAGCATCTCTTTCAGTAGCATAGTCGGTATAGGGTCTAACATACTGTACATGTTGTCGATTTAGATGATTTAACGAGTTTAACGAATTCTTCCTCTTCAATAGCAATGAATGAATACATTTTTTTCTTAGGGGACACTTCAATGCACTGCCTGATGCAATACTGTAGTAGACGGTTGCATAGTTATAATTTTCTCCCTGATATTATCAATCTTGTAAGTGAATAAGTTCATAAAGTCATTACTGCTGTGCTGCTTGGAAACTTCTGGGCTTGAAGCTTTATTTTTCGTTAGTTTAGCCACTATTTCAAATAAATACCTAGGGTTTTGTTTATTTTCTTCTAATAGGGTTGAAAAATAAGCAGATCTAGCAGCTTTTAAGGCCTCTCTGTATGCAATCGAGCTCTCTTTCCATGAAATGCGAAATACCTCTAGTTTTGTTTTCTTCCAGCAACGCTCCATTTTTCTGGCTGCTCTCTTAAGGGCCCGAGTGTGCTCGTTGTACCACGGTGTTGGTACATTTTCTTTAATCTTCTTTAAGCGCAACGGAGCAACTGTGTCTAAAGTGCTGGAAAGGAGAGAGTTAAAAGTTTCTGTCGCAATATCGAGTTCTTCTAAGCTATCCAGGATGCTGAGATGATGAAACTGATCAGGAAGATTATTAATAAAGCAATCTTTAGTGCCAGAAGTGATAGGTCTAACATATTTGTAACACGGAGTCTGCTTTGCAGCCTTGGCTAAATGAAGTTTACACGAGACTAGATAATGATCTGAGATGTCATTGCTCTGCTGCAGAATTTCAACGGCATCAACATTGATTCTGTGTGATAATATTAGATCTAGAGTATGATTACGACAATGAGTAGGTCCTGACACGTGTTGTCTAACTCCAATAGAGTTAAGAATGTCTTTAAATGCCAATCCCAATGCATCTTTTTCGTTATCTACATGTATATTAAAATCACCAACAATTAGGACTTTATCTGCAGCCAGTACTAACTCTGATAGAAAGTCAGTGTTGTGGCAATTTAATTCACTAAACAATCATCTTTGGCGTAAGAGACAGTCTGGAATCAAATGATCATTAAAAAGTAATTTATTCTTGCAAGAAGGCCCAGTTGCCACACAGAAGTCACAAGTACAGTCTGTGGAACAAGTGCGACCAGGAGAGAGAGGCAGGCCAGCCTTTATACTGTGTTATCTTCAAGGTTCTCTAAACACTCCATAGATGGATAAGACACTCCACCAGTGATCCTATTATACACTGAACTTTAGTTTAGCTTAACTTACAGCCTGCAAGTCCTAAATTGGACAGCCCTTTGACCTTAGGGGTCAGGGCCTCGGCGTCTCCCCCTCTTCTCCTGCCTCACAGAAGTTCCACATCAATCATTATATCACATGGTCAGCAGCACACATAGAAGTCAATCCTGTGTATGTTAATGAAAATCAAAGTAAGTAATGAAAATCAAAAATCTCCCATTACACTCCTCCCTTTTTATCATTCATTGATAATTGTTTCATCAAAACACTCACACAGTACTAATAATAATGAAACGTACCAAGTTTAAGTCTTACATCACCCTTATACTTCTCATTTCTGAATTTCATATAACTGATCATACTCTTAAACTAGTAGGAAAAAAGATTAAAATTAAAACTATTAGGAAAAAACATTAGAATTAAAACTAGTTTGAAAAAAGATTAAAATGAAATAAGCTCAGGCTATTTTTTCAGGGATAGACCCTTAATTTTACAGCAAGCAGATTAAAGGTTTATTCTGGAACCGGGCTAGACGAACGAGCTCTGTCATTGCATCCCCAACAGTAGTTGATACCCTGGTACACCTGTCAAAAAATGATTGATTGACAGGTGCCACGCCCCTTCCGGTGACAGGTCCCGCCCCTCCCGGTGACATGTCCCGCCCCTTCCGGTGTCCCGCCCCTTCCGGTGTCCCGCCCTTCCGGTGACAGGTGTCCCGCCCCTTTTGGCATAGGATCAAAGGGCTCAAAGGGCTTTTGACAGCTAGTTTTGACTTTTGATTGACAGGTTGACAGTTAGTTTTGACTTTTGATTGACAGGTTGACAGCTTTTGATCATGTTTTGACAGCTAGTTTTGACTTTTGATGTCTTTTGAAGGCTTTTGAAGTCTTTTGATATTGACAGAAAGTGTATATAACAATATGTCATGGTATCTGACAGCTAGTTTGATGCCTTTTGAACATGACAGTTAGTGTTTTTGAAGCCTTTTGATCGTTTGAAGACACTGTGATTAAATAATACGTCATGGCTATATGACAGCTAGTTTTAATTGTTTGAAGCCTTTTGAACATGACAGTTAGTGTCTGTGTGTGTGTGTTTTTGAAGTTGGTATCACACACACGATCCTCCTATTCCTGAGCGTATCCGGGCTGTACTGTGAAACTGATAAGAAAAACTGTGGAAGTTTATCTCACACAAACGTTGAAAAACCATTCAGTTCTTTTAAAAGAATATAAATGAATGAAATGTTTATAAAGATCTTACTAAAACCTCACTCAAAAAGTTTAAATAAAATGGAGTCATAAAAAATTGCAATAAGTCTCTCAAAGCACCGTCTGTGTGGGCCGCGCGCGTCTCTCTCTCTCTCTCTCTCTCTCTCTCTCTGTGTGTGTGTGTGTGTGTGTGTGTCACGGGATTCCCCCTGCCACCCTTTTGAGCTCTGACATCTGAAACGTGCTGTTCAGACACTGTGATTAAACAATGTCGTACAAAAACATTCTATCCTTTAAAATAATGATCTTGCTCATTTAACTAAAGTTGAAAAAACATACTGTTCTAATGATCATTTAACTAAGGTTGAAAAACTGTGGAAGTTTATCTCACACAAACGTTGAAAAACCATTCGGTTCTTTTAAAAGAATATAAATGAAATGCTTATAAAATATATATTACTAAGACCTCACACCAAAAGTTTGAATAAAATGAGAGTCACAAAAATTGCAATCAGTTAAATGTTTATATAGTTAAACAAGTATATGAATGGGTTCAAAATTGTTTTACACAACTTGTTTACTGAATTCATATAGTCATTCCTGAATGACCTCACACTGTCTCAAAACATAGGGAGTCATAGCGTGTCTCTCTCTCTCTCTCTGTCTGTGTGTGTGTGTGTGTGTGTGTGTACTCGTCTATCTATCTAACTGGGGACCTTGGTGTCGTTACACACTCACTAACAGGGGACCGTCGAGCCAAGTGGGGACATTTTTCAAGTCCCCTGTTGGTCATGCTTTAAAACATGTTAAAATCAGCCAAAACACGCTCTGGTTAATTTTGTACATTTTTGACCAAGTGGGGACTTACATGTGTGTGTGTGTTTAAGTCCATACTCAGCAGCGCTCCTGTAGGCTGGAGCAGGAACTGCAGTGGCCCATTAACACACGTCGTTCACACTTCTCTATTGTCTGAATGGCTGCTGTCCTAGAGAGGCTCTGAGACTGTAGAGCTGCTGTTTAACTGCTTAGTTCAGGAGCTTTCAGTAACACTTTATAATAACTGCACGCTATTAATCATTGGTTAAGCATTAGTAAACAGTTAATTCATTTATAAAGCATTAATATACACTAATAAGCAGTATATAAATGCAGTTATAAATGCTTTATTCCTGTTTTAAAAGCATATCTATAATGTGTTTAATAATTGTATTTTCATACTTTATTAATGATCAATTTATCATTTCTAAATGAAGTATAGCATCATTTACAAAGCAGTTATTTAGGAGTTGTCAGTGGTTCATAAGATCCCTTAGAAAGTGTGAGTAAATGATTAAACTAATTCAATGTACATTCATACATCATACACTTATTATTCAGACATATAGTAATAGTTACTTAGTGTGTTAATAAATGCTTTATTAACATGTATTTCTACTGTTTTCAGGTAGTTATAAAGCATTTAGTAGAGGTCAGTTCACAATTTTTTGTGAGCTCATCTAAAGTGAGGACTAGTTATGCTAGTTATGTAGGAGATTTAAAGGCTGTTAATATTTCTATGTTCTCTATCATTGTGTTGTGTTTGTTTCCTTTTTCTGTTTAGAAGATAAATGAGTCTTTAAATCTCCTTTATAAATGCTTTACTAGGCATAACTAGTCCTCACTTTTGCTCACAAAATAGTGAAATGACCACTACTAAATGCTTTATAACTCCCTGAATCTACTACATTTACTCACACTTTCTAAGTGATCTTATTAATCACTGACAACTCCTAAATAACTGCTTTGTAAATAATGCTATACTTCATTTAGAAATGATAAATTGATAATTAATAAAGTATGAAAATACAATTATTAAACACATTATAGATATCCTTCTAAATCAATAATACAGCATTTAAAGCTGTATTTATAAACGGCTTATTAATGTCTGCTTTATGAATTATGATTTAACTGTTTACTAATGCTTAACTAATGATTAATTAAATGCAGTTATTATAAAGGGTTACCATATATATATTATATAATATTTTTCAGAATATAACTTCAAATATGCATTTTTTTTATAAAAAATAAAATAAAAAAAGCATGCCAAGAGGGGATCTACAACTCAATGTTATAATTATAATGTAATTATTATTATATTATAAAGGTATTAATAATGCGACAGATAGTATTGGCTGCCTATTAATTAAAACATCATTTCTACAAAAAAAAAACAACAACAAAAAATCAATAGACATGTCCTTATTTTTCTGTTTCCTTTGTTTCTAGGATGTTGATGTACAGAGAAAGTCAGTGTTTGAAATATTGCTCAATTTAAATGCAACCAAACATATGTCGTTCGTTACCATCCAACAGTGGACCTTTCTTTAAGATCTAATTCAAAACTTTTGAGTTGACTTGCTGCATCTGGTCATTTTGAAGAAACAAAAATGAAATCATTTTTTTCATAATAAAACTTTTAAAAAAATTAAAATTTAAAAAATTTAAAAAAATAAACATGCCAAGATTGAATCTCAACTCTGAACGATCTCTACCTATACAACAGTGGACTCACAATAGCCTGCAATGGAACTGTGTGTGTGTGTGAATAGTTAAGTATGTCTTTATTTTGTAACTATAAGTTATATATATTTATATATAGGCCTTCATAGATACTTTCTATGCTTGGTTATGCAGTCCCTAACAATTTACTTGCCATTGTTATGTGCCATTGCACTCACACATACATGTCTATATTACTAACAGACCAATGTCGCTCTACACTGGCCAAGTGAGGACTCAATGAACGATGTCTATCTATACAAGTGAGGACTTGAACAGTGTGTGTGTGTGTGTGTGTGTGAACAGTGAAGTGAACTGGCAGTGAAGTCTGTCTTCATTATGTATATATAGTATATTATATAGTATATTATATATTATGCCTTTTATCATTCATAATATTTGTTTATTTTATTTAACACTTATTTTCTCTCTTCATAGATACTTTCTATGTTTGGTTATGCAGTCCCTTTAGGGTTTATAGGATTAATCAAACAGAAATAGCTCTTTAAGGTAACGATTTCAGGTCACTATAGTGACCTATATTTAGTATAGCGTAAAGCATACTTTATACAGTGAATAATGATTTTATTAATCAAAATTAACTTCGCGTCCCCAGTTGGATGGTAAAGAACGATACGTGTTTGGCTGCTTTGTACATTTCTTGCCATCACAAACACACTGTAAAGATTTTGGAGGTCAATCTCAAAATGTTATGTCGAAAAACTAAAGTGCAATAAATAATACACGCTTTAGGGTCTGTTTACACGACATCATTTTCAACTGAAAACTGAAAACGTTTTGGCCGTTCATTTCAACGAAAATGCCATTTTGGGGGCCTGACAATGAAAGCTTTTGAAAACGAGTTTTTGTGAGCTCATCTAAAGTGAGGACTAGTTATGCCTTGTAAAGCATTTATAAAGGAGATTTAAAGGCTGTTAATATTTCTATGTTCTCTATCGTGTTGTGTTTGTTTCCTTTTTCTGTTTAGAAGATAAATGAGTCTTTAAATCTCCTTTATAAATTATTTACAAAGCATAACTAGTCCTCACTTTAGATGAGCTCGCAAAATAGTGAACTGACCACTACTAAATGCTTTATAACTGCCTGAATCTACTACATTTACTCACACTTTCTAAGTGATCTTATTAATCACTGTAAACACCTAAATAACTGATTTGTAAATAATGCTATACTTCATTTAGAAATGATAAATTGATTTAATAAAGTATGAAAATGCAATTATTAAACACATTATAGATATGCTTCTAACTCAGTAATACAGCGTTTAAAGGTGTATTTATAAACTGCTTACTAATGTCTGCTTTCTGAATTATGATTTATCTGTTTACCAATGCTTAACTAATGATTAATAGGATGCAGTTATTATAAAGGGTTACCATATATATTATATTATATTTCTCAAAATATAACTTCAAATTTGCATTTTTTTTTATTAAAAAAAAAGCATGCCAAGAGGGGATCTGCAACTAAATGTTATAATTATAATGTAATTATTATTATATTAAGATATTAATAATGCGACTGATAGTATTGGCTGCCTATTAATTAAAACATAATTTCTACTCTTAAAAAAAATCAATAGACATGTCCTTATTTTTCTGTTTCCTTTGTTTCTAGGATGTTGATGTACAGAGAAAGTCAGTGTTTGAAATATTGCTCAATTTAAATGCAACCAAACATATGTCGGTCGTTACCATCCAACAGTGGACCTTTCTTTAAGATCTAATTCAAAACTTTTGAGTTGACTTGCTGCATCTGGTCATTTTGAAGAAACAAAAATTAAATCATTTTTTTCATAATATAACTTTTAAAAAATCAAAATTAAAAAAATTTAAAAAATTAAACATGCCAAGATTGAATCTCAACTCTGAACGATCTCTACCTATACAACAGTGGACTCACAATAGCCTGCAATGGAACTGTGTGTGTGTGTGTGTGTGTGTGAACAGTTAAGTATGTCTTTATTTTGTAACTATAAGTTATATATATTTATATATAGGCCTTCATAGATACTTTCTATGCTTGGTTATGCAGTCCCTAACAATTTACTTGCCATTGTTATGTGCCATTGCACTCACACATACATGTCTATATTACTAACAGACCAATGTCGCTCTACACTGGCCAAGTGAGGACTCAATGAACGATGTCTATCTATACAAGTGATGACTTGAACAGTGTGTGTGTGTGTGTGTGAACAGTGAAGTGAACTGGCAGTGAAGTCTGTCTTCATTATGTATATATAGTATATTATATTATAGTATATTATATATTATGCCTTTTATCACTCGTTTTGAAAACGATGCCTTTACCATCTGCATGTAAACAACATAAACGTGAATTTGTGAAATTGTTACGTCATTCCAACCCGGTCACACTAAATGCGTCTCTATAGCACACATTGTGTTTATTGTGCAATTTATACGTGCATATGATAGGCATGGGTGGGTTTAGGGTAGGTTTAGTAGTGGTGTGTAATATGTAATATGTATTATATGTTTGGTTAGGATTAGTTTTGTAGGATGTGTGTGTATTACACTCAATAAAGTGCGTATTATATGCATGTAAAAAAATATATTTTCGCGTAAAAATTGCACGATAAACACAATGCGTGCCATAGAGATGCATTTTCATGAGATCAGGCAGGTCATGCACAAGTATATAACATGGTCACATGCGTACTTATCATCACGTGTTCATATGTTCATGAGTATTTGAGTTTTTTTTTTTTTTTTTTTTTTTTTTGACAAAGTAAGAAAGGTTTGGGGTGTGCTTTTAGATGGGCCTTTAAAATTTGACAAACAAATATCTTCAGTAACTGGATCTAGTTTCTATCAACTCCGTCTTTTGTCTAAAATTAAACACTTCCTAACTGACAAAACACTAGAGATGGCTGTTCATGCTTTTATTACTTCCCATTTAGACTACAGCAACTCATTGTATTGCGGTATTTCCAAGTCACAAATCGCTCGCCTTCAACTGGTCCAAAATGCTGCAGCAAGATTTATTCACAAAAGTAGTAAATATAATCACATGATGATGATGATACATTTTATTTATATTGCGCTTTTCTGCTTTACATATAGCCTCACATTCAAGCTGGGGGCAAGCTGGGGCCAGTTGTACTGTTAGAGGGGCCAGTTTAGACCTTATTGTTGTCATATCATTTTCTGCACTGCACTATAGGCATTAACAGGCAAAATACCATGATTACCAATCATTCAACAATGTATTTGCATTGCCATTATATTTTTTAAATTTGCATTACATATTCAGAATCAGTCACATTAACTGCATTCTACGATTTTTGTGTTTTTTTTTGCAAAAAGATCAGCAAATTCATCTAGATTTAAGGCCTTTGCCCTCCTTGACTCAATACTTAGAACACCTAAATTGCTTAATCTGTCATCTGACATTGTGGACCTGAGATAGGTTTTCACCAGCTTTAGTGCATACAATATAATATACAATTAAATTATGCTTATTTTAAATGTATTGTGCAGGCTAGGTATAAAAAATATAGGAAAAACCATGATAATATGAAACGCTTCAAAACAGAGCGCACAAAGCGCGTATGCGCATCGTGGGTGCAGAATGATGTGCTCAAAGCAACATGGAGTCACAGTGTTCAGCGCTGCACAAGTGCGCATTTAAAAGTTCACGGCACAAAGCGAAGAAATTTCGAGCGCACAAATCCTAGTGTAGCCTATATCTGTCCAACAGTTTATTGATCATTTGTTTCTTCACATAGTGAAGTTTTAAATTCCAGTTATTGTGCGTTTAATGCCGATTCATAGTCCTTGTGGTGTGAACAGGCACACGGTAGCGAGTCGTTTTAAAACAGCAACAAACATAAAATACAAATACACAAAATAAAGTCATTTTATGCAAATCCACAGCCTTTTATCTACAGATCAAGCATTATAATGTGTATATATCATATTGGAGAGAGTTTTACCGTGCATATATATAACATAATATAAATTAACATTACAAAAGTTAATGATAGTACATTTCAAATACCTAAAAATTGACAATTAAGTGATTTTGTTCGAGTCAAAAATATTACTTAACATTAATGAACCAACGGTACACATTTTTTACTTTAGCAATCTTATGGGTTGTGGTCTCTCAGACATTGGCAGTAATAAAAATACAATAAAAACATAGTTTCCCTTTGGACTTAAATTACATATCTTTGTGGTATACGGTAGAAATATTGCACATTTCAGTCTAGCTTAGGTTTTTAAAATAAATAACACAGTCTTGGAAATAATATGTAAGCATGTGCAAATAAGCCTGTATAGTAAATCAAGTTCTGTTGGTCTTTGTGTTTAAGTGAGAAATTAATTCATTTAAATTGAAAGATCTCAATGTTTATAAGATCTTTCAATTATGTTTAACAGTTTTGAGCGTATAAAAGAGTGTATAAAAATGGGCTCTGAGTTTTGGCAGTGGTTGTGTCTAAGTGAAATATGTAGTTTGGAAGATGTAGTCACTGAATGCATTAATACAACATTGAATGACACAGACATTTGCAACACTTCTACAGTAATACCGTAGTAAAATATTTTCAGAATCTAAAAAATTAAATACTATCAAAACAATTAGATGTAGCTGAACACATACAGGTATTAATCTTTCAGTTTCATCACCATCTATAAAAAGGGGAAACTTGGGGGAAATGTGTACTGTACTGTAAACAATGACCATGTGACATAAAATGCTGTGAATTCTGAACAACAGAAAACAGCAGAAATATGTTAGAATTCTACCCGTTATTTGTGTGTTTTTTTATTTAACGTGTGTTTTTGGGGGGTAAAACCTTTTCTAGTGTTCTGGAAGAATGAGTTGATCTGAGAATGAAGTTTCAGTGCATTTTGAATGTGAAATGAACTGCTGTCAAGCTGTAAGTTGGTTTGGAGAAGATATCATGGTCTTTTAACCTGATATCATTTAAGACATAATTTAAGACTGTGGTATAAATGATTGAATGATTTAACCATAACTCATTACTATCCTTGATATTCTAAAATAGGTATTTTTCATGTGTATGTAGACTAGGGTGTGTGATATTGAGTTGTTGCACTTCCCCCCCACACGCAATTTACATATCAATGCAGGAAGGCCTTAAAGGCCAGTGTTTTTCTTAGGTGAGAAAACTGGCCAACAACCCCCAGAGTACTTAGTTACCAATATCTGTGCAACTTCTCAAATACACTAGAATAAACTAGAGAAAACGCTGGGATTTACCCTGCCAAATTTATTTTGTAAAAATTTATTTAAAAAATAAATAAAACAAGAATTACACTATCTACTGTTCACTGCAGTTAATGTTACATTATCCACGTTTACAATACTGTACAAAAATATGAAACTGAGATTAACACTTGTATAGGTGTTTAGTTAAATATATATTTTTTTGTTTTTGTTTTTTTTAGATTCAGAATTTAAATATTAGGTTTTGAACATCAGTTTTGATTAGAGAATGTAAACATCTGCAAATTGGCCTGTATAGAACATAAATGTCTGTTGGTGTTTGTGTTAAGTTAGAAATAAATTTTTTTTTTGCCAAAGCAATAATAAATGATCCACAGTTTGGCTCACATAAGCTCCGTTCACACAGAGATTCCGGAAAATACACCTTGCACAATTCTGAAATCAGTATTATATATTATAATATAATATTTAAATATAAAATCTTGTTTACTTGTTTAGCACTATGTTTACAATGAAACTAAATTAATGATTATTCCAAACACAAATAAAATGTAAGTTTCCCAATTCTAAAGTCACTTTTTCAAAACTGTCTTCACACAGTGATCACACCATCCGTCTATGTGAGCTAAACTGTGGATCACTGCTTTGAAAGATGTCATTGAATGCATTTTGTTCCATTTACATTAATTATTCTTAAACACAAACACCAACAGAACTTTATGTTCTATACAGGCTAATTTGCACGTTTACATACTCTTTTTAAAACTGTTAATAATAATAGTACTGTTAAACTGTTAAAAATTAATTTCAGTAATATCACATTGAAATAGATATTCTGATTCTAAAATATAATAATATCAAAATAATTAGATGTAAGTGTTAGTCTTTCATTTTCATCACCATCTATACAAAAGGGGAAACTTAGGAATATTTTAGTACAGTAATGTTAAAAAGTTAGTTTGTTAGTATACTTTACTTTATTGTCCTTTTTCAGGAAATTTGTCTTGGACTCAAAGCTGCATTAGTACACAACATATACATACACACACAAACCAAAAAGAGTTTAAAACTACATATATGTATAACTACATCTTGCTATTTAACATATTAATAGATACTCTAACGGTTCCTCTTACTCAGTGGGACTCTATACCGTCTCCATGATGGCAGAAGCTGATACATTGGAAATAAAACATGGCTTGAATCACTCACTATTGTCTGTGCATTTTTTTAAAAAATCCACGATTCGTAAATTGATTGAAGTGATGAGTACTCTCTTACACCCATAACTTACATTGCAGTTTTCACAAGACATGCAAGCTGTGATTTTAATTGGACCGAAAGATTGCCATATGAAGTTTGCATCCTATAATTTAAAAGACTACCTAAAACGGCATAATGAAATAATTGCATAATTCTCTGATTTACACCGAACAGCCTAAGTCTTCTTAAAAAAATACAATCGTTGCCGGAATTTTGAACAAAGATAATCAATGTTGGCTTTCCAAGTAAATGAACGATCAATGACCACACCTAGATACTTATAGGTATCCACCTGCTCAATATTATCATAGATGATAACTGGGCTGTAATCAAAAAGGATTATGTAACATCAACTGCAGTGAATTATAAACAGTAGATAGTGTCATTCTTGTTTTATGAAAGCATTTTACAAAAGAAAACATTGTGTAATGCTCCTGTTGTTTGTGTTTTTTTGTTTTATGTGTGACAAAGTGTATCACTAAGTGTATGGGTGAAACCTTTTCTAATGTTCTGGAAGAATGAGTTGATGAGAAGTTTCAGTGCATTTTGAATGTGAAATGAACTGCTGTCAAGCTGTAAGTTGGTTAGGAGAACTGAGTGAAGAGTTTTGAAAATGTACCTAAATATTGAGAAATGTGTCATAGCGATTGTAAAAACCTGTAATTTAATTTAATTTGGCAGGGTAAATCCCAGCGTTTTCTCTAGTTTATTCTAGTGTATTTGAGAAGTTGCACAGATATTGGTAACTAAGTACTCTGGGGGTTGTTGGCCAGTTTTCTCACCTAAGACAAACACTGGCCTTTAAGGACTTCCTGCATTGATATGTAAATTGCGTGTGGGGGGGAAGTGCAACAACTCAATATACACACCCTAGTCTACATACACATGAAAAATACCTATTTTAGAATATCAAGGATAGTAATGAGTTATGGTTAAATCATTCAATCATTTATACCACAGTCTTAAATGATGTCTTAAATGATATCAGGTTAAAAGACCATGATATCTTCTCCAAACCAACTTACAGCTTGACAGCAGTTCATTTCACATTCAAAATGCACTGAAACTTCATTCTCAGATCAACTCATTCTTCCAGAACACTAGAAAAGGTTTTACCCCCCAAAAACACACGTTAAATAAAAAAACACACAAATAACGGGTAGAATTCTAACATATTTCTGCTGTTTTCTGTTGTTCAGAATTCACAGCATTTTATGTCACATGGTCATTGTTTACAGTACAGTACACATTTCCCCCAAGTTTCCCCTTTTTATAGATGGTGATGAAACTGAAAGATTAATACCTGTATGTGTTCAGCTACATCTAATTGTTTTGATAGTATTTAATTTTTTAGATTCTGAAAATATTTTACTACGGTATTACTGTAGAAGTGTTGCAAATGTCTGTGTCATTCAATGTTGTATTAATGCATTCAGTGACTACATCTTCCAAACTACATATTTCACTTAGACACAACCACTGCCAAAACTCAGAGCCCATTTTTATACACTCTTTTATACGCTCAAAACTGTTAAACATAATTGAAAGATCTTATAAACATTGAGATCTTTCAATTTAAATGAATTAATTTCTCACTTAAACACAAAGACCAACAGAACTTGATTTACTATACAGGCTTATTTGCACATGCTTACATATTATTTCCAAGACTGTGTTATTTATTTTAAAAACCTAAGCTAGACTGAAATGTGCAATATTTCTACCGTATACCACAAAGATATGTAATTTAAGTCCAAAGGGAAACTATGTTTTTATTGTATTTTTATTACTGCCAATGTCTGAGAGACCACAACCCATAAGATTGCTAAAGTAAAAAATGTGTACCGTTGGTTCATTAATGTTAAGTAATATTTTTGACTCGAACAAAATCACTTAATTGTCAATTTTTAGGTATTTGAAATGTACTATCATTAACTTTTGTAATGTTAATTTATATTATGTTATATATATGCACGGTAAAACTCTCTCCAATATGATATATACACATTATAATGCTTGATCTGTAGATAAAAGGCTGTGGATTTGCATAAAATGACTTTATTTTGTGTATTTGTATTTTATGTTTGTTGCTGTTTTAAAACGACTCGCTACCGTGTGCCTGTTCACACCACAAGGACTATGAATCGGCATCAAACGCACAATAACTGGAATTTAAAACTTCACTATGTGAAGAAACAAATGATCAATAAACTGTTGGACAGATATAGGCTACACTAGGATTTGTGCGCTCGAAATTTCTTCGCTTTGTGCCGTGAACTTTTAAATGCGCACTTGTGCAGCGCTGAACACTGTGACTCCATGTTGCTTTGAGCACATCATTCTGCACCCGCGATGCGCATACGCGCTTTGTGCGCTCTGTTTTGAAGCGTTTCATATTATCATGGTTTTTCCTATATTTTTTATACCTAGCCTGCACAATACATTTAAAATAAGCATAATTTAATTGTATATTATATTGTATGCACTAAAGCTGGTGAAAACCTATCTCAGGTCCACAATGTCAGATGACAGATTAAGCAATTTAGGTGTTCTAAGTATTGAGTCAAGGAGGGCAAAGGCCTTAAATCTAAGTAACAACATGTAACTTTTCAACCTTCATAATATATTTCCAAGACCCTTGTGATAGTACATCGACTTACAATAGGTTGAATGAGACGTCTGCCAGAGCCTGACGGGGTCTGTATCGCTTTTACTGGCACTATGTAACTTCGGGGTGCGGGTAGTAACCAGCGCTCAAAAAGAACTACAAAATTCGACTGCTTTACGGCATACGTCACTTTGCCCACCACTTCCTCAAATGTGACCAACCAGCGCGTTTGTTTTCGTACGTCTGTTTTCGTCATGGCTGAAGCAGCAGCGAAACGTAAGAAGTCCAAGGTTTTGTCGGAGTAGAGTCGGAAGAGGAAAAGGGAGAGTGATAAACTGAAAGGCAGGACGAGGATCAATATTGGTCGAGCGTTTGCTCGCTGGCGTTAGCTTATGGAGGAGGAGAGTTACCAGACTGATGCTGACTTGGCCGTCATGCTGTTGAACTAGTAAGTAACTGTAAATTGCTTGCATACTATCTTTAGTTTTTCTAATCGGTTGTCTGCCTGGCTACGTTACGGAAACTATCTGGTCCTCCATTTATTTATCTTCATGAATCAGCTAGTAGATGAGCGAATTATCAATCTGGTAGCTAGTAAACCCTAACATGGTAGTTTTAGATGGTTAGGATGCTATCGCTATCATTCTCGTTCAGATTTGAGCATTGCAATCGACATGCAAAATTCAAATGTTTGAGTTAAAATGTTTAGTCTACTAAACATGTATAAATTATGAAAGGGGGAAGATTAATAATATTATCATTGCCCATATGAAAAAAAATCTGCATGCTTCATATACAGTAACCGTAAATCATTTTACGACAGCGGTAATGGACAATTCCGCTTCCAACCTGTAGGGCGACCGCAGAGGAAAAGTTCCATGTTGTTGCTTTAAATCTAGATGAATTTGCTGATCTTTTTGCAAAAAAAACACAAAAATCGTAGAATGCAGTTAATGTGACTGATTCTGAATATGTAATGCAAATTTAAAAAATATAATGGCAATGCAAATACATTGTTGAATGATTGGTAATCATGGTATTTTGCCTGTTAATGCCTATAGTGCAGTGCAGAAAATGATATGACAACAATAAGGTCTAAACTGGCCCCTCTAACAGTACAACTGGCCCCAGCTTGCCCCCAGCTTGAATGTGAGGCTATATGTAAAGCAGAAAAGCGCAATATAAATAAAATGTATCATCATCATCATGTGATTATATTTACTACTTTTGTGAATAAATCTTGCTGCAGCATTTTGGACCAGTTGAAGGCGAGCGATTTGTGACTTGGAAATACCGCAATACAATGAGTTGCTGTAGTCTAAATGGGAAGTAATAAAAGCATGAACAGCCATCTCTAGTGTTTTGTCAGTTAGGAAGTGTTTAATTTTAGACAAAAGACGGAGTTGATAGAAACTAGATCCAGTTACTGAAGATATTTGTTTGTCAAATTTTAAAGGCCCATCTAAAAGCACACCCCAAACCTTTCTTACTTTGTCAAAAAAAAAAAAAAAAAAAAAAAACTCAAATACTCATGAACATATGAACACGTGATGATAAGTACGCATGTGACCATGTTATATACTTGTGCATGACCTGCCTGATCTCATGAAAATGCATCTCTATGGCACGCATTGTGTTTATCGTGCAATTTTTACGCGAAAATATATTTTTTTACATGCATATAATACGCACTTTATTGAGTGTAATACACACACATCCTACAAAACTAATCCTAACCAAACATATAATACATATTACATATTACACACCACTACTAAACCTACCCTAAACCCACCCATGCCTATCATATGCACGTATAAATTGCACAATAAACACAATGTGTGCTATAGAGACGCATTTAGTGTGACCGGGTTGGAATGACGTAACAACTTCACAAATTCACGTTTATGTTGTTTACATGCAGATGGTAAAGGCATCGTTTTCAAAACGAGTGATAAAAGGCATAATATATAATATACTATATAATATACTATATATACATAATGAAGACAGACTTCACTGCCAGTTCACTTCACTGTTCACACACACACACACACACTGTTCAAGTCCTCACTTGTATAGATAGACATCGTTCATTGAGTCCTCACTTGGCCAGTGTAGAGCGACATTGGTCTGTTAGTAATATAGACATGTATGTGTGAGTGCAATGGCACATAACAATGGCAAGTAAATTGTTAGGGACTGCATAACCAAGCATAGAAAGTATCTATGAAGGCCTATATATAAATATATATAACTTATAGTTACAAAATAAAGACATACTTAACTGTTCACACACACACACACACACACACACACAGTTCCATTGCAGGCTATTGTGAGTCCACTGTTGTATAGGTAGAGATCGTTCAGAGTTGAGATTCAATCTTGGCATGTTTAATTTTTTTAATTTTTTTAAATTTGATTTTTTTAAAGTTATATTATGAAAAAAATGATTTAATTTTTGTTTCTTCAAAATGACCAGATGCAGCAAGTCAACTCAAAAGTTTTGAATTAGATCTTAAAGAAAGGTCCACTGTTGGATGGTAACGAACGACATATGTTTGGTTGCATTTAAATTGAGCAATATTTCAAACACTGACTTTCTCTGTACATCAACATCCTAGAAACAAAGGAAACAGAAAAATAAGGACATGTCTATTGATTTTTTTTAAGAGTAGAAATTATGTTTTAATTAATAGGCAGCCAATACTATCAGTCGCATTATTAATATCTTAATATAATAATAATTACATTATAATTATAACATTTAGTTGCAGATCCCCTCTTGGCATGCTTTTTTTTTAATAAAAAAAAATGCAAATTTGAAGTTATATTTTGAGAAATATAATATAATATATATGGTAACCCTTTATAATAACTGCATCCTATTAATCATTAGTTAAGCATTGGTAAACAGATAAATCATAATTCAGAAAGCAGACATTAGTAAGCAGTTTATAAATACACCTTTAAACGCTGTATTATTGAGTTAGAAGCATATCTATAATGTGTTTAATAATTGCATTTTCATACTTTATTAAATCAATTTATCATTTCTAAATGAAGTATAGCATTATTTACAAATCAGTTATTTAGGTGTTTACAGTGATTAATAAGATCACTTAGAAAGTGTGAGTAAATGTAGTAGATTCAGGCAGTTATAAAGCATTTAGTAGTGGTCAGTTCACTATTTTGCGAGCTCATCTAAAGTGAGGACTAGTTATGCTTTGTAAATAATTTATAAAGGAGATTTAAAGACTCAGTTATCTTCTAAACAGAAAAAGGAAACAAACACAACACGATAGAGAACATAGAAATATTAACAGCCTTTAAATCTCCTTTATAAATGCTTTACAAGGCATAACTAGTCCTCACTTTAGATGAGCTCACAAAAACTCGTTTTCAAAAGCTTTCATTGTCAGGCCCCCAAAATGGCATTTTCGTTGAAATGAACGGCCAAAACGTTTTCAGTTTTCAGTTGAAAATGATGTCGTGTAAACAGACCCTAAAGCGTGTATTATTTATTGCACTTTAGTTTTTCGACATAACATTTTGAGATTGACCTCCAAAATCTTTACAGTGTGTTTGTGATGGCAAGAAATGTACAAAGCAGCCAAACACGTATCGTTCTTTACCATCCAACTGGGGACGCGAAGTTCATTTTGATTAATAAAATCATTATTCACTGTATAAAGTATGCTTTACGCTATACTAAATATAGGTCACTATAGTGACCTGAAATCGTTACCTTATAGAGCTATTTCTGTTTGATTAATCCTATAAACCCTAAAGGGACTGCATAACCAAACATAGAAAGTATCTATGAAGAGAGAAAATAAGTGTTAAATAAAATAAACAAATATTATGAATGATAAAAGGCATAATATATAATATACTATATAATATACTATATATACATAATGAAGACAGACTTCACTGCCAGTTCACTTCACTGTTCACACACACACACACACACTGTTCAAGTCCTCACTTGTATAGATAGACATCGTTCATTGAGTCCTCACTTGGCCAGTGTAGAGCGACATTGGTCTGTTAGTAATATAGACATGTATGTGTGAGTGCAATGGCACATAACAATGGCAAGTAAATTGTTAGGGACTGCATAACCAAGCATAGAAAGTATCTATGAAGGCCTATATATAAATATATATAACTTATAGTTACAAAATAAAGACATGCTTAACTATTCACACACACACACAGTTCCATTGCAGGCTATTGTGAGTCCACTGTTGTATAGGTAGAGATCGTTCAGAGTTGAGATTCAATCTTGGCATGTTTATTTATTTATTTATTTTTTATTTTAATTTTTTTTTAAGTTATATTATGAAAAAAATTATTTCATTTTTGTTTCTTCAAAATGACCAGATGCAGCAAGTCAACTCAAAAGTTTTGAATTAGATCTTAAAGAAAGGTCCACTGTTGGATGGTAACGAACGACATATGTTTGGTTGCATTTAAATTGAGCAATATTTCAAACACTGAATATCTCTGTACATCAACATCCTAGAAACAAAGGAAACAGAAAAATAAGGACATGTCTATTGATTTTATTAGAGTAGAAATTATGTTTTAATTAATAGGCCACAACAGAGAATGAATTTCTTAAAGCAATAACTTTGCTGTAATGTCCACAACATAAAGCTTCTGATGTTTTATAGTGCTTTCATTGAAAGTGTTATGATATTCTGTATTATTTGTTGGTATGGAACTGCTACTGAGGTACAGAAGAAATTATTAAGAAAAGTAGTAACAAGTAAATTGTTAGGGACTGCATAACCAAGCATAGAAAGTATCTATGAAGAGAGAGCGTTAAATAAGAAAAATAATATTATGAATGATAAGAGGATATTCTCGCCTCTGCTTTTGAACTGTTGCCGTCGGGCCGTCTGTATTTTTTACCCCGTTGTAGATTTAAATGGTCTTTCCTAAAACAAATCGTATTTAACATTTTTTGATAACTGATAGGTTATATATATATATATATATATATATATATATATAGAGAGAGAGAGAGAGAGAGAGAGAGAGAGAGAGAGAGAGAGAGAGAGAGAGAGAGAGAGAGAGAGAGAGAGAGAGAGAGTTACATAATGAAGGCAGACTTCACTGCCAGTTCACTTCACTGTTCACACACACACAGCTCCATTGCAGGCTATCAAGTCCCCACTAGTATAGATAGAGATCGTTCAGAGTTTCAGGTCCCCACTTGGCATGTTTTTTTTTAAATAAAAAAATGCATATTTGAAGTTATATTATGAAAAAAGAGCTTAAAAGAAAATTTTGTATGTCATTTTTGTTCCTTCAAAATGACCAGAAACACTAGTCCCCTCTTGGCCAGTGTAGAGCGATAGTCCCCTGTTAGTAATATAGACGTGTATGTGTGTGTGTGTGTGTGTGTGTGTGTGTGTGTGTGTGTGTGCGTGTGTGTGTCAGAGAGTCACACAAATTCAGTGATCAGGATATCAGGTGCTGAATTTAGTATAGTATAAGTATAATCTTAAAAGTTTAAATGATATCTTTTAAAAATAAAAGATTGTTTAAATGAAATCTTTAATGTTTGAATACATACACATCTTCTATTTATCTTTTAGAAGATTACTGTAATGATTTTGTGTAACGGTTATTAAACAATGTCTGTTCAAAAACTGTACTTAGTCGTCTTAAATCTCATTTCAATTCAATCATTCAATGAATCATTTCAAGATTCAATCAGCATTTTTTGTCCATGCGGAGTCTCAATTTTTGTGGCTTTCCACAGCCATAATGATTTTTGTACCGTAACTGCATATTCTATCATCCCTTACACCTAAACACGCTGATCTTTCTGAATTTATTTCAAAGCATAATCGTAAAAGTTTAAATATGATCTTTTAAAAATTAAAGATTGTTTTAGTTTGAAGTTTAAAGTTCTTAACTTTCTTGCTTGAAAAAATCTTTAAAGTTTGAATACATTCATATCTTCTATTTATCTTTTAGAAGATTACTGTAATGATTTTGTTTAAATTGAACCTAAGGTATAATTGTTATTAAACAATGTCTGTTCAAAAACTTTAGATGGTTGAAAAACTGTACTTAGTCGTCTTAAATCTCATTTATATGAAAAGATTCAATCATAATTTTTGTCCATGCGGGGTTTCAATTTTTATGGCTTTCCATAGCCATTATGATTTTTGTACCGTAACTGCAAATTCAGCAATCAGGATATCAGGTGCTTAATTTATTTCAAAGTATAATCTTACAAGTTTAAATTATATCTTTTAAAAATGAAAGATTGTTTAAATAAAATCTTTAAAGTTTGAATACATACACATCTTCTATTTATCT
The DNA here is from genome assembly GCA_021554675.1 of Leuciscus idus. Taxonomy (NCBI): domain Eukaryota; kingdom Metazoa; phylum Chordata; class Actinopteri; order Cypriniformes; family Leuciscidae; genus Leuciscus; species Leuciscus idus. Next base: position 4,116,268 of record CM038626.1, read on the forward strand.
TTTAGAAGATTACTGTGACCTAAAGTATTATTGTTATTAATTAAACAATGTCTGTTCAAAAACTTTAGATGGTTGAAAAACTGTACTTAGTCGCCTTAAATTTCATTTATATGAAAAGATTCAATCATAATTTTTTGTCCATGCGGAGTTTCAATTTTTGTGGCTGTTTTTGTACCGTAACTGCATATTCTATCATCCCTTACACCTAAACACGCTGATCTTTCTGAATTTATTTCTAAGCATAATCGTAAAAGTTTAAATATGATCTTTTAAAAATGAAAGATTGTTTTAGTTTGAAGTTTAAATTTCTTAACTTTCTTGCTTGAAAAAATCTTTAAAGTTTGAATACATTCATATCGTCTATTTATCTTTTAGAAGATTACTGTAATGATTTTGTTTTTGAACCTAAGGTATAATTGTTATTAAACAATGTCTGTTCAAAAACTTTAGATGGTTGAAAAACTGTACTTAGTCGTCTTAAATCTCATTTATATGAAAAGATTCAATCATAATTTTTGTCCATGCGGGGTTTCAATTTTTATGGCTTTCCATAGCCATTATGATTTTTGTACCGTAACTGCAAATTCAGCAATCAGGATATCAGGTGCTTAATTTATTTCAAAGTATAATCTTACAAGTTTAAATTATATCTTTTAAAAATGAAAGATTGTTTAAATAAAATCTTTAAAGTTTGAATACATACACATCTTCTATTTATCTTTTAGAAGATTACTGTGACCTAAAGTATTATTGTTATTAATTAAACAATGTCTGTTCAAAAACTTTAGATGGTTGAAAAACTGTACTTAGTCGTCTTAAATCTCATTTATATGTAAAGATTCAATCATAATTTTTTGTCCATGCAGGGTTTCAATTTTTATGGCTTTCCATAGCCATAATGATTTTTGTACCGTAACTGCATATTCTATCCCTTACACCTAAACACGACCATCACAGAAAACTACATTTTCAAAAATGAAATAAATAAATAAATAATTAAATAAAATGTAAAAAAAAAGTTTTAGCTAAATAAATATATAAATAAAAACACCTTACATTTCCAGAGAGGTGAAGTAGTTCTTTATGCAACGATAAAAAACAATCCAAAAGCAAATAGTTTAAGTTGTCAAACAAAACACCCCCAGATCCTTCAGAGATAAACTACAGTGTGAACTGAAGCTTCAGGATATAGGGTAACAGACCAGATGAGTCTCGGGGGGACAATGTCACAGTAAATCTAGTCCGCGTTCCAGAGTACATCCAGAGTTTTATACTAAATTCATTTAAAAGCATAACCTTAAACGTTTAAATTAGATATTTATATATGTCAATAAAAGTTTTATTAAAATCATATCTTCTATTTATCTTCTTAGAAGACTTATGTATTATTTTTACTAAACAGCGTCTGTTCAAAAACTTTAGATGGTTGAAAAACTTTATGATAGGAAAGTACGGACAGCGCCTTTGACCAAGCCTCTACATATGGGGCACTTGCGCAGAGAAGACGCACATTCTTTGCACACAACTAGGTGACCACAGGGGATGAAGACAATGTTCACTTCCTTATCCATGCAAACTTTGCATGTGCGCTCCTCTTGAAGTCTTCTTAACTGTTCTTCCATAGGCAAGTCTGAAAGATCTTGACTCGGGGATGCAGCTTCATTTGTCTGGGCCATCAGTTCTCTCAGCAGGCAGACATCATTCTTCTTGATCCAGTTGCAGAAGACCTCTGCTGCTGCATTTCCTTTCGACAGGACTAACTCAATGAGATGCCCTGTCTGCTGCTTGACTGTAGTGCAGTTACGAATAATGCCATACTCTTTCTGCGAGATGACGTTCTCCTCTAGAAGATGGTCCATTAAGCTCTGCACACTTTTTAGTTGCTGTGACATGGCAAGATGATGTTTCTTAAGAAAAGTAAGAAACTTACTTTCTCGCTCCTCTTCTCTCTTCTCATCTTCTGCACTTAGTAAATCAGACACCAACTCTTGAACGGTTTCGTAATTTTCTCCACTTGCGAGGATTTTGCTTTGAACGGTTTGCTTCACCACAGGATTGTTCATCATCACTGCATCTTCTGAACGGTCTTCTCCAGGACCCAGGTGTACAACAGCTGGATCAACAAATTCTCTTGAGTCGCTGTCTCCATTAGTCAATAGCTGTTCAAATAGTCTTGGAAATCTTGCTTGAATCTGATGAACAAACTCTTGGCCCTTTTCTTGCAACAGGTATTCACATCTTGGAAACCACTTAGCATGTTCTACCCATGGATCATCACCAGACTCCCAACATCTGAGTCCACCATCACAACAAAAGCACTTCACGTCATCATTACGACCAACATAGTAAAAACCAGCCTTAGCCAATCGGTCTGGTCGAACAGTTATTCTTGAGGGCCAGTGGACAAATGTGAGCATTCTTTCTTCACACTGTTGCATTGCCGAGTTAGATCCATTGGAAAGGCCGCCACCAGATAAAGGTACATTATCTGCACGGTCACCTCGAACAAAGCGGCAGTTGGGGCAGACATGTAGGGCAAACACACATGTAGGTGTACGATGATTTATCAGAAAATTACTTTTGTTTGAAGAAAAACTTAAATCAGCTGGTCCTTGATAACTATTGAAGTTATTAAACACAGTAATGATGTGTTTAATGCGATATTGATTTTAACTCAATACATTTGAATGCGCTAAAGGTCTATGAACTTTAATATCTTCATAGTCGGTAAAATTAACTTAAAGCCAACTGAATACAGTGTTTAATCAGATTTTGTAACTGGATTGAGTGAAGATAATAAACTTCTCTCTGGTGGCATATGCATCGTGACTATAATTTACATAGTTATTTATGGCTTTCCTGATGACGACACCCTATTCAACCCCTCCAGTGGGGCGAGGGGGCGGACCCCAATCGCTGTCCTGATAAATATTTCAGGACATTGCACACTCTAGCTCTACTTCTAGCTCTACTAGCCTCGGACTGCTGTGCTACTGCATCATCTCATTGATCAAAGGTTGAAGGAAAAAGTTGAAAGTCCCGTTTGCCTGAACCTGACGCAAACTACGCTTCTGACCCAAAAACACAAACTTCCGAGCATTAACGCACAAACCCTGGACGACTGTGCCGCAAGGACTCGCTCAGGAGATTCCAGGAACATTCCAGGAACGAAAAGCATCTTTCATCATCGAATAGTGGACTATTCGAAAAGTTGAAAAAATGGCGACGCAAAAACGGATGGAGAACAAGTATCATCCGGCGTGTGAGTGCGCCACGGGCAAAGAGTGTCCTTTAAGAGCAACGCTAGACTCTATGTTTAAAGATCATTTTAGAGGTCAGATGGTTGGCTTGATGCACAGGATCATCGATGCTGCGTGTGGTATGAAAAACGATTGTGCGCAGGATACCAAACGTGTGACAAATCTCAAAAATGAAATGGATGTCGTAAGAGGCTTGACAAAGCCATGGCCTGATGTAACGCCCATGAGTAGTATATACCCTACACCATGTGTCAAAATGATTGATGGCTTCCGGTTGTCATTGACCTTCCGGTTGACCTTTCCGGTTGCCCTTCCGGTCCCTATTGTTATGGATTGACCTATTGACCCTTCCTATCCATCGATCATGTGGTTTTGACAGTTAGTTTTGACCTATTGCCCCTTCCTATCCCTTCGATCATGTGTTTTGACAGGTTGACCTTCCGGTGTCTATCCGGCATATGTTGTTATGGTTTGCCCTATTGACCTTGCTTTGATCATGTGGGTTTGACAGAAGCTTTTGCCCTATTTGAACCTTTTTAGCCCTAGATCATGTGATTTTGACAGAAGCTTTTGCCATTTAACCTTTTTAACCCTAGATCATGTGTATGACAGAAAGTTTGAAGGCGCTGTTAGGATATGTGTCAGCATCTCCTCCGCATTCCAGATCATTGTGTCCCCCTTTGGAAAAGTGAGAAGAAAAAGACTGTTTTTCCTGAATGCCTCACCAGCCAGAGTAGTGTGTGTGTGTGTGTGTGTGTGTTGGTTTGTGTTTGCGCGCGCGTCCTCTGACATGATCCCCTCCACATTCCTGAGGTAACAGTGAAAGTGAGAAAAAGAGAGTTGCCCTAATCATGTTTTATATTTCACACAAATAATATACAATAATATCTTACTAAAAATCTACTGAAACCATTTAATTCAGTTTTAGATAAACAAAACAATAAAAATCATATTACATAAAACATCCCGTTCTTTATAAGTGTATAAAATAAAATGGTTATCTTGGTAATTTAACTAAAGTTGAAAACCATTCAGTTCTTTATAAAAGTATATAATGAAATGCTTATAAAATAAATATCTTATTGATCCAATTGTTTTAGATAAACAAAAGAATAAAAATTATATTACATAAAACATTCCGTTCTTTATAAATGTAAATAATTATATTGCTAATTTAACTAAAGTTGAAAAACATTCTGTTCTTTAAAAGTATATAAATAAATTGCTTATAATATAATATAAAATCACAGAGTGGTTCTCTCTCTCTCTCTCTCTCTCTCTCTCTCTCTCTCTCTCTCTCTCTCTCTGACTCAGAGGGGCCTCTGTGCATCATGTCAGAGCGTATGTAATGTTAGTCTGCTAATGCATTTCCAGAGACAAAGTTTTGTTCATACTAAATTTATTTCAAAATATAATCGTAAAAGTTTAAATATGATCTTTTAAAATGAAAGACTGTTTAAATTAAATCTTTAAAGTTTGAATACATACGCATCTTCTATTTATCTTTTAGAAGATTACTGTAATGATTTTGTTTAACGGTTTAAAGTATAATTGTTATTAAACAGCGTCTGTTCAAAAACTTTAGATTTAAATAAAAGCAAAAATTATGCTTAGATCTTATTTATACAAAAATATTTCAAACAGTATTTTTTGTCCATACAACATGAAACATGTTGTCAAAGTTTGTCACAATGTTTTTGTTGTTGTTGTTGTTGTTATGTTGTTTTTAAGAAATCCGAGGACTCCACGTTGCTCTTATTTAGACTAAGTTTGTATCATTTGGAAAATCACCACACAATTTCAGAAACGCGATGTGTGATAAGTAAAGTTGGTCTTGAGCGAATATTTAATTTGACTCGTCTTGATTCAAAGCATGATCTTACTGGTAGCTATGATCTATTACACGTATAAGATCATTTTTACTTGTATCTCCCGAACTATCCTTAATCAGTGTGGAAACACACAAGGTGAAACCCTTTACTGAGAATATACTATCGGTTATCTACTCAAAATATATGTAGAAGTTTAAATCCGGTGTTTAAAATCTGTCTGGTGGCCGCATGAACAGACCTCGGGTAGAGCTATAGCAGGAAGCATGCCCTTTGACCTCCACAATTGTGGAGGTTTTTTTTTTTTTGTTGTTGGTTTTTTGTTAAAGACCCTACTACAAGTTAGTTCTCCCAAAAGAATTTCTCCCATCTAGCGGTGAAATTGTATTCTGCATTTAAACAAATAGTGCTCTCTAGCGCCTCGCTTTTTGCAACTGCGTGTTGCAACTGCGGTAGCCGTTATGTGTCAAGAATCTATGACAACATGTCTTCCAATAGCACTTCATCGAGTTTAATTGTACATGTTCTACTGTTATGCTGCCTATATAATGATTTACACAAGCAAGCAATGAAAAAAAGCTTGTAATTCAGACCGTAACTTTGACTCACCCGTCGAGAAGAAAGCAGACAACTTCCTTTTCAAAGTCTTTCTCCTTCATTAGCTCTTTCCACCTGGGAGAAGCTATCCCGATATTTATATACATCCCGATAAATTACATTTTTGCTTTTTGGCCACGAGGATTCCTTCTCCTGTGGCTCGGCATAAGTATGATCCACATTATATTGTACCGTGCAGTGCCTCCCATATGGTCTAGCGGTTAGGATTCCTGGTTTTCATCCAGGCTGCCCGGGTTCAACTCCCGGTATGGAAAGTCAATTTTTTTTACATTGTCAACAAAATTCAAGTTATTCAATAATCATTTTTTGTAATTTATAGGCTTAGAGGCCTACACGAACTGCAGAAACAAGCAGAAGATATGTAAAAACTCATAAATGCTGTTTCAGTACTGAAACATTTTCACAAATACAATTATATAGAATTCAGAAAATTTCACTATGGAATATTTACTTTATCATAATTTCAATTTTAGTACATCATCATTTAAACTTTTCATCTCATAATTATGACGCATAGTCAATTTTAATTTAAACTTTTTGTTATAATTATTACTAAATTCAGAATTACAATTTTTGTCAGTTTTAATGTAACACTATTTTGATGGTCCTTTTGAATGTGCTGATGACTATACTAGTGTTGATGATGAAACGTGTTGAGTTAGGCTAGCGCTTTTCGTCCCTCTCTGGTATTATAGTGTTTCAAGATGGCGGAACAACACGGAAGCCTCCTTGGACTTACCCGTCCCATGTAAATAAAGATAAGAAATGTTTCGCTTACGAGGATAAGTCAGATCATTGGCAGAGGTCATTTTACACCCATGAGGACATATTTTATGAATACAGACAATGATTTTAGCTAATAAAATAAAAAAAATTCAACGAGCGAATCTACACATGAGAGGCCTTCAGAAGTCATAACTTCAGGGGTCAACGGCTTAGACCCATTGGTTTAGGTATTTGTAAAAATCAAATACTGTATTACACTTTTCAAAGTTACAATAAAAAGACCTGTTGTGTTCTGACACAAGGCCATTAACTTGTTTTTATAAATGTATTTTGCTTATTTCTACAAATATCAACCTAAAAAAAAAAAGAAAAAAAAAAAGAAAGTGTTTTAAAATACAACTAAACCATGATAATGTTTAGTTTAGATGTTGATGACTAAGCTTCTGGCATATAGTGCGACCACGCAACAAGAAATCTAATATTGGTGTAATCTTTGCGAGGTCTCACTCACGACGCACAACTTTGTAAATAAAATAAAATAAAATATTATGGAAGTCATTGTACTGTAATTTAACCATATTTTATTGATTAATATTATGGCTTCATGTTGATTTAAAGTTTTTAATTGTTATTAACTAATACCTTTATCTTTTAACATCCGGCACAAAATGAAAGAGATGTATTATAAAAAAAAAAAAAAAAAAAAAAAGGAATGTTCACAATCACTATGTGTCAAAAACAGTATGTGTGTAAATAGTTGTGCAAAGTTCCACACCCTATGGACTAACTTTAAAAAACAAAACAAAAATACACATAAATAAATATATATAACATACACAAATAATTTCTTAACTAAGCAACTGTTTCTTAAATTATCAGACACTCACCGCACCGCACCGATGTTAACATCACCATATATTGTGTTTTCTACCATGATTGTAGTAACTATTGCCCCACCATTCTTCTGGGCAATTGTTAAGTTAAGCTGATTAGGGTTCTGAATTAATGGCTGTCCGAATGATGTAGAAATATTATGCTGGCGTCGTTGTGGAAGGTTGTTAGGCTGTTGAACGTCACCATCTGTTAAAAAATGAGCAATTAAATACACAACCAAAACCATGTAAACATTATAGTAAAGCTAATTGAAGATTGAGAAACATATTGACTACTAACAAAGTAAATTATACATCTTTCCTACGTTTGATATTCTTTTTTCTGATTTTTGTCACTATGGACTTGATCCTTTTTAATGCTGTTTTCTCTCCATATTTATTCTGTAGTTCCTCTACTGTGTCTTCCAACTTCCCTGTTGTTCTTCTCCAGCTGTGCTAACCAAAGACAAACAGTTAGAAGAATAAAATGTATGTACAATAGCAAAAATAAAGTTGGTCATTAGTTGTTAGGGTTAGATACACCTGTAGACACATTCATACACCCGTTCGCCTGGTTTCATTTAGCATACACCAGAGTTCAAACATTCACTTTTTCAAAGGCCGAAAGATTGCGCGGTCAAAATTTCTCTTTTTAACATAAGAGTTAAAAAAAGGTACATGAGTCACGACGCATTGCATTATGCACCTGACCTGCCGGCTGATGAAGTATTTATTACATCAAGAAAAATGGGATGAATACATTTATTAGGTTTATTTAATAATATTACCAGTTCCATATTATCTTTATAAAAAAATAAGACAATAAATGATTTTATTTTTTAAATTTGACTGCATTCTTTACTTTTTGATTTATGAATTATAACAGACTGATGGGAAAAACATTATTTTGCTGTTACTTTAAAAAAAAAAAAATATTATTCAACTATTTCTTTCTTTTTGTTAGTTTTTTATTAGTTGTAATTTTATATAAACATTTAACTTTTAAAATAAAGGTTTTACAACAACATCACCATCTTCTGTTATATTTGGGCCTCCATGCTCATCTACTGTACAGTATATGATATTGGTGAAGGGGGCCCGCATGAATATATTTTTTAGGGGGCCCCCCGAATTCTCTAGCTACGGCCCTGTTCACATCGCATCGTAAGCGCATAATATCACCTGCTCAAGTACTTCTTGACGAGTTTCTTCTGTATTAAACAGCGAATCTTCTCAGTCAGATCGTCGCAAGATCTCAGGAATCCTCTCACACTGCTCGTGGTCACGCGCTCCATCGCTAACGATTCAAACTTCCATAAAGCGCGCCAAAACAGCAGCGCGGAGATGTGACGTCACGTGTCGAGCGGGCGCTCGTAAAAAGCACATCTTTGCATTTCTTCTGAAACAACAATTTTTAACATCACTAGCGCAACACTTATCGTATTGCCGGGTGTGATTGTAATGTTTTGTATGGCGTTTTCTTTACACTTTCCCCGGATATCTGTTTCCTACAGTTAGCTGTAATGTTAGTGAACTCTAGGTCTTCTCTTTGTTCATATACGACAGTATTCGCATGAATTGGCTTGATTTGATAAAATTATGTTTTAAACCATCATCTTCACTTGAGACATTTACATTATATTATATACCGTCCTATATACCGTTATACCGTCCTAGTTTTTAAATAGCGCTAAAATGTATATTTTAACCCTTTATGCGGATATGCCGCACAAGGTTCTCTGTTCTCTGGTTCTATGTTTTTAAAAATAAAGACAAGGATGCCTCTTTCTATACGCGACCCTCAAAATCTGTCCATACAACAAAACACGTGTAGGTGTACGATGATTTATCTGAAAATTACTTTTGTTTGAAGAAAAACTTAAATCAGCTGGTGCTTGATAACTATTGAAGTTATATTGAAGTTATGAATTCGGTAATGATGCGATATTTATCACGTTTTAATTTTAACTCAATACTCAAAACATCTTGTTGGTCAAATTAACTTAAAGCCTGTGCAAAATTATTCTTAAAGCACATTAACTTAAAGCATGCGCATCCTAGCTACTTTCTAAAAGTTTGTTACAGAACTTATGGTGAACAATTCACCCATATGTTTTAAACGTGTAATGTTTAATCAGATTTTGTCACTGGATTGAGTGAAAATAATAAACTTCTCCTTTGTTTTTATTCATCAAGTTAAATGTAAAACCTGTTGTTACTTGGATGATAAATATCTTCGTTTTATGATAGGAAAGTACGGACAGCGCCTTTGACCAAGCCTCTACATATGGGGCACTTGCTCAGAGAAGGCGCACATTCTTTGCACACAACTAGGTGACCACAGGGGATGAAGACAATGTTCACTTCCTTATCCATGCAAACTTTGCATGTGCGCTCCTCTTGAAGTCTTCTTAACTGTTCCTCCATAGATAAGTCTGAAAGATCTTGACTCGGGGATGCTGCTTCATTTGTCTGGGCCGTCAGGCCACACTCAAATTCCATCTCTAAAGCAGACTTCACCACAGGATTGTTCTCTTGTTCTCTCACAAATTCTCTTGAGTCGCTGTCTCCATTAGTCAATAGCTGTTCAAATAGTCTTGGAAATCTTGCTTGAATCTGATGAACAAACTCTTGGCCCTTTTCTTGCAAGAGGTATTCACATCTTGGAAACCACTTGGCATGTTCTACCCATGGATCATCACCAGACTCCCAACATCCGAGTCCACCATCGCAACAAAAGCACTTCACGTCATCATTACGACCAACATAGTAAAAACCAGCCATAGCCAATTGGTCTGGTCGAACAGTTATTCTTGAGGGCCAGTAGACAAATGTGAGCAACCTTTCTTCACACTGTTGCATTGCCGATACATTGAAAAGGCTAGATAAAGGTACATTATCTGCACGGTCACCTCGAACGAAGCGGCAGTTGGGGTAATGCCTCTGGTGTTCTGATACTGCACGATCTCCCGGTTCCCAGTTGCTAAGCTGGCCTCCACAACTGAAGCAAGCCACTCTGTCGCCCTGGCCAAGGTAGTAGAAACCAGCTTTGGCAAGCTCGGCCGGAGCTACTGGTGCAAGAGTCCAATTCTGAAAGGTGTCAAGGCGTTCCTGTTCCCGAAGCATGCCAAGATTGTGACAAGCCGGAGGGCGCTGGTGAGACATATCCTCAACTCCACGGGAGGAAATGGGGCTGGAGAGGGTCAGGTTGCTGAATGCCATGTTTAAGTAACCCACCCGCTCCTCCGTTTGGCCTGAAACGGATGCCGTGGTGGTCGATGTTACGGCTGTCACAGGGGCGGAAAGAGGATGGCTACGTTGCGAAGCGGGGGAAAAGGCAGAGTGAGAGGACGACAGGAGGTTTGCGGTGGGTAAACTCTGGATGAAGACATAAAAATGTGACCACTCAAGCCCTTCTCTCTGTCGGACATCCCATGACTAGTGTCTAGTCGTCCTCTCACATAATCTTATTAAACTTATTAAATACCCTCTATGATCCAGGACCCGATGCTAAGAACAAAATCGAATTTTGTTCAACACCACAAAATGTCCTTTTTTCTGTTTTGTACACAGCGGGGCAAATTAGTTGTATCATTTGAAAAATCACCACACAATTTCAGGTATTCACATCTTGGAAATGGTTGCCACTTCGGGAATACAGTAATTAAAATGCAGAAAACAAATATTTAAATATTTAATCTTTTAAATCATGTATACTATTTTTATGAGCTCAGACATTTTTTTTTAACCAGAATTTTTTTTATTTCAACATTATACTTTCATACATTGAAGTAGTGAAGAAAATTATAGACCGGCATTACGTACATAAAGTAAAACAATAATGACATTTACAGATGATCTAACCAGAATAGAAAATCTCTGCAGGCTATCATGTCTTGCTCTAGGATGTAGTTGACCAGACTTTCAACTATTTCACCAACGTCAGTTTTTGCATTTTTTGACACCAGTGACACACAGAGATCTGTTACAAAAGTACATATACAGAGAATTTCGTCAATTTCGAATTCGTCGCAACATGAACGCAACACGTCCAGAACTTTTCTGAGGATTACGCCGTTCGGCTCTTTGCCGTTAAAAAACATGGGCGTTACATCAGGCCATGACTTTGTCAGGCCTCTTACGACATCCATTTCATTTTTGAGATTTGTCACACGTTTGGTATCCTGTGCACAATCGTTTTTCATATCACACGCAGCATCGATGATCCTGTGCATCAAGCCAACCATCTGGCCTCTAAAATGATCTTTAAACATACTGTCTAGCGTAGCTCTTAAAGGACACTCTTTGCCCGTGGCGCACTCACAAGCCGGATGATATTTGTGCCCAGCATCGTCAGAACTGGACGGGGAGTCGCTCTCCATCAGGTTTTGCGTCGCCATTTTTTCAACTTTTCAACTTTTTTCAAATTTTCCTGGAATGTTCCTGGAATCTCCTGAGTCCTTGCAGCACAATTATCCAAGCCTTGTGTTTTTGGGTCGGAAGTTTGCGTCAGGTTCAGGCAAACAGGACTTTCAACTTTTGTTGCAGTAGCACAGCAGTCCGCGGCTAGTAGAGCTAGAGTAGAGGTAGAGTGTGCGATGTCCTGAAATATTTATCAGGACAACAGCTCAGCCCACCCTGTTGTGTAGAATGTACGGGGGGTACAGGAAAGCCATAAATAACTAGTTCCTGCATAACCAACAAGTCCTACATGTCGCCAGAGAGAAGTTTATTATTTTCACTCAATCCAGTGACAAAATTGATTAAACATTACACGTTTAAAACATATGGGTGAATTGTTCACCATAAGTTCTGTAACAAACTTTTAGAAAGTAGCTAGGATGCGCATGCTTTAAGTTAATGTGCTTTAAGAATAATTTTGCACAGGCTTTAAGTTAATTTGACCAACAAGATGTTTTGAGTATTGAGTTAAAATTAAAACGTGATAAATATCGCATCATTACCGAATTCATAACTTCAATATAACTTCAATAGTTATCAAGCACCAGCTGATTTAAGTTTTTCTTCAAACAAAAGTAATTTTCAGATAAATCATCGTACACCTACACGTGTTTTGTTGTATGGACAGATTTTGAGGGTCGCGTATAGAAAGAGGCATCCTTGTCTTTATTTTTAAAAACATAGAACCAGAGAACAGAGAACCTTGTGCGGCATATCCGCATAAAGGGTTAAAATATACATTTTAGCGCTATTTAAAAACTAGGACGGTATAACGGTATATAGGACGGTATATAATATAATGTAAATGTCTCAAGTGAAGATGATGGTTTAAAACATAATTTTATCAAATCAAGCCAATTCATGCGAATACTGTCGTATATGAACAAAGAGAAGACCTAGAGTTCACTAACATTACAGCTAACTGTAGGAAACAGATATCCGGGGAAAGTGTAAAGAAAACGCCATACAAAACATTACAATCACACCCGGCAATACGATAAGTGTTGCGCTAGTGATGTTAAAAATTGTTGTTTCAGAAGAAATGCAAAGATGTGCTTTTTACGAGCGCCCGCTCGACACGTGACGTCACATCTCCGCGCTGCTGTTTTGGCGCGCTTTATGGAAGTTTGAATCGTTAGCGATGGAGCGCGTGACCACGAGCAGTGTGAGAGGATTCCTGAGATCTTGCGACGATCTGACTGAGAAGATTCGCTGTTTAATACAGAAGAAACTCGTCAAGAAGTACTTGAGCAGGTGATATTATGCGCTTACGATGCGATGTGAACAGGGCCGTAGCTAGAGAATTCGGGGGGCCCCCTAAAAAATATATTCATGCGGGCCCCCTTCACCAATATCATATACTGTACAGTAGATGAGCATGGAGGCCCAAATATAACAGAAGATGGTGATGTTGTTGTAAAACCTTTATTTTAAAAGTTAAATGTTTATATAAAATTACAACTAATAAAAAACTAACAAAAAGAAAGAAATAGTTGAATAATATTTTTTTTTTTTAAAGTAACAGCAAAATAATGTTTTTCCCATCAGTCTGTTATAATTCATAAATCAAAAAGTAAAGAATGCAGTCAAATTTTAAAAATAAAATCATTTATTGTCTTATTTTTTTATAAAGATAATATGGAACTGGTAATATTATTAAATAAACCTAATAAATGTATTCATCCCATTTTTCTTGATGTAATAAATACTTCATCAGCCGGCAGGTCAGGTGCATAATGCAATGCGTCGTGACTCATGTACCTTTTTTTAACTCTTATGTTAAAAAGAGAAATTTTGACCGCGCAATCTTTCGGCCTTTGAAAAAGTGAATGTTTGAACTCTGGTGTATGCTAAATGAAACCAGGCGAACGGGTGTATGAATGTGTCTACAGGTGTATCTAACCCTAACAACTAATGACCAACTTTATTTTTGCTATTGTACATACATTTTATTCTTCTAACTGTTTGTCTTTGGTTAGCACAGCTGGAGAAGAACAACAGGGAAGTTGGAAGACACAGTAGAGGAACTACAGAATAAATATGGAGAGAAAACAGCATTAAAAAGGATCAAGTCCATAGTGACAAAAATCAGAAAAAAGAATATCAAACGTAGGAAAGATGTATAATTTACTTTGTTAGTAGTCAATATGTTTCTCAATCTTCAATTAGCTTTACTATAATGTTTACATGGTTTTGGTTGTGTATTTAATTGCTCATTTTTTAACAGATGGTGACGTTCAACAGCCTAACAACCTTCCACAACGACGCCAGCATAATATTTCTACATCATTCGGACAGCCATTAATTCAGAACCCTAATCAGCTTAACTTAACAATTGCCCAGAAGAATGGTGGGGCAATAGTTACTACAATCATGGTAGAAAACACAATATATGGTGATGTTAACATCGGTGCGGTGCGGTGAGTGTCTGATAATTTAAGAAACAGTTGCTTAGTTAAGAAATTATTTGTGTATGTTATATATATTTATTTATGTGTATTTTTGTTTTGTTTTTTAAAGTTAGTCCATAGGGTGTGGAACTTTGCACAACTATTTACACACATACTGTTTTTGACACATAGTGATTGTGAACATTCCTTTTTTTTTATTTTTATTTTTTTATAATACATCTCTTTCATTTTGTGCCGGATGTTAAAAGATAAAGGTATTAGTTAATAACAATTAAAAACTTTAAATCAACATGAAGCCATAATATTAATCAATAAAATATGGTTAAATTACAGTACAATGACTTCCATAATATTTTATTTTATTTTATTTACAAAGTTGTGCGTCGTGAGTGAGACCTCGCAAAGATTACACCAATATTAGATTTCTTGTTGCGTGGTCGCACTATATGCCAGAAGCTTAGTCATCAACATCTAAACTAAACATTATCATGGTTTAGTTGTATTTTAAAACACTTTCTTTTTTTTTTTCTTTTTTTTTTTAGGTTGATATTTGTAGAAATAAGCAAAATACATTTATAAAAACAAGTTAATGGCCTTGTGTCAGAACACAACAGGTCTTTTTATTGTAACTTTGAAAAGTGTAATACAGTATTTGATTTTTACAAATACCTAAACCAATGGGTCTAAGCCGTTGACCCCTGAAGTTATGACTTCTGAAGGCCTCTCATGTGTAGATTCGCTCGTTGAAATTTTTTTATTTTATTAGCTAAAATCATTGTCTGTATTCATAAAATATGTCCTCATGGGTGTAAAATGACCTCTGCCAATGATCTGACTTATCCTCGTAAGCGAAACATTTCTTATCTTTATTTACATGGGACGGGTAAGTCCAAGGAGGCTTCCGTGTTGTTCCGCCATCTTGAAACACTATAATACCAGAGAGGGACAAAAAGCGCTAGCCTAACTCAACACGTTTCATCATCAACACTAGTATAGTCATCAGCACATTCAAAAGGACCATCAAAATAGTGTTACATTAAAACTGACAAAAATTGTAATTCTGAATTTAGTAATAATTATAACAAAAAGTTTAAATTAAAATTGACTATGCGTCATAATTATGAGATGAAAAGTTTAAATGATGATGTACTAAAATTGAAATTATGATAAAGTAAATATTCCATAGTGAAATTTTCTGAATTCTATATAATTGTATTTGTGAAAATGTTTCAGTACTGAAACAGCATTTATGAGTTTTTACATATCTTCTGCTTGTTTCTGCAGTTCGTGTAGGCCTCTAAGCCTATAAATTACAAAAAATGATTATTGAATAACTTGAATTTTGTTGACAATGTAAAAAAAATTGACTTTCCATACCGGGAGTTGAACCCGGGCAGCCTGGATGAAAACCAGGAATCCTAACCGCTAGACCATATGGGAGGCACTGCACGGTACAATATAATGTGGATCATACTTATGCCGAGCCACAGGAGAAGGAATCCTCGTGGCCAAAAAGCAAAAATGTAATTTATCGGGATGTATATAAATATCGGGATAGCTTCTCCCAGGTGGAAAGAGCTAATGAAGGAGAAAGACTTTGAAAAGGAAGTTGTCTGCTTTCTTCTCGACGGGTGAGTCAAAGTTACGGTCTGAATTACAAGCTTTTTTTCATTGCTTGCTTGTGTAAATCATTATATAGGCAGCATAACAGTAGAACATGTACAATTAAACTCGATGAAGTGCTATTGGAAGACATGTTGTCATAGATTCTTGACACATAACGGCTACCGCAGTTGCAACACGCAGTTGCAAAAAGCGAGGCGCTAGAGAGCACTATTTGTTTAAATGCAGAATACAATTTCACCGCTAGATGGGAGAAATTCTTTTGGGAGAACTAACTTGTAGTAGGGTCTTTAACAAAAAACCAACAACAAAAAAAAAAAAACCTCCACAATTGTGGAGGTCAAAGGGCATGCTTCCTGCTATAGCTCTACCCGAGGTCTGTTCATGCGGCCACCAGACAGATTTTAAACACCGGATTTAAACTTCTACATATATTTTGAGTAGATAACCGATAGTATATTCTCAGTAAAGGGTTTCACCTTGTGTGTTTCCACACTGATTAAGGATAGTTCGGGAGATACAAGTAAAAATGATCTTATACGTGTAATAGATCATAGCTACCAGTAAGATCATGCTTTGAATCAAGACGAGTCAAATTAAATATTCGCTCAAGACCAACTTTACTTATCACACATCGCGTTTCTGAAATTGTGTGGTGATTTTCCAAATGATACAAACTTAGTCTAAATAAGAGCAACGTGGAGTCCTCGGATTTCTTAAAAACAACATAACAACAACAACAACAACAAAAACATTGTGACAAACTTTGACAACATGTTTCATGTTGTATGGACAAAAAATACTGTTTGAAATATTTTTGTATAAATAAGATCTAAGCATAATTTTTGCTTTTATTTAAATCTAAAGTTTTTGAACAGACGCTGTTTAATAACAATTATACTTTAAACCGTTAAACAAAATCATTACAGTAATCTTCTAAAAGATAAATAGAAGATGCGTATGTATTCAAACTTTAAAGATTTAATTTAAACAGTCTTTCATTTTAAAAGATCATATTTAAACTTTTACGATTATATTTTGAAATAAATTTAGTATGAACAAAACTTTGTCTCTGGAAATGCATTAGCAGACTAACATTACATACGCTCTGACATGATGCACAGAGGCCCCTCTGAGTCAGAGAGAGAGAGAGAGAGAGAGAGAGAGAGAGAGAGAGAGAGAGAGAGAGAGAGAGAGAGAGAACCACTCTGTGATTTTATATTATATTATAAGCAATTTATTTATATACTTTTAAAGAACAGAATGTTTTTCAACTTTAGTTAAATTAGCAATATAATTATTTACATTTATAAAGAACGGAATGTTTTATGTAATATAATTTTTATTCTTTTGTTTATCTAAAACAATTGGATCAATAAGATATTTATTTTATAAGCATTTCATTATATACTTTTATAAAGAACTGAATGGTTTTCAACTTTAGTTAAATTACCAAGATAACCATTTTATTTTATACACTTATAAAGAACGGGAGGTTTTATGTAATATGATTTTTATTGTTTTGTTTATCTAAAACTGAATTAAATGGTTTCAGTAGATTTGTAGTAAGATATTATTGTATATTATTTGTGTGAAATATAAAACATGATTAGGGCAACTCTCTTTTTCTCACTTTCACTGTTACCTCAGGAATGTGGAGGGGATCATGTCAGAGGACGCGCGCGCAAACACAAACCAACACACACACACACACACACACACTACTCTGGCTGGTGAGGCATTCAGGAAAAACAGTCTTTTTCTTCTCACTTTTCCAAAGGGGGACACAATGATCTGGAATGCGGAGGAGATGCTGACACATATCCTAACAGCGCCTTCAAACTTTCTGTCATACACATGATCTAGGGTTAAAAAGGTTAAATGGCAAAAGCTTCTGTCAAAATCACATGATCTAGGGCTAAAAAGGTTCAAATAGGGCAAAAGCTTCTGTCAAACCCACATGATCAAAGCAAGGTCAATAGGGCAAACCATAACAACATATGCCGGATAGACACCGGAAGGTCAACCTGTCAAAACACATGATCAAAGGGATAGGAAGGGGCAATAGGTCAAAACTAACTGTCAAAACCACATGATCGATGGATAGGAAGGGTCAATAGGTCAATCCATAACAATAGGGACCGGAAGGGCAACCGGAAAGGTCAACCGGAAGGTCAATGACAACCGGAAGCCATCAATCATTTTGACACATGGTGTAGGGTATATACTACTCCCATGTTTTTTAACGGCAAAGAGCCGAACGGCGTAATCCTCAAAAAAGTTCTGGATGTGTTGCGTGAATGTTGTGACAAATTTGAAATCACAGAGATACTCGCTATATGGACTTTTGTAACAGATCTCTGCGTGTCACTGGTGTCAAAAAATGCAAAAACTTTTTAAAAATACTACATGATTTAAAAGATTAAATATTTAAATATTTAAATATTTGATTTCTGCATTTAAATGACTGTATTCCCGAGGTGGCAACCATTTCCAAGATGTGAATACCTGAAATTGTGTGGTGATTTTTCAATTTTTTAAATTGTGGTGTTTGATTTTGTTTTTAGCATCGGTTCCTGCATCATAGAGGGTGTTTAATAAGATTATGTGTTCTGTCATGGACGACTAGACACTAGTCATGGGATGTCCAGCAGAGAGAAGGGCTTGAGTGGACACACCCTGTGGTCACATTTTTACCCGCCACCGCAAACCTCCTGTCGTCCTCTCACTCTGCCTTTTCCCCCGCTTCGCAACGTAGCCATCTTACAGCTTTCCAACCCTGCGACAGCCGTAACATCAACCACCACGGCATCTTTTTCAGGCCAAATGGAGGAGCAGGTGGGTTACTTAAACACGGCATTCAGCAACCTGGCCCTCTCCAGCCCCATTTCCTCCCGTGGAGTTGAGGATATGTCTCACCAGCGACCTCTGGTTTGTCACAATCCTGGCATGCGTCGGGAACAGGAACGCCTTGACACCTTTCAGAATTGGACTCTTGCTACATTAGCTCCAGCCGAGCTTGCCAAAAGTGGTTTCTACTACCTTGGTCAGGGTGACAGAGTGGCTTGCTTCAGTTGTGGAGGCCAGCTTAGCAACTGGGAACCGGGAGATCGGGCAGCATCAGAGCACCAGAGGCATTACCCCAACTGCCGCTTTGTTCGAGGTGACCGTGCAGATAATGTACCTTTATCTGGTGGCGGCCTTTCCAATGGATCTAACTCGGCAATGCAACTGTGTGAAGAAAGAATGCTCACATTTGTCCACTGGCCCTCAAGAATAACTGTTCGACCAGACCGATTGGCTAAGGCTGGTTTTTACTATGTTGGTCGTAAATGATGACGTGAAGTGCTTTTGTTGTGATGGTGGACTCAGATGTTGGGAGTCTGGTGATGATCCATGGGTAGAACATTGTAGCGACTGGGCTATTTGAATCATTCGTTCGTTTGTCCTGAATTAACAAATTCAGACTCTCTGTGTTTTCTAAGCACATTCCTTCCCAAAACGTTCTTTGCTAAGCTTACTAAAGCTTGTAACCTCCTGACTCCCAAATGTATATCATACGTCGGCTCCAGAGATACTGGAGCAAATAGACTTTTACGACACGAAATTGCACCTCAGAGACACTCCAGAACCTGAAACTAACATTCCTCTCTGTACCAAGAAGATAACGAAACTTCCTCCTGCTACGTGACATCACACCCCCACACACACACAAACATCCCTTTGTGTTTAGAATTAGGATAGAATATCCTTTAATATAAGTACAAGTACATTATGCATGTTTTATTAGTTTGTTTGATCATATAATATGATTTTCTAGTGTCTAGCTCTGAAATGTATTGTTGAAGAATGTCTTTCCAGTGGAATCGCATTCCGTAACCCGACTCCTCTTTCTAGAGGATAACACTTTATGACCCTGCACGAAGCTGCAGCCAAAGACTTCTCTGCAAGAGATAACGGGAAGCGCAACGTGACAGACATTCCAACACACACATTAACGCACACACATACACGACCTTTGGACATTAAACTTAGAATATAAGCATGTAACTTTTCATATACTCCTGAGTGTTTTCCTAGGTTATATTCACTTCGTGTATGACATTTATTTGAAGGAACGAACTGGTAAATGCTTCTATTCATGCATGTGATTGTAACTAGGTGTTCCTACAATCTTCATATGACAAGTTTCATATCTCTGTAAACCTCGCAATCTAACAGAGTCGGATTTCGATAGCAGAATGCAATAATGTACATTGTTTTACACTTTTCATATTTCTGGAGCTGAACAGCTTACTCTCATCTCCTCATGAATCATTCGAGTGGGCGTTGTCTGACGAGACAAAGAACTTCTTCCCGCTCTGAAATCTCTGAAGGTGATTGGTTGTTCGCGCGAACAGAGGCGTCAACCTATCTTTTCCATAAAAGACCGACCCAGGAAATCTTCAAGGAGCACTTTTACGAACCCTCTTCGTCAGCGAGAAGATCCATATGGCTCCCTTTTAGGGAGCATTCTCCGTTTTCTCTTTTCTTTTCTTTAAGTCTTTTCTTTATTTTCGTCTTCGGACTCTACCTACGTTCAGTGAAATGAACGTAGCCGGCAACATCAACTTTAAAGAGACTTGAACATCCCGCGGCCGCGCTCACAGAAGCCAGCCCTGCTTTCTTAAAGAAACACGCACGCTGCTCTTAGGACACACGCCCGAACGCGACTCGGCGTTCTTCAGCAACAAAGAGAACCATTTTGCAAGATAAGTTATTGAACTTTTAATGTAATCTGATTTCTTGTTGTCTCTCAAGGTTACAGTGCCTGTGATTTTTCCATGCTGAGATCATCTCGGTGATCTCTCATCCTGAACTTTAGTTTCACTTTCTCCCTTTCATCCTCTCCCTCTCTCATCTGTTATCCGTTTAGTCTTGTATTTGTTTACGTGTTCTGTATATACATACATATTTACTCTGTGTGAATCGTAGTTATGTATTCATTAGTTCAATTGTATTAAAACCTATATACTTGATTGATCCTGTCTATAATTCTCACATTACGAGTCCCTGAAATGTTTGATCTAGCTACAGGCTTTACAATTTGATTATGGTTTAGTAACCTAAATTTAGAAGGACAGGAGAATAGTTTTCATGGCCAGAAAACTGATCTTTCTGGAATTATAAGAAGTGGTAACTTTTATGAGAAAGTTGGTGAGTTAATCTTATGGTCGTTTGCGGGACAAACGACTGTTCGGTAATTACATTAATTTTCCATTAAGGGTTATCTCATAATCGATCTGAAATAGGATTATTGATATATGAATGATGAATTAGAATTCGTTGTGATTGATTATTCATATATACAAATCGATCTATTTTCAACTTCGAATAAATTAACGTAATATGCAAAATATTAATCATATTCATGATTAATTATTACAATTCCCTATAGATCATTTGAGCTAATATTAATATTAATGTACAACCCATTGTTGTTCTTACAACATGCTAAGTGGTTTCCAAGATGTGAATACCTGTTGCAAGAAAAGGGCCAAGAGTTTGTTCATCAGATTCAAGCAAGATTTCCAAGACTATTTGAACAGCTATTGACTAATGGAGACAGCGACTCAAGAGAATTTGTTGATCCAGCTGTTGTACACCTGGGTCCTGGAGAAGACCGTTCAGAAGATGCAGTGATGATGAACAATCCTGTGGTGAAGCAAACCGTTCAAAGCAAAATCCTCGCAAGTGGAGAAAATTACGAAACCGTTCAAGAGTTGGTGTCTGATTTACTAAGTGCAGAAGATGAGAAGAGAGAAGAGGAGCGAGAAAGTAAGTTTCTTACTTTTCTTAAGAAACATCATCTTGCCATGTCACAGCAACTAAAAAGTGTGCAGAGCTTAATGGACCATCTTCTAGAGGAGAACGTCATCTCGCAGAAAGAGTATGGCATTATTCGTAACTGCACTACAGTCAAGCAGCAGACAGGGCATCTCATTGAGTTAGTCCTGTCGAAAGGAAATGCAGCAGCAGAGGTCTTCTGCAACTGGATCAAGAAGAATGATGTCTGCCTGCTGAGAGAACTGATGGCCCAGACAAATGAAGCTGCATCCCCGAGTCAAGATCTTTCAGACTTGCCTATGGAGGAACAGTTAAGAAGACTTCAAGAGGAGCGCACATGCAAAGTTTGCATGGATAAGGAAGTGAACATTGTCTTCATCCCCTGTGGTCACCTAGTTGTGTGCAAAGAATGTGCGTCTTCTCTGCGCAAGTGCCCCATATGTAGAGGCTTGGTCAAAGGCGCTGTCCGTACTTTCCTATCATAAAGTTTTCCTATCATTTGGATTTGCAAATTTACATTTAACTTGATGATACAACTTAGTCTAAATAAGAGCAACGTAGAGTCCTCGGATTTCTTAAAAATAACGCAACAACAAAACATTGTGACAAACTTTGACAACATGTTGTATGGACAAAATACTGTTTGAAATATTTTTGTATAAATAAGATCTAAGACGCCTAAGTACAGTTTTTCAACCATCTAAAGTTTTTGAACAGACGCTGTTTAGTAAAAATAATACATAAGTCTTCTAAGAAGATAAATAGAAGATATGATTTTAATCAAACTTTTATTGACATATATAAATATCTAATTTAAACTTTTAAGGTTATGCTTTTAAATGAATTTAGTATAAAACTCTGGATGTACTCTGGAACGCGGACTAGATTTACTGTGACATTGTCCCCCGAGACTCATCTGGTCTGTTACCCTATATCCTGAAGCTTCAGTTCACACTGTAGTTTATCTCTGAAGGATCTGGGGGTGTTTTGTTTGACAACTTAAACTATTTGCTTTTGGATTGTTTTTTTATTGTTGCATAAAGAACTACTTCACCTCTCTGGAAATGTAAGGTGTTTTTATTTATATATTTATTTAGCTAAAACTTTTTTTTTTACATTTTATTTATTTATTTATTTATTTATTTCATTTTTGAAAATGTAGTTTTCTGTGATGGTCGTTTAGGTGTAAGGGATAGAATATGCAGTTACGGTACAAAAATCATTATGGCTATGGAAAGCCATAAAAATTGAAACCCCGCATGGACAAAAAATTATGATTGAATCTTTACATATAAATGAGATTTAAGACGACTAAGTACAGTTTTTCAACCATCTAAAGTTTTTGAACAGACATTGTTTAATAACAATTATACCTTAGGTTCAATTTAAACAAAATCATTACAGTAATCTTCTAAAAGATAAATAGACGATATGAATGTATTCAAACTTTAAAGATTTTTTCAAGCAAGAAAGTTAAGAAATTTAAACTTCAAACTAAAACAATCTTTCATTTTTAAAAGATCATATTTAAACTTTTACGATTATGCTTAGAAATAAATTCAGAAAGATCAGCGTGTTTAGGTGTAAGGGATGATAGAATATGCAGTTACGGTACAAAAACAGCCACAAAAATTGAAACTCCGCATGGACAAAAAATTATGATTGAATCTTTTCATATAAATGAAATTTAAGGCGACTAAGTACAGTTTTTCAACCATCTAAAGTTTTTGAACAGACATTGTTTAATTAATAACAATAATACTTTAGGTCACAGTAATCTTCTAAAAGATAAATAGAAGATGTGTATGTATTCAAACTTTAAAGATTTTATTTAAACAATCTTTCATTTTTAAAAGATATAATTTAAACTTGTAAGATTATACTTTGAAATAAATTAAGCACCTGATATCCTGATTGCTGAATTTGCAGTTACGGTACAAAAATCATAATGGCTATGGAAAGCCATAAAAATTGAAACCCCGCATGGACAAAAATTATGATTGAATCTTTTCATATAAATGAGATTTAAGACGACTAAGTACAGTTTTTCAACCATCTAAAGTTTTTGAACAGACATTGTTTAATAACAATTATACCTTAGGTTAAATTTAAACAAAATCATTACAGTAATCTTCTAAAAGATAAATAGAAGATATGAATGTATTCAAACTTTAAAGATTTTTTCAAGCAAGAAAGTTAAGAACTTTAAACTTCAAACTAAAACAATCTTTAATTTTTAAAAGATCATATTTAAACTTTTACGATTATGCTTTGAAATAAATTCAGAAAGATCAGCGTGTTTAGGTGTAAGGGATGATAGAATATGCAGTTACGGTACAAAAATCATTATGGCTGTGGAAAGCCACAAAAATTGAGACTCCGCATGGACAAAAAATGCTGATTGAATCTTGAAATGATTCATTGAATGATTGAATTGAAATGAGATTTAAGACGACTAAGTACAGTTTTTGAACAGACATTGTTTAATAACCGTTACACAAAATCATTACAGTAATCTTCTAAAAGATAAATAGAAGATGTGTATGTATTCAAACATTAAAGATTTCATTTAAACAATCTTTTATTTTTAAAAGATATCATTTAAACTTTTAAGATTATACTTATACTATACTAAATTCAGCACCTGATATCCTGATCACTGAATTTGTGTGACTCTCTGACACACACACACACACACACACACACACACACACACACACACACACACACACACACACACACACACACACACACACACACACAGAGAGAGAGAGAGAGAGACACGCTATGACTCCCTATGTTCTGAGACAGTGTGAGGTCATTCAGGAATGACTATATGAATTCAGTAAACAAGTTGTGTAAAACAATTTTGAACCCATTCATATACTTGTTTAACTATATAATTTAACTGATTGCAATTTTTGTGACTCTCATTTTATTCAAACTTTTGGTGGGAGGTTTTAGTAATATATATTTTATAAGCATTTCATTTATATGCTTTTAAAGAACCAAATGGTTTTTCAACGTTTGTGTGAGATAAACTTCCACAGTTTTTCAACCTTAGTTAAATGATCATTAGAACAGTATGTTTTTTCAACTTTAGTTAAATGAGCAAGATCATTATTTTAAAGGATAGAATGTTTTTGTACGACATTGTTTAATCACAGTGTCTGAACAGCACGTTTCAGATGTCAGAGCTCAAAAGGGTGGCAGGGGGAATCCCGTGACACACACACACACACACACACACACAGAGAGAGAGAGAGAGAGAGAGAGAGAGAGACGCGCGCGGCCCACACAGACGGTGCTTTGAGAGACTTATTGCAATTTTTTATGACTCCATTTTATTTAAACTTTTTGAGTGAGATTTTAGTAAGATCTTTATAAACATTTCATTCATTTATATTCTTTTAAAAGAACTGAATGGTTTCTCAACATTTGTGTGTGTGAGATAAACTTCCACAGTTTTCCCCTTATCAGTTTCACAGTACAGCCCGGATACGCTCAGGAATATGTAGGGAGGATCGTGTGTGTGATACCAACTTCAAAAACACACACTGTCATGTTCAAAAGGCTTCAATAGGCTTCAAACAATTAAAACTAGCTGTCATATAGCCATGACGTATTATTTAATCACAGTGTCTTCAAACGATCAAAAGGCTTCAAAAACACTAACTGTCATGTTCAAAAGGCATCAAACTAGCTGTCAGATACCATGACATGTTGTTATAACACTTTCTGTCAATATCAAAAGACTTCAAAAGCCTTCAAAAGACTTCAAAAGACATAAAAAGTCAAAACTAGCTGTCAAAACATGATCAAAAGCTGTCAAACTGTCAATTAAAAGTCAAATCTAGCTGTCAAAACATGATTAAAAGTCATACTAACTGTCAACCTGTCAATCAAAAGTCAAAACTAGCTGTCAAAAGCCCTTTGATCCCTTTGATCCTATGCCAAAAGGGGCGGGACACCTGTCACCGGAAGGGGCGGGACCTGTCACCGGAAGGGGCGTGGCACCTGTCAATCAATCATTTTTTTGTCATTTTCGCCAATTGAACATTCATTCCCGCACTCATATTCACCCATGAATAACAAAATTATCAGAATAACACATACAATCATAACCTATACATTCAGCCTTTTCCATTAATCCACGCCCATCCACATATTTCCTAACCATTTTTTGTTAACTTTTAATTCAATCGGGCAATGGTTTTACTTAGTAAGCTCTATTTAATACCCTATTTAATAAAATCTAACCAGAAGAGTCTTATGATTTTATCCATTCTATCCAATGTGGTTGTTAAAAATTAACTCGGACCTTTCCATTACAGACCAACCGTCTTTTTGCTTATGACCGTACTTCACACCATTGAATAGATTTTCTACTTTTCCTCAAAACATTTGCACCAATCAAATCATGAGATATCAATAAATCATCAAAATCGTCACAAAACAAATTATTCTGCTAAACTTAAACCATTAGTTGGTCCACATCCTCCTCCAGGTGTGTTGATCATCTCGTTAGCCCCATGGACATTCCATCTTCACCAATATGACACTTTGCGTGCCGTTGCAATGGGCTTTCCCTCGCTGGCAAGGGAGGTACGTTACTAGCACGTCCTTGATCCCTCACTGCCCTCCGCGTCGGCGCGTGGGGTTGCTGAGGTTGGTTGGTGTAGTCTAAGGTGAGAGGCGTGGATCCAGGTGTCACCCTCTCCAACCACTTTCAAGTACAGTACAAGATTTTCCTTCAGATCCCGACCGCACCTCCACTGGAATGAACCATTTCCTGCCTGCTGTCACCTGTGAATGCAGACCCTAGCTATTTTGTTATTGACCGCTTGTCTAGCCGGTCGTCCCTTTTGGTGTGACCTGTGGAATCAACCGCCTGAAACATATTGTCACCAGATAATTTTGCTCACCGAATAGCACTCAGGGTCCTTGTTTTACCTGAAAAACACTCAACCCACTTTGCTCATGTCAACAAAACAATATTTCTACATTTGGAACAGAATCAGTTCTGTTCGACACAATCACTGCATGAAAATTGGGATTTCCGACCCCGTAAACGGCCGTAAATCTCCCTAATTTTTCGGCAGTTAACGACAATTTACAGCCTGTGAACGTCGCGTTCGTCTGTGCCGAATATTGTCGGAAACGAACCATGACGTATGCAGAGCGCTCGCGCCGGAGGTGTGAATGGCTCTAATTACCATATGAATAGCAGCTCCCGCCAGAGAAAGGCTTGAATTTCCTCACTCACTATTGGTTGAACCCACGTGGTTTAAACAAGAAAAATCACTCGTGATTGGTTGGCAGATCTGTTACTATTGGTCACCCTCGCTCATTATAAATTCAAAAAATTATAATATTCATATAAATAATAATATATAAATTATTTTTTTATATTCATAATATGCTATTCTGTGGTATATTCATGTCATTGTTAACCTATGGACTACACTATTATTACCATCAAGGACATGAATTTATAAAGGAAAGGAAAATTTGCCAGGGACATGCTGTTTATTCAAAGAAAGAGCTTTATTAGCACAAACACAAAACAATATACACCTATGTACAAAGCATAGATCATCTGCACACAGTGTCAGCTCAGTGTCTGTTTTCATCTTCGGAGCTGTAGGTGACTAGCGGCGTTCTCTCTGAATTCGATCCACTTTGAAAACGTCTGTGGTGCGTTGCCCTGTATTTAGGAGTCGCCTCTAATCTCGACTGCAGCGTAGCACAGAGCTCTGTGAGCTCCTGGCTGGTGGTTGAACTTCATCGGACATCAGATCTATGGTGGCGCACTTCCAAATGCCCACGCCATCCTCACCTAGCACACCGTCTCGCTTCTAGCAGCTGTAAAAACAACCAATACAGACAATCAGTACTGTGATGCACTGTGTATGGACACAAAACATCTATTAATGCACGTGAAAAATAGTCACATTGACTAAAAATCTTACCCTCTTTCTTCTCGCTTGACTCCGAGCTGAACTCTTCACAGCTTCGGCCTGCAATGCCAGATCTGGTTGTTTGTACCTGAAGTTCCTGTGTACTGTCTCGTAGTACGTCTTACAGGCAGCTGGAAAACAATTAAATGAGAGTGATATGAATAAAAACGACGCAAGTCACAGTAAAATGAAACAAGGAGAAAATAGTAAAAGTTACTTACAATGTCGTCATGATCAGCGTCATGAAAATCTGGACTTGCAAACATAGCTCTGAGTAAATGTGAGGTTACACCCTCGTTATGAGGCAAGGTTACTCTATGGCCCACACCCTCCTCCTTCTGCTCGAGGTGAACCAAAAACAACTGCTCAAAGCTCTCAGTGATATGTGTCGGGTCCCCGTTTTGATAACAGTAACTTTCTCAAATGTTTACAAAACAAGCGGGAACCCAGTGTGCCTGTATCTTTCTCTATTGCTGTTCTATTACATGATAGAAAGTCTAAGGCCTTCAATAGCCGTACAGCAAACCCAACTAATCTGGTGCCTATTACACGTCAAACTAATATTGCTGTGGGGAAAAGTAAGTCTGTTAAGTTAGCTCTTTTAAACATTCGCTCACTTAAAAATAAATCACTTCTAGTCAACGACTTAATAACCACAAACAACCTGGATTTTATGCTTCTAAATGAAACCTGGCTAGAAGCCAGCTGCAGTGCAACAATCCTCAATGAAACAGCCCCTCCTAACTTTACTTTTATGAGTGTCTGCAGAGCTGTTAAGAGAGGTGGGGGTCTAGCTGCTCTTTTTAAAGATATCTATCAATGTAAGCAAATATCATTTGGGAATTACTTGTCTTTCGAATATCTGGGTATTGTGTTAAAAGGTGCTCCACGCATTTTACTTTTCATTATTTACAGGCCTCCAAAATACTCTCCAGCCTTTGCTGAGGACTTTACAGAACTGTTATCAACAATTACCTCAGAGTTTGACTGTTTTGCCATTGCTGGAGATTTTAACATCCATATAGATAATGCAGAAAATAATATGGCAAAAGAAATCAAAACTGTTTTAAAAACTTTTGATCTGACTCAGCATGTACATGGACCCACACACAATCGTGGACACACTTTAGATTTACTTATCAGTAAGGGTCTAAACATCTCATCGATTGTTATTAAGGATGTAGCACTGTCTGATCATTTCTGTATTTTCTTTGATATATTGATCTCTCCTGCCACTGAAGCCAGATCTGTGTCTGTCAAGAAGAGATGCTTAAATGAGAACACTAGTGTACTATTTATGAAGGCTATATCTTTAACACCAAGCATATCTGCTGACTCTGTTGATTTTCTCCTTGATTCTTTTAACTCAAAAGTTAAAGGTGTAATTGATGATATTGCTCCTGTGAAAGTCAGGAAGAAGAGTGGCAGACAAAAGGCACCTTGGAGAAACTCAACAGCAGTGCAAAATATGAAAAGACAATGCAGAAAAGCAGAGCGCATGTGGCGGAAGACAAAACTTGTAGTCCATTATAACATCTACAAAGACAGCCTTCATGCTTTCAATATGGAACTAGGCAAAGCTAGACAGACTTTCTTCTCAAATATTATAAACAGTAATTTAAACAACACACGCACTCTTTTTGCTACTGTAGAGAGACTGACAAACCCCCCAAGCCAGATTCCCAGTGAAATGCTCTCAGACAGCAAGTGCAGTGAGTTTGCTTCCTTCTTCTCTGACAAAATCAATAATATCAGAAAGGTGATCAGCACATCCTTGAGTTGCGCTGGGGTCAGACAGATCAAACCACCTGAGAAAGTAGTTACTATGTCTGATTTCAAAGAAATTGATGGCAAAATTTTGGAAGAAACCGTACAGCACCTTAAAACATCAACCTGCGCTCTTGACACACTTCCCACATCTTTTTTCAAAAGTGTGTTAAACAGTTTAGAAGCAGATCTTCTAGAAGTGGTAAATGCTTCACTTCTCTCTGGGAGTTTTCCAAACTCCCTAAAAACTGCAGTTGTCAAGCCCCTCCTGAAAAAGAGCAATCTGGATAAGACCATATTAAGCAACTATAGACCAATCTCAAATCTTCCTTTCATAGGTAAGATCATTGAAAAAGTTGTCTTCAATCAGCTGAACAAATTCTTATGCTCGAATGGATACTTTGACAATTTTCAATCTGGTTTCCGACCGCACCACAGCACAGAGACAGCGCTCATAAAGATAATAAACGATATTCGCTTAAATACTGACTCAGGCAAATTATCAGTGCTGGTACTACTCGACCTCAGTGCTGCATTTGACACTGTCGATCACAACATACTTCTGGACAGGCTGGAAAACTGGGTGGGGCTTTCTGGGATAGTCCTAAAATGGTTCAGGTCATACTTAGATGGGAGAGGTTATTATGTGAGTATAGGAGACCATAAGTCTGAGTGGACATCCATGACATGCGGAGTCCCTCAAGGCTCAATTCTTGCGCCACTCCTGTTCAACCTGTATATGCTCCCAATGAGCCAAATAATGAGAAATAACCAAATTGCTTACCACAGCTATGCAGACGACACACAGCTCTACTTAGCCCTATCGCCCAACGATTATAGCCCCATTGACTCCCTGTGCCAATGCATTGATGAAGTCAACAGTTGGATGTGTCAAAACTTTCTTCAGTTAAACAAAGACAAAACTGAAGTCATTGCGTTTGGAAACAAAGATGAAGTTCTCAAGGTGAACGCATACCTTCACTCTAGGGGTCAAACAACCAAAAATCAAGTCAGGAATCTTGGAGTGACACTAGAGTCAGAGCTTAGTTTCAGTAGTCATGTCAAAGCAATAACTAAATCAGCATACTATCATCTGAAAAATATTGCAAGAATTAGATGCTTTGTTTCCAGACAAGACTTAGAGAAACTTGTGCATGCTTTCATCACCAGCAGGGTGGATTATTGTAATGGACTCCTCACTAGCCTTCCCAAAAAGACCATCAGACAGTTGCAGCTCATACAGAACGCTGCCGCCAGGATTCTGAGCAGAACCAGAAAATATGAACATATCACACCAGTCCTCAGGTCTTTACACTGGCTCCCAGTTAAACTTAGGATTGATTTTAAAGTATTATTACTGGTATATAAATCATTCAATGGCCTAGGACCTCAATACATTGCAGATATGCTCACTGAATATAAACCCAACAGATCACTCAGATCATTAGGATCATATCAGCTTGAAATACCAAGGGTTCACTCTAAGCATGGCGAGTCTGCTTTTAGCTATTATGCCAGCCGCAGCTGGAACCAGCTTCCAGAGGAGATCAGATGTGCTCCTACTGTAGTCACATTCAAATCCAGACTCAAAACACATCTGTTTAACTATGCATTTACTGAATGAGCACTGTGCCAATGTTCGTCCGACTGTTTGTACTGTATTTTATTTTTTATTTTTCTAAACTGTTTTAATTATTCTTATTTCTTTTTATTATTTTAATTTCTTCTATGTAAAGCACTTTGAATTGCCATTGTGTATGAAATGTGCTATATAAATAAACTTGCCTTGCCTTGCCTTGCCTTGCCTATGGAAACAAAATGTATGATTAAGATCGTAAACTATAACGGATCTATTTTCTTATACAAGAGAATGAAAGCATATTCTTTGAATCTTACTTTTAAAATGTTTGTAAGTTTTTATGAAAGTAAAAAAATAAAAGAATGTAAGATTTTTTTTTTTTACCTTGATCCAGTTCATAGCGCCCACAATTTGTCTCAGAGTTGTGAAGATGGTATACTGCTTCCTGTAAATTACAGGATTATTTACAATTATTAAACAAATAGCCATCAGCCATCGTTATGAGGCGAGGTTACTCTGTGGAAACAAAATGTATGATTAAGATCGGTATCTATAACGGATCTATTTTCTTATACAAGAGAATGAAAGCATATTCTTTGAATCTTACCTTTAAAATGTTTGTAAGCTTTTATGAAAGTAAAAAAATAAAAGAATGTAAGATTCTTTTTTTCTTTTTTTTTACCTTGATCCAGTTCGTAGCGCCCACAATTTGTCTCAGAGTTGTGAAGATGGCATACTGCTTCCTGTAAATTACAGGATTATTTACAATTATTAAACAAATAATAGCCATCAATCCCATGACCTCTTGCTTTATGATGAAATCATGAAAAACAGAATATTCTTACATTTCACAAGGCCTGACAAAATACAAAAGTGACCGATGAGATGAATACTTACTGGGTGTCAACAGGTCTTTGCTCAGAGGTGCGCTAGCATCTTAAGGGCGAAAAAAACAAAGAATATTCAAAAATGTACAATTATTGAAATCAAACAAAAAGGTAAGAATTGCCACACTCTGCTCTTCTAAGCAAGACTGTCTGAAATATGTCATTAAGCCAATAAAATAAACTGTTACCAAACTTGATTCTCAAGCAGTAAGTAAAGACCAATTTATAGTTATGCGTCGACCTCCCGCTGTAGCTACAGAGTAGGCAGTGTACATAGCGTACCCTTTAGCACACCCTGACGTGCACCTCTCCCAAAATGTAACAATGCGTCAATTTTACGTGGACGGAAGCGCTGTGATTGGTCTAGAACGCCTCCCTCGGGTTTCACAGGCTTCTTTCTGCATGTGTAATTGTGCGTCAACAGGGACAACAATGCAGAAGTATAAATGAAACAGTGTAGCCTATAGCGTAGAGGCTCGGGCTTCGGTCTGACGCAAAAGTATAAATCAGCCTTAAAGGATTAGTTCACCTCAAAATGAAAATTTCCTGATAATTTACTCACACTGAGTGACAAGATATCCATGTCTGTCTTTCCTCAGTGGAAAAGAAATTAAGTTTAAGGAAAACATTTCCATATTTTTAATGGCATATACTTTAATGGCAACCAAAGATCTCAATGTTCCAAGACGGTTCAAATGTCCGTCTCAATGCAGCTTCAGAGTCTCTACACAATCCCAGTCGAGAAATCAGGTTCTTATCTAGCAAAACCATCTGTCATTTTCTAAAATTATATATACACATTTATGTATTTTTTAAACAATTGTTTGTCTTGTGCTAGTCTGCTGGCATTACAGACATTTGAACCTTCTTTGAACATTGGGATTGTTGGTTGCCATTAAAGTCCAATCTCTGTAGAAAAATACTGAAATGTTATTCCTCAAAACTAAATTTATTTTCCACTGAAAAAAGAAATAAAGGTTGGGGCAACAGATAAAGTGAATACTCACTGGAAATTTCCTTGCGCTGAAATCTGGCTGCACATTTCTCCGGGTCAGAGAAGGCTTCCACAAGACATTCAAAGTTTGACTTAGAGTCTGAAACACATGAGTCAGCCAGTAAGTACGGTCATGTTGCCTATACTAAATTAATAATGAAATACTGGAGTCATTACTACGCTTAATTAAGAGTGAGAAGAACCTACTCATCTTGAATGGACAAAAAAAGCGAATGTTTTAGTTTCATCTTTCCATAGAACATTTGAAAAGTAACTGACACTACTGGAACTTCAAACGGGCAGAGGGACGACCAGACTCTGACCATAGAACGCTGCCCGTTTGAAGCTCCAGTAGTGTCAGTTACTTTTCAAATGTTCTATGGAAAGATGAAACTAAAACATTCGCTTTTTTTGTCCATTCAAGATGAGTAGGTTCTCACTCTTAATTAAGCGGCTTAAATAACTCTGACCAGCACTGTATATATTTAAAATAGATTATTCACAAGCAGTAAAAAACTACTTGTCTTGAATGGAGTGTGACTTTGTGCAGAGCAATGTTTTGTGCAGGGGGAAAAGTACTTACCAGGAGTGGACATTTCACTGCCAGGACGCTCCACTTGGCTAGACATGGCACAATCTTTATTAGATAAAACACATGAATAAGCCTGTGACTTATGTTGTACACAACACAATATTATGTTTAAGTTGTCATCAGTACTCACCAGTATTGTGCAACATGCTGGTGTCCTCAATGGGCTGCAGCTTCCTTCGTACATTATTGAAGGGGGTAACGTTATATCTTGACGCTTATACAGAGGTAATGTAAAATAAAATATATAAAGTTAAAGAATTAAATTTTTAAACTGCAATTATAAATTAAGAGAAAACGATTACCCCTGATATTCTCATCCGAATCCAATAATACTGCAAAATAAAAATCATTTGTATAAAATTTCAGGCCCAATTTGTATCAACCGATTTTATATTTCAAATGTATAAAATATCTGAAAATGAGAATACCATTTCTAACAGAACCCTCCGATTTTTTTTTTTTTTTTTTTAGTGTGCTTCCTCGTAACGTTAAGTTAACGTTAGATCTAATCACCTCATCGTCCTTCTCCTCTGCCTGGTAACGTTGTTACGTTAGGTGTCACATTCACGACGCACATTTATAAATTAGACAATTCACCTTTAAAACCACCTTGCATCATCTGTGAACCCCGTAGCAAGCTGCTATATGGACAAGCTAACTTAGTTAGCAAAGAGCTAAGTTAGCCAGTCAGACTCAGAACTCTATGCCATGCTGCTATCGGTTTACGTGCAGTTTAGTATCCCAAATTGACATATTCTCTCGTGTACAGCTAAAATAACATGGAAACTGAACATGAACCATGAGCAGCAAGCTAACTAAAAAAAAAAAAAAAAAAAAGCGCCAAAAGCTAACGAGAAGTTGTTTACACAGAGAGTGCGCGCGCGCGACCGGCTCTCTCTCTCTCTGGTCGTTATTTTAGTTAAAACATGCGCCCTGTCACAAACGCAGCCGTTCATCTACATTACTCACCGATCAAATAAGACTTTGGCGGAACAAAAATTCACTTTGGCAGGCGCTAAAACAAGTTCAATGCAGGAAAATTCATGCGTGAGTTTCCATTAGACTCGCACGGTAACCAGGCAAATGGCGAGCTCAGCTGTTGTTGACGCTGTGTGTGCTTCAAGATTATGACGCAAGTGCTAAGATTCCGATTGGCCAAGAGAAAAAGTGCTAAGATTCCGATTGGCCCAGAGAAATGTAAATTATAAGATTTATCCAATAATGTTTCGCAATTCTAGCCTGCATGGCAGTTTACTGTGAGAAACAATACAGAAAATACAGGAATATATAATTGTTTGTGTTTTGTTAGCTTAAGTTTCAGTGTGGATTGTTTGTGTAACCTTTAGACATTAATGAAGATAATTTAATATTTTGTCTAAATCATGCAGAAAACCATCTATCTTTGGATAAAAGCGTCTGACAAATGGATAAATGTAAAATAATATATATTGCCACTGTACACTGTAAGTCCAGATGTTCCTTCATGAACAACAGCCTTTTAAAGTGGATTTTAATGTGGTTATTCAATTTGTCCCATTTTGTCTGTTTAATAATACTGCTATCACAAAAAGGGCAGTGAAAATTTCTGCAACATGTTGTGCATTGCTCCAAAAGTGGTAGCACTATTCATACTCCACTGGCTACCTGTCACATTCAGGATTGATTTTAAAATTTTACTATTTGTGTATAAAGCTCTTAACAAACCGGCCCCCCAATATCTGACCAATCTCCTCTGCCCGTACACTCCATCTCGTACTTTGAGATCCAGTGATCACTGTCTTCTTATCGTGCCCAGATCCAGACTTAAAAAACGAGGCGACTGCACTTTTGCGACTGCAGGCCCAAAACTTTGGAACAGTCTACCCCTCTATATCAGACTAGCTCCCTCAATTTCCATCTTCAAAACATCCTTGAAAACTTATTTATTTTCTCTTGCTTTTAATACCCCTTGACTATGATACAACTATTGCCTTTTTATTGTCCTGTTTCTGCCCTGCATTTTATCTATTGCCCTGTACAGCACTTTGGTCAGCCTTGGCTGTTTTTAATTGTGCGTTATAAATAAATATTGTATTGTATTGTATTTTTTTTAGAATTAAGTTAATACCTTTTAGTCACCTGGGATAAAACTCCCCCTGCTACCCTCATTTGCATTTGTAAAGCTCACAGCAGTCTCATTTACATGTTAAAGCATTAGAGGGAGGGGGGTCACGGGGCAAGCAAGTCCCACGTCAATTTCCGACAATTTCCGACAGTTTGCAGTGTTGCCTGTAAATTGCCGTTTGCAGTCGTAAACCTGAACTTCCACGACAATCTACAGCGCCGGTAACTGTCGAAAATCCCACTTTTCATGCAGTGAATCCATCCTGACATTCTGCCCTGTATCAAAAGTCTGCATGCTCTGTAAAGAAAAACAAATGTCGAGGTTACTGTCAGATAGTAAAGTACGTAGTTTCTTTTGTCTGCGGTGCTGCCGCGGCCTTCGCTGCCGCATCTGCCCTGGCGTTCCCTGTTGAAACAGTCCCTGTTATTAGCACACACATACAACACTTTTGTTAGGGAGAAGAATGACTTCTTGCAGGGTTTTTTCCCCAGTTATCTTTCTCTGCCTCTGAAACAAAACATTACATTCTTCACTCCAAGCCACAATCTCATCTTCTTATTGAAGTATTTGAAGGACAACGGCCCTCAGTTTCACCGCATATCCTGCCTTTCAGGCCTGTTGTTTGGTCTCTTAAGTCAGTCATCAACAAACATTTTCCAATGTCAAAGTCATCAATTGTTTCTATCAGGTCAGGTCGTGGTGTACAGACTTGGTCAGTATCAGTCAAACAACATTCTCCTTCTTTGTTCAGTTCACAATATTCATAAATGTGAAGGGCTCTCTGGATAAGTTGATATTGCCTTCGCCAATGTGTCACTTTTGTTGTTGCCATCAAATCTGTACCATTTTCTCAACTCATAATGGATGACGATCTGCAACTTCACAATTCAGATTTACATAAATACTTAAACTGATTCAGAAAGTAATTCAAGTCAACACCATCAATGTCAAAAATAATTACTGCCAGACAGAGCTTGATGACTAATCACCTTAAAGCTTGCCCCATGTTCTGTATTGTCTTTTCATCAGATTTTTGGCTTCTTTAAAATTTGTAATTTGCCTTAACCCATCTGTCATGATAAAACTCATTCCAGATGTTAATGACACAATATACACACTATTCAGATGGAATAGATCCCCTAAACAAACACATACCAAACATGAATTAACACTCATAAAACATACAATGCTGTCACCGCCAAACAAACACACACGCATACCTGACTATGAACCGCTCATATTCTCATATTCATATCTTTTGGTGTTTACTCTAAACATATTTAAATTTTTTAAATAAGATTTTAAACTTCTCATTTTCCTGTAGCTTTGATCTAATTTTACATTGTCTCTTAACCAGTTTCAAAGCACGTCTGTTCATTATTTTCATTTTCTCTTAGAAAAGTCAGCTGGGTTGTTTTTGTTCATTATCATTATTTTGCTTCAGCTTGCTTTATCAGGCCGATAACAGAAAGACAGACAGAGTACCCTTCCTCCACTCAGCAGTCTCTCTCACTATAAACAAATAATCTTTTCAACAGCCCCCTAAGACTGTAACTAAATAAATCATAGTCTAGAACCCTTAATAGTTCACAAATTTTAAAATACAAATGTTTAACTCAAATTAGTCCCATTACAACAATCTAAAATACATTATGCTATGAGCATTTCTAAGGTTATCTCAATTCACCTAACCTTTGTTATCCAGAAATTTCTCTTAACTCATCACAAGCTGTCTTCATCTTTAGCCACCAACATGTCTAATGACCATCAGGAGTTAAAACTATCTTACAGACATATTATTTCAATATCAACACTTCTATAGTTTTTCCCTTGCCCATAAGGCAACCAGCATCATGTTCCTGACATAAATTAAGTTTTGTTACTGTCTCCACAACAAATAATGACAGTCCCCTCATGGTCTCAGCTGGCTCTTGAAAGCCCATTCCCATTAGCTCTTAATCTATAATTTTCTTCTCTTCAGGGTGTTGTCCCCTGGCATAGTTGCAGACACTTGTCATAATGAAAAACAAGCCATACAATGAATGCGGTTTTCTGGTGAGTGGTATTAGAGGGACTCACATTTTCTGGGTCAGACTGCCGTAACCTCACAGCTCATCTGGCCTCTCAATGATCTGCTGATGCTGCTGGCCTCACAGTCAATCAGCGCCACTCTCATTCCCATCTTCACATAAAACATCTCCATCAGGAGATGCCCAGTGTTTGTGGCGTGACTTCCCCTGTCTTAGGTTGACCTTTGGCCCAAGGATCTTACCCGTCTTTGGGGTAATCACTTCGTACACACTTGGTTACCGCTCTTTCCCATCACGAAATCAGTTTTCCCCAACAGACTCAGTTGTTTTCTGGAGCTTACGAAAGGCACATTCAAGAGTCACCAGAGCACTCTGGACTGCCTAATAGTGTTAACACAGGGAGACAGGTTAATAACAACAGTATTTAATCACAAAAAATCTGTTAAATCTGTCCGAATCAGCAAAATCTCAGTGAATTTTAATCACATCCGTCTATTCAGTGTATTGTTACATCTGTAGCCGGAACCATTAGCCCTGTTTCATGGTGGAGGCTAAAATGAGACAAAGAAGTTACTGGCCCTGAATTAAACTAGTCAAAAATGTCCCTTCTATCGTTTAAGACTTCTTTAAAGTCATTCAGTTTTACTTTTAAAACATTTACAAACTTCCCTTTAAATGTATGAAATGCCAGTAGCATGATTTCTTTTAACATCTCCATATCTATGGTTTTCAACTAAAACACTGTGCCTTACTATAAATAGCCTATTATCATTTATGACACAGGCTCAGATAACAGCTTTTAGCTGACATTGAATGAGAGAGAGAGACCCTGAAGCATTTAGGACTGGTACACTGCACTCTCATAAACTTCTAAAATCAAACTTTATCTACCATCTTTTAACTCTAGCCCAGCGTTAGGCATCTTTGCCAGAATTGACATGTATTTTCAAATAAACATAATTCTTATATTTGTCTTTTGCCCACATCAGGGAATTTAGACATTACCAATTTCCACTCAGATTGGGTCTCTGTCGCACTGGCCATTTCAGCCACAGCACACACCAGATTCAGATAAGCAAACTGTTTCAGCCAATCACAAGCTTATCTTCTTAAAGCAAAACATCAGCTCCTAGTTCTTTCATGGTCAACACTATTCCATCCACGTTCAAAACACTTAACAATCTGTTTGTTTAATCAGATGCCTTTCTACACATTTTACATTAAGCAACCTGTATTCCTCAATTCACTAGCTCTTTCCTTCAAAAGGATTCCCGACTTAAATCTTTCAACCTTCTTTTAACCTTCAATCTTCTTACGACTTCCATCTATCCACTTTCCTTTAACTTTCTTTTCTACCTCACTTACTCGTACGTTCTTTTCACTTTATTTAACACTGCGTTCACATTCTTAGTTCTTTCTCAGACTACTTTCAAACACACATTAATACACGTCACTTTCTCATTATCACTTTCCTTTAACTTTCTGAGTGTCCATTTACAATTACGGGCTAAATGGCCCTGCTGACCACAATTAAAACACTCTTTGCCTATAGTTTTATCATTGAGCTTGCAAACGGCTCCAACTTACTGCACACCCTTGAAGCAGTGTGTCCCGATCAGGAATGTAAACAGAGCCACTGATAAGCAGTTCTCTGTATTCTTTTACAGTCCACCACTGGCGGATTCAATCGCAATAGCCAAATCATAATCTTCATCATTATTATTGGCAGCACTTTAATTTCATAAGTTGCACAGAAAATCACTCAACATATTCCAAGGGGTTTTCACAATGTTTCTGTTTATCATGAATCACATTTGTCCAATGAAATGATCCCCAACCCATAATTACATTTACTTGTTTTTTGTAATCATCGGAAGCAGTACAAGGCTAAAAATTTAACATTTTCAGTTTCTTTCTTTGTTTAGCCAGTCAAGTTGTTGTTTAAATTTCCAAACACAATCAAAACCCTGACTACCATTTACTTAATAATTTCTCCACATTTCTTTGAAGTGAGCTTCAGAGCACAGCTGCTTACAGCGTTTGCTCTCTTCTGTCCTCTATCAAATGGTTAGTCTGCATATTCAACTTAATGTTATCATTATTTTCTCAGTCCCACTTATCTCTGCTGTTTCACAAAAAAAACAAAATATCATATTACTCATATCTCAATCCCTAAAATGCACAGACAGCCATTATAGCTGCCTCCTCCTTCAACTCTTGTTACGAAAATTCTCTAGACATCATTATTTTACCAATAAAATATATAATTGTTCCCCATTCTGCTTAATAAAACCTTTGTTCATTCCTCATCTTTATATCACTTAATTTGACTTGCATGGATTTTGCCCATAATGTTTCTTCATTGCACAGTATACCGGTGTGCAGCATTTACTATTAGATGTCCCCATAATGGCTGTTATTTTCCTTCTTTCACTATTGCCTGTGGATTTTACTTCAGCGCGCTTACTCTGACTTTCACCCGAAATCAGGAAAGGTTGGAATTAATTTTTCTGCATACTCTCAATTGACTCCCTGGAAGTGTTCCAGTGATCAATTATTTCAGCTCCTATTAATCTCACAATAACGAGTACTCGGCTTCGGTCTGGACAATCGCTTGACCTGCCTAGGTCTCAATTTCCTCGCCCTTTTTAAAAGCCTTGTTTTCCTCCTACCACAGCTCTAGTTTCAGTTCTCAAATACAGCCACTATGGTTCACCCACAAAATTTTCTTTTCAAAATCCCCAAATGAAAAATAAATTTGCTGTCTCTTACCCAAGATTTTCTGTTGCCACCTGGATTCTTTCTGATTCCAGTGGAGTTCCTCCTGGCCCTGATAGCAGTTGGCTCTTCTCTCTCAATTCTGCGAGGTAAGACTAAAGCCTGGTGCTTCAGGATGATCAGTCGTCAATCCGCTTTACTCAGGGCCAGAAGAAACTGCCATGGAATCCCAACTTCTGACACCAATTGTTGTGGCAATTTAATTCACTAAACAATCATCTTTGGCGTAAGAGACAGTCTGGAATCAAATGATCATTAAAAAGTAATTTATTCTTGCAAGAAGGCCCAGTTGCCACACAGAAGTCACAAGTACAGTCTGTGGAACAAGTGCGACCAGGAGAGAGAGGCAGGCCAGCCTTTATACTGTGTTATCTTCAAGGTTCTCTAAACACTCCATAGATGGATAAGACACTCCACCAGTGATCCTATTATACACTGAACTTTAGTTTAGCTTAACTTGCAGCCTGCAAGTCCTAAATTGGACAGCCCTTTGACCTTAGGGGTCAGGGCCTCGGCGTCTCCCCCTCTTCTCCTGCCTCAGAGAAGTTCCACATCAATCATTATATCACATGGTCAGCAGCACACATAGAAGTCAATCCTGTGTATGTTAATGAAAATCAAAGTAAGTAATGAAAATCAAAAATCTCCCATTACAGTCAGCAAATTCTTTGATAAAGTCTGTATGGTGGCCTGGTGGCCTGTATACAGTAGCCAGCACAAATCTCAAACGTGATTTATCATTTACACTATATATTGCTATATTAAGCACCAACACTTAAAAAGAATTGCAACACCTCCCCCTTTGCCTTTCAGACGAGGTTCATGTTTATAACAGTAATATTGCGGGATGGACTCATTTAAAGTAATGTAATCGTTTGGTTTTAGCCAGGTTTCTGTCAAACACAGCACATGTAGATTATAGTCTGTAATCATATCATTAACAATAAGTGCTTTTGAAGTAAGGGATCTAATATTCAGCAACCCAAGCTTTATCATTTGCTCATTAGTATTATATCTGTTTTTTATTTGTTGAACATCAATTAAATTTTCACCCTTAGATGGGTTTGGAAGTTTTTTGTATTTCCTAATTCGGGGAACAGACACAGTCTCTATATGATGATATCTAGGTGAAAGAGGCTCTATGTGATGGGATTTATC
The DNA here is from genome assembly GCA_021554675.1 of Leuciscus idus. Classification (NCBI taxonomy): domain Eukaryota; kingdom Metazoa; phylum Chordata; class Actinopteri; order Cypriniformes; family Leuciscidae; genus Leuciscus; species Leuciscus idus. Next base: position 4,157,743 of record CM038626.1, read on the forward strand.
TGACCTTGGTGACGTGAGACAGCTAGAAGATGGTCGGTTTAGCCAGTCTGTCTGCTTCCTGACCTGAGCCCCAGATATTCATGTTTGAGACTATGTGCCATATTACTGGAGAGAAAAGCAGCACCATCCCAGGAGGGAGGAATACCATCTCTTTTCAACAGGTCAGGTCTGCCCCAAAAACTTTTCCAATTGTCTATGAGTTCTATATTATTTTGCGGACACCACTTAGACAGTCAGCCATTGAGTGAGGACAATCTACTAAGTATCTCATCAATCCTGCTAACAGGAAGGGGACCAGAGCAGATTACAGTGCCTGACATCGTACTTGTGAGTTCACACACCTCTTTAACCCTCTGGGGTCTGAGCTGTTTTCTGGGCCCTGGAGGTGTTCTGACATGCTCTGACATTTGTGTTTTTTTCTGTTACTAGTGACATTTTCATGGCTAAAGTCTTATTACACTGTATTCAGCACAAACTCTGCTACAATAATATATCAGCAGCATGTATGTAAAAGTTTGTAGTTTTGAGATAATGACATTTATGCGTGGTTCACAAGTTCACATCTACATATAATTAGTACAATAAGTTTATGCGTATTTGGCGTGCTGTCCGGGGGGAGGGCTCCGAGCTCGGAGTTAGGCCCGAACCCAGAGTACTCCCCCCAGTTGGTAAGTGTAGATGGAACTGGAAGTGAGGAGATGGGGTGGAGGAGGGATGCTGACAAACTTTCAATGAACAGAGATAGGTCTGCTGTGAATTTATACTCTGTCATTGAGTTGATTACGGATTAATCTCCAGCTTTGCATAATTTGGTTAATTATCTGAACCTGCTCCTCCCGAACTTTGTTAATAAAACATCATTTGGTGAAAATACAAAAAAAAATTCTCACTGAAATAAGGCCATGAAACCCATACTGATTATTTCTTCACAAGACTTTTGAAAATTGTATCACGTAGCCTAGAATATTTGCTCCAAAACTATGTGAAAATCACCCTGACTGCTCATTCAGATAAGACAATATATTGATTTTAAATTTCTAAGACGTGTTTTGTGTGAAAAAGCCTTATGCGAAGAGGCGTGATCATCTCATGAATATGTAAGCCTTCAACACCTGAGAAAGACAAAGACACTCCCCTAACTGCCCTATTAGGAGCGATCAGGCCCTGTCATTCAGAGCAACCTTGCACAAAGAATGAGGAGATTTAAAAAAGAATGGCTTTTAGATTGTTTGGATTTATTTACAACACAACATAATCCAAAAATACACAACAAATGACAAAAGAGCACATTGAAAACAATGATCCAAAGACAGAGACCTTTGTGCCATTCCTAAAAACATTGTACATACCTTTCATTTCCAAGGTGTTTGATTTTCACTTTACCATGTTCATATACAGAGACTCATGTGAATGTTGAAGTCAGCAGGACTCAGTTGCATCTGGTCCCTGAAAGAAAAAAAAAAAAGAAAAAAACTGTGAACATACTGACATCAAGAGAAACTATAGGGCTGCACGATTTTGGGAATAGATTTTAGATTTTTCTGGTTAAAATTTCTTTTTAAAATTCACAGAATACACACACACACACACACACACACACACACACACACACTTTCCAACAATATATAATGAACACCAGGTTTGTTGTGCCTTGTAGGCATAGGCTACGCAGTGCTGCATAAAATAATAATAACAATAAATTAAATCTTCCAAAAGATTTCAAGAACAACGCTAGAGAAAAATATATTGATTATCATATGTTACTTCAAATGTTTCCATTCGTTATGATGATATGAAATGAGATAATAGTAAAAACATAAAGCCTAATGTTTGGTGCATTTTTCCTTTCAAACGCAATCGCGCTCCAAAATATGATACATTCAAACGCACAGCGCGCTCCAAAATATGATACATTCAAACGCACAGCGCTCCAAAATATGATACATTCAAACGCGATCGCGCTCCAAAATATGATACATTCAAACCCACAACGCGCTCCAAAATATGATACATTCAAACCCACAACGCGCTCCAAAATATGATACATTCAAACGCAATCGCGCTCCAAAATATGATGCATTCAAACACACAGCGCGCTCCAAAATATGATACATTCAAACCCACAGCGCGCTCCAAAATATGATACATTCAAACGCCATCGCGCTCCAAAATATGATACATTCAATCCCACAGCGCGCTCCAAAATATGATACATTCAAACGCCATCGCGCTCCAAAATATTAAACATTATGGTTATACATATCTATGTTTGAGCAGATATCCACAAACAGTATTTAACAGTAAACACGGGTCTAAATAGTATAATATTCACCATATATCTAGCAACAGTTCAACTGCAATGTGAAGTTTATGCAACAATACCATAAACTAATAAGTAAGAATTTCTTACCTTACATCTTTCTTGTCTTCAAATCCCGTTCTTCTTCTTCTGATGTAAATCCAATGTAAGCTCACAGCGCGTCTTCCAAACTCGACGAAAAGCAGAGACTTGTGAAGTGTTTTGGTGTTTTGTGTTTGAGGTAACGGGGGCGTTCGCGTTCCATGTGGAGATTTGCATGTGAATCTCTTTTGCGCGAGTGGGCGTGTCGAATTAAAAAGTAATTAGCAAGCGTTTGAGATACTGGACATCCTGTTGGTTTTATACAAATGACTTAAACAGAGAATATATGTTTTCAGTTTGAATCCGATCATTTAAAAGTACACACTTAAATGTGTATAAAGGTATATGGCTCATAAATGTGTGAGAAGTATTCGCTGAGTTTTGTTTCAGTTTATAGACGTGCTCAAGAAAAAAAAGTTCACCGCGACGGAGAGGCAGAACGCACACCCTGTTTATTTTCTTTATTTTACAAAAGCACAATGTTTTGATTTGATTGTAAGTGGACACATACAAAAGTAGAAATATCACAGATTCTTTTTTTATATTTCTTTTTTCTGTATAACCATAAATGACGGAGTAATTTAAGTTTATTGTACTACAATGTGAAGAAAATCCAGCAAAACGCGGGGGCGCGTTTGCCGACCTCAGAGGGTTAATATTAATTTTGGTGATCTCCGACTGGCAGAGTCGAACATCATTTGTGCCGACATGAATAATAATCTTAGAGAATTTACGATTAGCATTAGCCAGCACTTTTAAATTTGCTTTGATGTCAGGCGCTCTGGCTCCCGGAAAACATGTGACTATGGTGGCTGGTGTCTTTATTTTCACGTTCCGTGTGATGGAATCACCAATTACTAGGGCACAATCAACAGGATTCACAGTGGGTGTTTCACTGAGAGGGGAGAATCTATTTGAAGTTGTAATCGGAATGGAAGAGCTGTGTTTTGTCCCGCGACTATAGCGTCTCACGGTCACCCAGTTGCCCTGCTGCACGGGCTCTACTTCAGTCGGAACCGAACAATGTAAAGAGTTCACTAAGCTAGTCGCATCCAAAGCAGTATCTAAAGCCCTTGCACTCTTACAATTAACCTCAATTAAAGCTTGGATGCATGTCTCTAGTTCTGAAATCTTCCCCGTCAGCTTTACTATCTCCCTGCATTTATCACATGTAAATCCTGTGCTGACAGAGAAGGATATGCTAGACATGTTGCATGAGGTGCAAGTAACAATAAGAGGAGAAGATGACATGACTTACCGTGTTTGTTGGCTGATCTTACTCACCTAAGTTGTTTGATGGACTCGTAAAAGGCGCGAGCGTGCACAAGAAAAATAAATAAAGAGTGCACAGATGGCACGCTAACAGGCTAGCGAATTACTAGCGTGTTGTGCTAGCAATAACGATTTAGATTGAAGCTACCGATGTCAGGTTAATGTGTGATGTTGAGTAAGTTATATTTAGCAGTATAAACAACAAGGTATGATAGTAAATAATGATTCAAAACAGAAAGATATACGAAGCTTTCAGACGCACACCAACGCAACAGCTGCAGCAGGAGCAACAAGGCAGACAGGAGCAATCGATCCTAGAGCGTCCGAGGACATTCAGCATAACAGGCTGATCTGGCTACAAAATCGCACTGAGCCTCTTGAAGAATTTCTTTAAGTACTCAGACCAAGTCAAAACATCACTCAATGTGAGGAATGAACTTACAATAGGAATTTGCATTGACTAGAGTTTTAGACACGGAGTTCACACCTTGTCGAGGAACAGGAAGTAGTTTGCATGAAGGACCCTGGAAAAAAGTGCACACTCAGTAAGCAAAGTATCTCTAAACCCTTAGTACCATGTGGTTTACTTCTGTGGAGATAAGACTATTGTACCAGTCGCACTGAGACATTTTAAATGATACCAAACATGACTGTTAATTCACTTGTATTGCCATAGAACATTCTAATTTATATATAATCTTTCTAAGTGAACTGATTGAATAGAAGGATGTGTAAAGGGAAGGACAGGAGGGAAAGAAGCTTCCCGCAACTTCACTCTGTGGGGTGTGGAGACAAATGGCAGTATGCGTTTGTGTTGTCCATATCTCAGGAGACCAAGTATCTGAGGTTCTGTTTGTCTTATAAGGATTTGCTCCATTTTGTGTAATTAAAGAATGTGTAGGGGTTCTGACAGGTCAATTTAGCTCAAAAGGAATTATTAATTAATTTATAGGGAATTCGAAAGAATCACTTATTACGGCCGTAACTTTCAGCTCTGCAGCGGATATAAATAGATGGAAAGTCTTTGAAGTTGGAAGCAGGCTTTGCAGTCGAATCGTGGACTGAAACTTTGCCGCAAAACTTAACATAGAACCGAGACTCTCAACGGAAAAGAAAAGAAAACTAAGAAAAGAACGAAAATTGAGACGAGAGTAGATGATGGCTTGAATGAAGCTGTTTAACCCATGTTCTTCTGATCTTGATTTGAGTTCTTTCGTCTGCTCGTCTACATGGTTACTCGTCTGTCTGGTTACTCCGTCATGGCTTCTCCATGATCGTTTTAGAATCTACTCTCCCCAAACTTTGTTCGGGTCCTAAGATTTTAAACTCAAAGGTTTGTCCAGCCTCCTGGATGAGTTCTGACCAATTAGACACTGTTTTTATTTGAGAGGTGGCATTTTCTTCACTTCTCATCGTAAACCATGCGTTATCTGTGATCTCTTTACTCTCCAGCGCTAGCAGAGAGTACAGAGGCCACAGTTTAGACATCATTCCTATTATAAGAATACAAAACATTTTACACAGATTTCAATCAAGCCATCTTCATAATTGTGAACATACGATCGCACTGATAGCAAACAAGACACACTTTCATTCAAACATCTAACAGTTATAACAATTTCAGGACTTATATGTGATCTAAGCATAATAGACACACATATAGGTTGTAGACACAATATAGAATTATGTAGTTGAACGATGTTTGATTATAAGTCCATCAAGAATTGTTTTGGGATGATTTTATGTATTTTTTTAGGTAAAGTCTCAGTCTCTGTGGTCTGTTTTGTTTATCTGTCGTGGGATCAAGCAACCTCTGCCGTTATCTTGGTCAGGCCCTGAGCTTTGCCATCTCTGAACCAATCAGTCTTTTCCAAACTATCTAACATTGACAACGTTCTTCCTTTAGTTGGAGCTTCCTCTTTGAAGCTTGCATGGCCATAAAGTTCTTTTCGTTGGTTAGCGTAGACTGGCTGGAGCCTGGATTTTATGGTTCTGGATTGGTGATTTGGGGTCTGGAGTGTTGAGTTCTGTGTGGAATTATGTTTGAACGAATCACCTGTAAGATTAATTTGTGTTTGGTTCGCCCTCAAATCCTACATATGTGAATATCATTTGTTCCTTGGCTTCAGGCTCATGGCAAAATTTGTTGTTCCTGGGAGTGGAATATTATGATCATTCACACTTATGAATAAGAATGAGGCAGAACAAAGCAGTTCTTGTGATTGTGATGTCATGATTCTGCCTTCTAGTCTTTGATTTTCCCTGGTCTTGAGGCAGGATCATGACAGACCCATGTTTTATGTTCACACACATGACCTTTTGCTGGGCCATGTGCTTGTGCTGTCTCGTTCCTCGCCCCGCCCCCTTGTTATCCTCGTTTAGTCATCATTGCTTTACCCTTGTCACCTGTTTCCCTCATTAGTTTTTCCCTATTTAATCCCCTCATGTTTGCTGTCCTGTGTCGGTTGATTGTCAAACATTGCGTGTTGATCTCTGTGACAGTCCTGTTTTGCCCCCTCGTGGGTTTTGTTTTCTGTTTGTGTAGAAATAAACCTTGAGTGTCAGCACATCGTCTGCGTTTGGGTTCATCGCTCTTCACCACCTCCATTACCCGTGACATGTGAGGGTAGCTGTATGTTATTGTTAACCCTAATAGCGGTATGTTCACAATGATAGATGCTGATCTTAAATGAAGGTGTAAAGCCTGATCAACTGGTCCAACAACAGTTTCCAGTAAGCTGGTGAAGGTTTCTGCATGTTATTGTCTTTCAGTGTGGCAAGGTAATTTCAAACCATCACAAACTTGTCAGTTATTGGTCTCTAAACAGAGGTAATTGGCTAATATAGAGAGTTGCATTCACACTTACTCTAAGATATTTTGTATAGTCCCCATAGATCTGTATACACTTGATTTAAAATAACATTGTCTCTAGTCAGAGGTCATGACCACTACTACAGATATAAGCCGACCAATATTACCTCTCTGATAGTAGCTTTGGTTTGGTCATTGCTTGGTTTTCCACGTACACTTAGCTAGAGTAACATTACATTAAAACCGAGATAAGACTCACCCTATTTAGGTTGGTCGAGCAACATTTTGCTGTCCTAAATGGAAATTCCTCTTTTTAGCCTTTACAGTCTAAATACACTTGACCTAGTGCGAAGTGTTAGCCGGATCTCTAAAATCTCAGTTGGGATCCCTATGGTCCACTCAAAACTGGACTTTAGTCCGTTACTAACCTGACGCAGATTTGCGATAACACACCCATTCGCTTAATCTACTTGGGAAATAAATTTTAGGGTAAGTCAGAATAAAATCAAATGCAACAATTTATTATTAGTAAATGTATCATGCCAATTACAGAATCAATTCAAAGATAATCAATGCATAACATCAAATGCTCTGAGGTAAAGAGTAAAAGATGTATACCTGACTCAGGAAAATATAGTATACATAATGCTGAGTGTATGAAAGACATTCAGTATTACAGGCTGATCTCGTTACAAGTCGCCCTGAGCCTCTAAAGAGAAACATCTCTTTAAATAATCAGCCCAAGACAGAAACCTTTCAAATGGAATTTGCATTAATCAAAGTCTCCAGAGTTTGCAAATTGTGAGGACAGAATGCCTTTTGCATGAAATCAAAGCAAGAAATCTCTAAACTCCTAAAACCTTTTGGTTTACTTCTGTGGGGATGAGACCATTGTACCAGTCGCACTGAGACATTTTAAATGATACCAAACATGTATAGTGTTGTATGATAATAGGTCACCAAACATGTAGATAACCATATCGATTTTTGGGTGAATTTCAGGTTATCCCAGCATGAGGAGAGAAGAGATGGGTGATGAGGAGACTATAAGGGTGAGGAATGAACTGTTCGGTGTGGTGAGTCTCGGATGGCATGGTTACTTATGCAAGAGAGAGTTCAAATGTTAATTCTCAGGAGAGTCACGAGGAGTAGTCGTTTCTCAGTCCAGACTTTCTGGCATCAGCCAGTCTTACAAACGGCACAAGGCTTTGTTTGTTGCACACAGAAAACTGATCCAGTTCAAGCTCATATGGCATGGAAAGGTGTTGCCATCCTGTTTTCCTTCTCTCTGCTGTTGGTCCTCATTCCTAGGACGGAGCAAACATACCATGCTAACATTACTTAGGAGTATTTATCTACAGCATGTTTATGGAAGAATCCAAATAAAGGTATCAAATATGTTTGATATCCATCCAATTCTCACATTTCACCCAAATTTCTAATTATACCTGGTGTAAAAGGAAGTTTGTCAAAATGATCAATATTTATTGAAATATTATCCCACTTGTGATTTACATGACATCTAGTATAAAAATAGGGAGAAGTGCTTCATAGAGCATCACTGCAGCATTACTGACATTTTGACTTTAATTAAATTAAGTATTTAGCACATCCCTTCATTTCAGTAGAAATTGTTTTCAGACGGTGTATATTTTGTTTTGTAACACTGGCAGATCTTTACACTAGTTTATAGCATAAAAAAAGAAATTCTGTTTATCCAAACATGAAAATTCTGTCATGATATTCTTGTCTTCATGCCGTTCCAAAGCTGTCTGATTTTCTTTCTTGCATGAAACACAAAAGAGGATATTTTGAGGAATGTTTCAGGGTCCATAGAATGGAAGTGAGTGCAGTTCATAATTGGACCCCATTGACTTCTTGTTGTTGTATCACAAAAGAAAGACATTCATACAGTTTAGGAACAGTATAGGGTGAGTAAATTATGACATTTTCATTTTTGAGTTGAACTATATCTCTTTAAGTGAATAAAGTTCTGCCAATGAAACAATGTTAATTTACATTTACGTCTTAATATTTCATGCAGCTCATTTACATCTTCTTATTTTAAATGTATTATTATAAAACAAGCCTAAGATGCAGATTAAGTCTTAAAATTAAAAAAAAAAATTGTGCATTTAAAAAAGCTTTTTTCATGCTTGGTATCTTTTGTAGATTTTCTTATAATGCACAGACATATTTGACCTTTGCTGCTGATTCATTCCCAGGTTTACCATGGGAAAGCTGACACTTCTGCTTCTTTTCATGACATTCTCTCAGGGGGACGCAGCAGGTTACTATTGAAATAATTTTTGTTATTACAGTGAGAGCAAAGAATACATTTTATATTTTTCCAAGAAGTTATGTTCTTGAGTAACTTAAACAGTTTGACATTTACCCAATAATAACCCTATTTAAAGTGTTTACATGACATGTTGTTGGGTTACAGAGCTGCCAACTCTCACGCATTCACCGTGAGACTCACGCAATTGACACTTTTCACACGCTCTCACGCCACACATCCATTTTCTCACGCACAGAAAAATCGCGAAGCAAAGAGGACACTGACACCGACAGACTAGACAGAGCAGTTACTTATGATATTAAAAAATCTCAGCTCTCAGATTCTGTTACTTTTATTACGAAATTCAAACAATAAATAATAACATTTTGGCGCTTGTAAATGTGACGCGACAGATCCCTAGCGGCACGTAAACCGATAACGTTATAGTAGTCAAGTCATCATTTATATAGCGCTTTTAACAATGTAGATTGTTTCAAAGCAGCTTTACAGAGACAAGCGTATAATTTAAGGTAACAGAGATTGTTTTGGCTTTATAGCGGTTCTTTAATAAAGTTATTTTCAAGCTAAAGTTAGTTTTGATTGATTTGCTTCCGTCGCAACGATCATTTGTTATTAAATTACGGGCCGCCAAGACAACACCATTCTCTCTACACAGACTTTAAACGCGAACCTGTGAGAAACGCTGATGGCGTTCACATGCGTATTTAGAATTGGTTCTATAGTTATGTGCGTTTGAATATATGTGCGCAGGTTTGGAATTCCCTACAGACCAAGCCTAAACAAAGTACTGGGCTTTCCTTATAAATTTTGATAGAGAATTTTATTTTGTCACTTCGGGTAGGAACGCGAAACGAAATTTCCCGACAACGCCTTATCTGTAGAGTGGTAAAGGGATCCTCCATAGGGAGAGACTAGTTGGCACTTCAGCACTGCGTTGTCATCGGGTCCAGGGGAAGGTCCTTCATCAGATCTGGATGACTTGACTTGACCTCAGGAAAGCCATTTGATGACCATAATATAGGCTATAGCACGTTAGTTGGCTAGAAAAAAAGAGCTATAGAGAGTATTTTGCTAAATATGTGTACTATATTACATATTTAATATATTTTTACTTGTATCATTAAATAAAGTTATTATAATAAAAAAAACGCATTATATTTAATTTTAGTTATTTTTAACCTTAAATACAGCTAGGGTGACCACCATCAAACAAACCAAATGTGGGACGATGTGGAACATTTAACCAACACTAAAACATAAACCACCCGTGTTTCTGCACCCTTCAGACTGATTACCTTTAAAGATAGTTGTTTTTTTTTAATTATTATTATATAATGTCTAACTTAATAAACACATTTGAATTCTGCATTTCAGCTGATAAAAATTCTTTGTTCTTTAGTCCCTTCCAGAAAACACCATTAGCCTACATCACAATGTAACATAACATGTCTTTATTTGACATGTCATTTAAATTCAACATCACTGAGCCCAAAGGCAGCAGGCATCATGCAGATCACAGTTCTGACCAAGTCCAATTAAAATCCAACAAAATAAACAATGAACAAATAAAATATAAAACAACATGAAATTAGATCATTGACAGTCTTCTATATTAAGAATATATTAAACCAAAAAGTTGATAAATTCTATTAAATTAAATAGTTTAATTGAATTAATTATTAATTATTTAGTTATTTAACAATTAAGTTCATTTTAATTGACAGGAAACACATGGAACGAATCACCGGTCCACATTTTGATTGACAGCTGTCACAACCTACTAGTGACCGTGTTTACACCTTTCCTTTCAACCATTGTATAGGATTTAAAAAAAGGCTGTTGTGTTTGTACTTCTGACGAAGCGCTGTTAAATAGCCTATAGGTGAAAAAATACACTGCAAAAAGAATAAATACCGTTTTTTTTTATTCGCTTTGGTACTATTTTCACAAGTAAGGTGTACATTTTCAAAACTCTTAGTACAAAAATCCAAACTGATCACACTTGTAACACGTCATTCTTTCAAAACCTGATGCATGATGCTCATGCTTTCATTACAGTTATACACATTTCAGTCCACAATCCACATAATCATTGTTTCAAACACAAGATTATTGTAATATGTAATGAGAACATTTGGTTTAATCACAGAAACACAACAGTATGATCTTCTTTCAATTTAGTACTTTTAACAATCAGTTCATTCAACAGCAAACAATGCAAGAGACATGTTTCAAATCACAGTTGTTGCTGAATTAATTACAGTAATACAGGCTATGCCACATTAGAAAATACACGTGCATAACCTAACTTATGTAATTTAATCCATAATGTTTGTAATAGTATCTATCCAGTGTGTTATCAAAAGCTGTGATGAAGTACAGCCACATTTGACTGAATATACTGTAGTGGACCTTTACAGATGAGGGTTGAGGTACAGTAATGTAACAACCATGTCTCTACCATGTTTACAGTATCACATGGCATACATGCTGTAATGTAAAATGCTGTATTTGATGCCGTCTGAGAGAGAGTATAGAGGTATACTATGTGTCACTTTTGATTGATTTATGACCCATAAGCCCCACCCCCTTTTTGGCCATGATAATATTCCCACGCTAGCTCCTCCCACTTATGGGCTGTACGTACACCGTGGGAAAATTGGACTTGTGCCACGCCTCCTTGGGGGTTGAACATCTGAACCGTGGGAAAATTTCCCACGCTCAGTAGTTCTAAACGATGTATATTAAAACTTTTTAAGAAATGTACAATAAAGACATGGTCAGAGTGTGAGATCAGTGTTTTTTATTTATTAAAGAAGACAGATATACATTCATCACTTTTAAAACGTCAATGAAATAAGTTAAAATAGCATTTTTCTCTAAAAAGAGTTATTAAAAATGAGTTAGTGTTATTTTAAAATGTTGATTTGTAAAACTGTTACATAAAACACAAACATTGTTTAAAAAGCCTTACGTTTTACATACCATTGTTAAAGGACTCGGAGTTTAAAAGATATATAAGTGTTTCATAGTGCTGGAACAGTGGAACACTACATTCAACACTCCACGTCCATAACTACTTTCAAAACTCACTTAAAAACGTATCTTTTTAAACAGGCATATTCTCTTTAACTTTTACATTTGTTTTGACTGTAAGGACCCCACCCTTTCTCCTGTTCTTAATAGTATTATTATTTTATTATATTGCCTGCTTTCGCTGATTCAATGTTAAATGGATTGAGTGTTTTATTGTTGATTTTGTAAGGTGACCTTGAGTGTTGAGAAAGGCGCCTATAAATAAAATGCATTATTATTATTATTATTATTATTAAAGAACGTCCATTCAGTCCGGAGATATGTCAGGATTGAAAGTCTGTGATGCCTGTGCAGAGACCCACGCAAACCCCGCCCCCTATCCCACCCACAACAGGTGCTCCGTGGGAAAAAACAACAGTGTCTTTTCAGCTCCCAAATAGAAAACACATCCGGTCATCTCGGTGGCCGAACTTAAATGGCCACTGAAACAGTGTGTAGTGAGTGGCTCAGACCACACCCCTAACACACCCCTCTCAAAGCTGAGAGGCCAATTTCGATTTAAGGGAAGTCCCTAAAAATGACGTCACTATCGGGGGGAAACCCCTCCCACAGCGTGAAAGTCACATGAGTTGTTTAAAAAGGAGCGCAAACAGAGTGAAATACTACTTGTGATTTTTGTACATCTTTTTGTAAGCACTTTGAGCATCCATATGAAATGTGTTAAATAGCTATGCTTTTCCAATGTCTAAATGTCTAAATGTCACAAAGTTATTGTATATTTTAAAGTTTCGACCATAGGGTTTTATGGCTATACAGAGCAAAACCCCTACATCCACACACACACACACACACACACACACACACACAAACGGTTGATTCCATCAGGTCTGCAATTGCTCGGACATCATGCTGTTTTATGTTTGTAGTGAATTAGCTTTTTATTACAGGTCGTATCCGGAAAGATTATCTGAACATGTCAACAAAACATATGTTTTCTAGTTGTAGAAGTCGTGATATTGTGTTTTTCTTTTAAAAAAATAAGCGGGAAAAATGTGTTTTTTAAATTTCTCGTACAATCTTTAAAAGGAGCAAGCTAATTCATTCATTCGAGCACCAAACCTTTGAAGGAGGCAGAACGTCGAATCGCGAATCCTAGTCTACATTATGGCTGCAAATTATCATGGAACAGAAGAAGCAGCTTTACCAGACCAATACTTTGATGAATTATCCGACATTTTGAACGAGATATGTACGTTTTTTATCATACATCATACATTATAGACCACAAAATTGAAAAGATATTTCAATAAATGCTTTTATTTCGCAGATGATGTGTCGTTTCCAGAAGGGCTATCAGATGATTTTTTTTTACAAGGTACGGAATATATTTTGTTATATCTTTTTTAATATTTTCTAATAATTATATTTTTTAAAAGAAAAAAAACAACTCATTATTTCAACAGAAATTACAGGGGATGTACCGACTGATAGCACCGCCCATCCGGAGGAGTCAATACACCCTTTGGTTGTTGTTCCAAATCTGTCCAAACAGACTTACGAAGACATCACGCCATACACAACGCCTCGACCTCACGCCTCCAGAGAGGCAGAGAGCATCGAACGCCGAGCTTCACCAGCATCTGAAGAGAATTATTCTTTCCCTTCGAAAACCAGCAGGGCTGCTAACATCATTGCCAGTCCACACAAAGGGGTGAAACGCCTTCAGGAAATTTATGGAGAAGAATTAATCTATCCGGAAAACGGTAAGGAAATTTTTTTTTTTTTTTTTTTTTTTTCTAATCATGATATTTTTCTAATCATGATATTTTTTAAATAATATAATGTTGTTTTTTAGAAGAAAACACAGAATCTGTTACATCAACAACTGGTTCGAAGAAACGCTTCGAGAAATATTCGCACTAGAGTTCGATTACGGATGAAGACGGTAAGATTTCTTGTTTCATTATATTTTATCTATATTAAATAATTCATATAATTCATATAATATATTTTATGTTTTTTTGCTCTAGAAATCTCAGACGAAAGAGGGGTTCAGGTGTTTCTGGATTCACAAGATTTTGTTCTGAGCACCATCGATTCTGAACGGGACCCTTTCGATAGCAGTGATGATGAAGAAGATGAACAAGCCTTCACACCTTTATTTAACGCTGAAGACCTGCGAGGTTTGAGTTATGCCACTTTACGCATAGCCAACAAAAACTTCCAACGTGTCTTGGAAATAGCTACATCGCCTCTGACATATCATCAAACGGAGGAGATCGTCTCCGAGTCACAAAGAGAAGTTATAGCGCTACTCCACAGAATCTCAGATCAGCAAAATCACCACACAGCAGAACTAAGACACGCTGTGGAGTTTTTCGGAAGATGCCACGACCAAACATTGGACGAAAACAGGCAATTACGTATTGAGCTGGTATCAATCCAACAAGAGCTTGCGGAGGTGAGAAATGATGATTCATTACGTACAACTATACTATCTATGATTTCTGAAAGATTGAACATTATTCAAACACATTGGATCGGCTCACAAAATCCAAGAAGATGACTTTTACAAAACATCATCATGTGTGAGATTTTATATTTCGTTATATGCATCTGTGTTTAGTTTTAAATGATTTTCTCTGTCGTTTTTATTTTTTATTCATTTGTGACTGTTATTGTTTTTAATTCATTTGTGGCTGTTATTGTTTTTTAATTCATTTAATTCATTTGAGTGGGGCCTTTATAGACTACGTGCGTGTGATTTTGTTTTACTGGTAGACTGCTTTTAATGTATACCTATTAGCAACATTGTGATCTATATTTGATGGTAAGCTTCTGTTTCACACAATTTTGAAATAAAAAAATTAAAATAAAAAAACATCAAAATGCTTTCAAAAAGAGCACATCCCGATTCTGAAAATGTAACTCGTACAAGAGCAAGACGTATGACTACTGAAAATAACGACAGACTCAACTTTTTAATACGCGAACAACTACAAGTGCTAAATACTACAGATCTATCCGATAGAGAGAGATTAAATAATATCTTAGTTGAACAGCGAGCCTGGTAAGATCCGTTAGCGGGTGATGGAGATGAGACCATACAGACAGGTGGTGATGGATCAGCTCAAACGAATATGGGACGTACGGAGCTAAGTCAGGAGGAAATAGACAGATTAATGACCAGACCTGCAATTACACAGACCGCTAGATCTCCGCGGAATAGAGACTAGTGATTTTGCAGAGTACAATGTGTGTTTGCATAATATCTTGAACGAGGTTGTAGATATTTCTCAACAGCTGGCGGGGCGGACAGGATATATAAACGTATCTTTAGCTGGAGATTCGCTAGCAACTTCTGTAAATGCTGTTTTAACACCAGATAATAATCATGACTCCTCAATTTTCACAAGCCAGATAGAACAAGCCGCTCAAAGCAACCGTGACGTATCGACTGATTCGACTTTGACATTACAAATTTCAGTCGTGAGAGATAAAACAGCCGGAGCTCATAGGAAAATCACAGACACAGCAATCAGTGAGAGTATTAGTCAGAATAAAATGCATTTATTTAGTCCAGTAAACATCGGTAATGAAATGTGTTTGAGCTACTGTCTGGCACATTTTCTCAATCCAAAATTCACCGATCTGGAGCTACAAATGCCTGCGACGCAGATCCACGCACAATGTGGCTTTACAACGTATGATAAAATAGGATTTCATGATCTAAACATTTTTAAAAGAGAATTAGGAGTAAAATTTTTTGTTTTTCACAGAGACTGTTCAGGGAAACTACAGGTGTACAAAAACACAGACGAAATTCACCCAAAGACCGTGCATTTATTTAATCACGAAGGACATTTCCATCTAATAAAAAATTTGAATTTTTCTGAATAATTCTTCCGGCTTTGATAATTACCTGATTCTAGAACACCTCACCAATGAAGGTTTAACTCCTAAAGTTATACTGCAGGGGTGTCGAATTCTTTACATGTATGATAGGGTCTTTAAACAGCATTTTATAGACTCTTGGCAATTTATCCCGTTTAAACTCTCAAAGATACCAACAGCCTTAAATCTGAGCGCCAGTGAAAAGGGTTTCTTTCCACATCGTTTCAATAAACCAGAAAATGCGGGATATATCGGACCGTATCCTGCAAAAGAGTTTTACGGATATGATTCGATGCGTACAGAGGAGCGCGCACAGTTTGATGAGTGGTACGCAGGTGTGGCGAGTGACGTATTTGACTTCAAAAAGGAGCTCGCATTTTACTGTCGCAACGACGTTGTTATTCTGCGAGAAGCGTGCATACGTTACAGAACCGAATTCCTTGCCATTACAAACATTGATCCTTTTAAATCAATAACACTAGCAGGAACATGTATGAAAACGTTTAAAACCAATTTCCTTCCACGAGACACACTGGCTCTAACACACAGCCACGCCTACATAAATCAGTATAAAACGTTCTCAAACGTATCCATACAGTGGCTAGAGTTTATTAAAACGAGTCAAAACATTAATATAGAACATGCCTTAAATCACGGAGAGCGTGCCATTCGACCATTCCACGTTGATGGATTTTATGAATCTGATAATGGGGTAAAAACTGCTTACGAATTCCTGGGCTGTTTTTTCCACGGACATGACTGCCGTTTTAAACCGGATGAAATTAATCCTTTATCAAAAGTGTCTTTTGGCACTCTTAGGAGACAAACGGATGCAAAACTAGAATCACTCCGTAAAGTTTATGGCATGCGCGTTATCTCTATTTGGGATTGTGAGTGGGAGGGGTTAAAACAAACAGATCCTGACGTCATACAGTTTATGCTGTCTTATGCAGCACCAGAGCGTCTAAATCCTCATGACGCAATCTACGGCGGGAGAACAAATGCGTACAAGTTGTATCACAAAACAGCTGATGATGAGAGAATCGACTACTTCGACTTTACATCATTGTATCCGTATGTACAATCGTGCAAAACGTACCCTATAGGTCATCCTAAAATCATTTTTAAGGATTTTGAAGCGGTGGAGAATTATTATGGACTCGTAAAAGCCATAGTTCACCCCCCTCGAGGATTGTATCACCCTGTTCTGCCTTACAGATGTGCTGGCAAATTAATGTTCCCTCTATGCAGAACGTGTGCAGAAAATCTGATTCAGGAGACACAATGCTGCCACACAGAGGCTGAGAGATGTATTACAGGGACATGGGTAAGCGTGGAGCTCCAGAAGGCTGTTCAACACGGATATCGTATAATAAAAATACAAGAGGTCTGGCATTTTTCACACACGTCTGACAACTTATTCACAAGTTATGTCAAGACATTTCTAAAATTCAAACAGGAATCCTCAGGATTCCCTTCACATGTTGTGACAGAGGCAGACAAACAATCTTACGTGGATGAATATCTCGAGAAAGAGGGGGTTCAGCTAGACGTCTCTAAAATAATAAAAAATCCAGCAAAAAGATCCATAAGCAAATTGATTCTGAATACATTGTGGGGTCGCTTCTCCCTGCGCACGCATCTGCCAACCACAGAGCTACTGACAGACCCGGAAGAGTTCACACAGCGTCTCTTTAGCCACACCCACGTAATACGTCATTTCTCTTTTGTATCTGATACGGTGGCCTTGATTCAATGCTCTAGCTCAACGCAAGATCCTGCTCCCACACACGACGTGAATGTTTTCGTAGGCGCTTACACGACTTGCTACGCTCGACTCGAGCTATATAATCTTTTGGACAAGTTAGACAGACGCGCGATTTATTCAGACACGGATAGTGCAATTTTTGTATCAAAAAAAGGTGATTGGATTCCTGAAATAGGACCTTATCTCGGTCAGCTCACAAATGAGCTAGATCCAAAAGACATCATATTGGAGTACTGCTCCTCGGGGCCTAAATCGTATGCTTTTAAAACATTAAAAGGTCATACATGTCTCAAAGCGAAGGGTATTACACTCAATGCAGAGAATGCACAAATAGTCACATTGCAGAGCCTGATCGGTCTTGTGCGAGGCTATGTCGAAAGAGGTGTCAAATTACACCTGTCAGCAAAAACAGACACCATCGCACGAAATAAGAGGGGATTCACATTACACAATAGATCAGATGTGAAGAAATTTTCCGTTGTGTACGACAAGAGAGTCCTACAGCCAGATTATACAACGCTGCCTTACGGGTTTTAACCAATATTTTGAAAATGTGTGAAACAGATGTTTTTGACTGCCGAATGATTCATCCATATTCAGCTGTTATTAGCGGTCCAAGTGGTTCTGGGAAGACTTTTTTTGTGAAGACTCTAATGTATAATTCAGAAAAAATGTGTTCTGTAAAGTTTGACAATTTTGTCTATGTGTACACATCTTGGCAGCCAATGTATGATGAAATGTTACATGCTTTTGATATTAAATTCATTGAAGGTATACCAAAGAAATTGGATGACGAATCATTATTTCCTCCTGGTAAAACATCAGTCCTTATCATGGATGACGTCATGACTCAGGCTGCGTCTAATTCTGAGGTCGAAAACGTTTTTACGCGACTAGTTCATCACATGAAGATTAGCTGTTTGCTACTGGTACAGAATCTGTTTTTCCAGGGTAAATCTACCAGAACAATCGGCCTAAATACAAATTATTTAATTATATTTAAAAATCCTCGCGACAAGCAACAGATAGGTATTTTGGGTCGTCAAATGTTTCCGGGTAACACAACATTTTTTTATCGAAGCGTATCAAGATGCAACCGAACGGCCTTACAGCTATTTTTTGATAGATTATAAACCAGAAACCCCTGAAAAATTCCGACTCAGAACAGATTTACTGTCAGACTATCCGGAGGTGTACGTCCAAAAGTAACAATGAGCACAAGGCTTTCCAGAAATCTCTACCTCTTAAAGTTATTATACAAGAGCTCACCCAAGCAGAGACGTGTTATTCTGCATTCAGCCCCCGATGAGCTAATATTAGCTCTATGTGAACTGGCTCTCAATATTCTTCATGGCAAGGTCCCTCTAACTGTGAAACAGCACGGGGCTTTAAAAAGAAGGAAAAACAAGATAAAGTACGTTGCAAATAAAAATATTAATATCACCAGGAAGAGACGTATGATTAATCAAAAGGGGGGTTTTCTGCTTCCCCTACTCAGCGTAGCACTTCCCTTTATAACTAGCCTCATAACTAGAAACTGAATCTGAATCTGAAGAGAAAAATGCAACATACCGAGAAATTGTATCTGGTGCCAAAACAACAGCTGGATAGACTAAGAACTGCACCGCTTCGTGAGAATATTCATACGGTTGTGGAGAATGACTTGGATTCATCTATTAGAGATATACTACAGAGGCATGATTTGAACACTTACGAAAAATCCAAGCTCTACACTAATGTTTTACAACGATTCTTAAATGTGGTAAAACACGGTGATATGGAAAGTAACACTCTAACTCTTACATTACCGGAACATGCGACAGCTACCCCCTCCCACACCCCCGAGGTTAGGAATGATGACGTCACTGATGACCCAATCTTCTCAGAAGTTTTAACCCCCTGAGGTCTACGGTATCGCCGGCGATACCAGCTCGCTTTTTTTTTATCAATGTAAAAGAAACTCATAAATACTCTGTTGACTTTGATT
Source organism: Leuciscus idus (assembly GCA_021554675.1). Classification (NCBI taxonomy): domain Eukaryota; kingdom Metazoa; phylum Chordata; class Actinopteri; order Cypriniformes; family Leuciscidae; genus Leuciscus; species Leuciscus idus. The sequence continues at coordinate 4,177,215 of CM038626.1, forward strand.
TTCCATAGGAGTTTCATACATCAATCGATTCTGTTAAATGTGTATTATTTTTGTGTATACTCACAATAAAAACAAAGTGTTGTGCTTTTTGCCAAATAAAGAAAAATAAACACGAAGCGAGTTCTGCCTTCTCTCTGCCAGTGAAGTCCATTCTGAAACGCGTCCGAAAATGAACAATAACTCAGCGAATACTCAGTCAAACAGGCATACAGACACACAGGCATGAAGCTTGAATTCTCTTCTTTTAAATGAAGTAATTTATATAAAAAACAAATATTCTCATCTTGTGAAATCTGTATTAAAAGAGAGCGATTCCAGTCGAGCTCATCTCATCTCATTACGTTATAATCGGCCCCGCCCATGGAGAGCGCGCGCTATTCAAACGCAAATGACTGAGACGATCCCATACAAACTGTGAACGCCCACATATCAGCTCGAGAAAACACATCAAGTTTATTCAGATAAGTGTACTTGTCTACACTGTCTCGCAGCGCTGTGAGGAATAATAATAATGGAAAACTTACCTCAGAAGTGCTGGTATTTCGAGGAGCAACGGATGGAATAATGTAGTAAGTTTTTTTTTTCATTCTCAAGTAAATCGCGTTTCTGTGTGAATGAATGAACGGCAGAGATGCGCTGTTTACCACAACTCGCAAAAAGACGGTTTAAATTTGAATTGCGTTTCTGTGTGTGAATGAATGATCTGCTTTTAGCAAACTATTTTGCTATACTGAGTAAAATCGATTGAAATATGTTGAAATAAAATGTATTTGTATAAGCAACGTATTAAACTGCAAATTAACATTTATATTCCTTATAATAAAAACGAAAGACCTATTTTACAGACAAATGAACAGAGGTGGGTAGAGTATCCAAAAACTGTACTCAAGTAAAAGTACAAGTACTTATAGAAATATTTACTCAAAGTAAAAGTAAAAGTAATAATCTTAATAGTTACTTGAGTAAGAGTAAAAAAGTATCCAATGAAAAAACTACTCAAGTAGCGAGTAACTAGTTACTTCGGATCATATAGGCCTATATATATATATATATATATATATATATATATATATATATATATATATATATATGAAGACTTGATGCAAAAGCCTCTGAGTGCCATCTGAAATTTTCTTCTAAAACAATCATTTTTATCAAGCTCGTATATTTAAATTCAGTAATTTCACTTTAATGACAATTAATAGGTAGGCTACTTTTCATTGCCATTTAAGTGTGAACATAAACATACAAGCTTGATAAAAATTCTCTTTTAGAAGAAAATTTCAGATGGTACTTAGAGGCTTTTGCCTCTTAAGTCGTCATATATATAAAATATGATATTATTTAGATTTTGTTTATTTAAATGACTATTATTATCAGCTATCTTTGCAACAAAAACAGAAGAGAGACGTAAGCAATATTTCTGCCATCTGTATAGCTCGAAAATCATTGCCTGTCCTCTGGTTTGTATAATAGTAACTTATACAACTACATTTGGATTATTAGACAATGTCGAAATAAAGTGAATCTGCAGAGTGTTGCATTCAAAGGCATGTATTGACAGAGAAGAGTTAAGAACTCTTCACATGTGCTCGCGCTCATGACTGATACTGAACACAAAAAAAAAAAAAAAAAAAAAGTACATCGACGAATCTTCTTCTGACTGTTCTCCAAAATATAATCAAATGTATATTTCTGCAAGCATGTTTTAACTGGTTAACTATCTATGGCAGGCAAAGGCATTCGTTTTCAAGTCGAGTTCGCACGCCACTGCGCAATACACACATACACACACACACTACCGCGGGATGGCGGGTGTTCATAAACTGTGAACAATGGGAGCTTTATTTAATGTAAATTAATGTATATGTCCAAAAAACGGGTAATGTCATACTTTCTAGTATCGTGGCGTAATAATCTGTTTGGTTGTAAAATGTATTACCTGAGTGAAATGAAATCGAATATATCGTCCTGACTCCTGTGGAATCATTCATTCACAGACAGCTTACGAAGATGTTCAACTAATAAAGATCTTCATCGCTGGCAAAAATATGATGCATTTGAAGATTTGCTCTCACTTGACTGTACTGTAGGTCCACTGCCACTTCATCTAACGCTCTTGATGTGCTTAAATCTTCCTGTTACGACTCCGAGTCCAGTGTGAATTGAAATCGCTTCAGATGATTCAGTGCGTGCCGGGAACTGAACAGAATCAGGAACTGAATCATTCAAACTGATTCGCGAACCGACTTAGACAGATCTGAACTTGTTTGATGAAGTCTTTGAACAGAATCGACTCAAAAGAGTGATTCATTTGTGAATTGAGCATCGCTCAAGTCCAGAAAAAAAAGATACAGCGCGCTTGGAATAAACTACGCATTTAACAACACATATTGCATTAAAATAAAGTAACGAGAGGAACGTCGCCCAATGTAACGAAGTAAAAGTACAGTTTTTTTCATTAGAAATGTACTCGAGTTAAAGTAAAAAGTATATACCCACATTCAAATCTACTCTTAAAAGTACAATTTTTCTAAAAAAGTACTCAAGTAAATGTAACGAAGTAAATGTACTTCGTTACTACCCACCTCTGCAAATGAAAGACAACATTTCGTTGATTAGTTTTTGGATAGATTACACATTTTTACTGTAAAATATCTGCCACCTCAAATAAGCTTTTGTTTGCCAATTTTTGCTAATATGTTAAATATAGTATGTTTTGTCAATGTAGGCTATATTCGAAGTAATGAATCCTTAACTTTGAAATATGTATGATAAAATGTATACTTTAGTTTTTACAAAGAAAGATTACACTTCAATTGTTGTTGTAATTGTAACCTTTTTAATAAAAAATATATATTTACAAGGTAGATGTAAACAAATTTTAAAAGGTAAATATAAGCATTTTCTTTAAATAATTTTTATTGTGTTTTATTATTGACAAATTTGGGGAGAGGATACATATTCCAAAACTGAAAATACAGTATGAGAATTAACTGCACAATTAATAGACATGTTTTCCTTGGATATTATACAATTTGCAAGCAAAATTTGTGAAAAAAATAAATAAAAAAATTGACATGCTTCCAACTGTGAACCAATTTGGTAGAATATATATATATATTGCTCTTGCATTCTTTCTTGTGGCTATAGGTGACACACCTGAATGAATGGCTCATTAAGTATGCGGGCCCCATTGTCTCCACAGGTGTGAATCACTAAATATGCATGATGCTGTTGAATTGTTGACGCCCCTTGCGCATATTGCCTTTACAAACAAAAAGTGTTTTACAAGATTTAAATCAAGGTATTGTGTTATGTGAATGATAAGGGCAGGATGATTTTCACATCATTTTGAAGAAAAAACTCTAGGCAAAGACATCAATTAGTCAAAAGTCTTATTGACACGTATTTAGTATGTGTTTTGTGGCCTTATTTCAGAAACTTTAGTTTTTAGTTTTTTCAATAACCATGCATAAACATTATTCTCTCAAAAATACAAACATGTACATGCATGTTGCTCACATATTATGGTAGCCCTGTTTGTGCTAAATAGAGTGTAATTATACCTTTGCCATTAATATGTTTATAAGCAACTGAAAAAAGCACAAATGTCAGGGCATGTCAGAACATCTCAAGGACCCCAAAAACCCCTCAGACCTCAGAGGGTTAAACAACGTTCCTCAGAGAAGCTTGAAAAATGTAAAATATATTATGGATAAAATGTCCAAAGCCAAACACTTGTCTTCATGGACTGTTGATGGAGAATTTGTTTATAAAGGGAGAACCATTCCCGGATCCCATATATTTGATCTGGTAAAGAGCGTAACGTCATCACAGATGTTGCATGACAATCGACACCCTACAGGATGGTATGAGTATGGTATGGTATGACAAGTCGTGTATGAGATGGTATGACTCTAACCAATCATAATGTAAGACGGTTGCTTAAATCACTTAAAAGGAAAACACACGTGGATGACTTTGGTACTACACCTACTAAGTCTTTGAAAAAACGCCACACACACACACACACCCACGCGCCTCTGATGAAAACGTATTTAACATGCCAAGCGTAGATACAGAACAATGGATGAATTTTTAACAACTATATGTAATGGCTTAGTTATGTTTTTTTTTTACAAAATATTATCATGTGTGAGATTTTCATTATGTGTATTTGTGTTTTAGTTTTTTAATCTATGTATGTTATTGTACAACATATTGTATATAACGTACATGTATGTTGTGTTATTGTTTTGATGTCAAATAAAAGAAAGAAAACGAAATTATCCACCTGTTTACGAGTCGTTTATTCATTACATATTCTTTATTTATTCATTACAGAGGAATTAATAAGACTGGAACATTTTACCAGTCTGTACACACTGGATACATTTAAATCTTTTACTATCACAGACCATGGGTTTTAATTTTTTCACAAAAAGAGACACCATAACATCATTTCTTAATAGATTATCGTTTTGGTAAAATTTCATTATATCTTCATACTTAACACCTCGTGAAATATGATACAGAAAAAAGTCACAATGCTGCCCGCAGGTGACAGATGTAAAATCTTGGACTTGTCTGGTAGAATGATGAACTTGTGTAGAATTGTTTTTTAGAAAGTAGAGAATAGATGGAGGGAAAAAATCTGAATCCGGATGATTCCCGAAGCTGTCAAAAAAACATCCGACCCCGTTTCGACCTATGTACACTGCTAACCAATGGCGGCCTGGTTCGTCCGATCGATCAGTATTACAAATTAATAGAGCTGGGAGATCTATCAACGGTTCTTTGGGGAGATGATCGCTAGCGAATACTCCTAAAAAATTTACATTACATGTAATGTTGTCCATAATTCCAGTTAGCTCCACAGTGTTCATTTCAATTCCTTTAGTAGTGTTCCGCCAACACCTGTCTCCGGTTTGATATTTCAAGAAGAGAATCGTACGTAGCGTAAATTAAAATGTTTACTGTGTTTTGTAGAGGCTCTCTAAAACGTGCTTCTAACCTAATCAGCGACACATGCTGGGAACACTCTTCATCTGGAGTAAGATTATAGGCAAACAGCGTGTAGCCGTTGAGAAAATCCTCCCTGTCTATGGCCAGTGACTGATTCTTCAAATGCCTCCCCGTGGCGGTAACCAGTTGATAATACTCTCTAACGGCATTTCCTAAATTAAACTGTGGTTGAAAGGGGCGTGTCGGGATGTGAAGGCCGTCTGAGGTGAGATTTAAATATTCTAGATTAAAGTGTTTAAACGCGAATGGTTTTTTTTCGTATGATCCAGTAAAAGCATCGTTATCCGTCATTGCTATAACGATGGATTTTGGTAAAGTGCCTAGGAAGAGGTTTTCATGATTTGAGACGCGAGATCCAGCCGGTATGCTAAAGTTTTTCACACAGACTCTATCGAAAGGATACTTGGCTGTGGCCGACAGTAAAGCTTGAGCATGACCCAAACGCAGCGAAGGGGAGACAGACACTCTTTTGATAAAGAGAGAAGCGGAGATTATTTTTAGTTTATAATCGATCGCGTCCCCGCGCATAAGGCAGAAGGCGTCTTTCGCTCTAGTTAAACGAATACGAATATCTACACTGTTCAAAAGTAATTTCGGCTGAAAAAATATATCACTGTGTATCGGAGCTAATAACTCCACAACATTGCTGCCATCTGTAAACGCAGCTCTTTTCGTTAAACCTGCATTTGCACCTGCCGGGTCTGTGGCGTCCATATGACCAGCTGTATCTTTGTAAAACAGTCCTGCTGAAAAGTTATTCTCTAGGGTATCTTTTCCATAATTAATAAGCATCTCAATAATACACCTGTACGGATACGTGCTGGAGGACTGTGACACTAGCCGATCTCCTAGGGAGACATCCACCTGCGAGAAAATGGTCGCTCCGGGGTAGTTAACGAGCGAAACGGGAGCGCCTGCCGGTAGGTCATACCCGTCTGGCAGAGTTATTTTAACCCGAGTGTATAGCAATGTGTTATTCAGATCTGTGTAATCTTCACCAGTCCCCGCGATGAAAAATTCAATCGGAGAAGAATCATTAATCGCTGACACGGGAGGGATCTCCACATAAGTGTTTTTCTCGATAGCTGTTTGAGTTAAAGGCAGGTTAAAAATATCCAATTCTGATTTGATACATTCGTCTGACATTGCATGAATCAACGACATGGTTTAGAAGATAGTGTTGGTTCGTCTTTTCAAGCTTGTAGATCTTTTCACCCGTTTCGTGTGGCTTCTCGCTCTGCTTTTTACAACTGGGCGTTTCTTAGTGACGCGTCTAGTCTTCTTTATACCGTGACCACGCCCCCTCCTCATACGGGTCCCCGGCGGCCTTAACCCTCTACGCATGACCATAAGACCGTGACCGCTCTGTCCCTCTGTGTTATTATTATTATTATTAAATGATTTTGACAAGGCACTGGTGACTACATCACTTACTATATTTTTTGCTGCGGCTTTTATATGTGGCTTTGCTATACTGAAACCCCTTCTTAGAAATGGAATTGCCATACGATATAACCCTCGAAACAGACCTCCGATCCCTGACGCAAAACCGGAACCGTACATTACACCTGTTCCGGCATTCCCCGGCATTCCGTGTCCTGTCTGATCCTGGTAATATGATATATAACGATGGGGGTCCTCCTGGTACGGATTGAGATAAGCCATTTTTTAAAACAAATGTTTTCTCACTGGTCTAAAGTGCAGCTTTGTCACAACTTTTCCGTAGGTGAATCGTACGTCTTTATTCTGGTCGTCTTTAATTTCGATTCCAATATCTGATATGATGTTTTTATTAAGACGGACGTAATGAGACTTGTTGTACCTGACGCTCACGGCTTTGTTAGTGGTCGGTTCAATATGTATCGTCTCTAATAAGGGAACATATGCGTCACCGACTGCTTGATATTCTATTATATCTATGTACACAAATAGAGTGTAAAATCCTCCAGTAATATCAGCCTGATGTGGTGCGTATGTGCGCACGTCTTCGTGTTCATCCGAACTGTTTACATTTTCTATAGGAACACCGGGTTTTAATTCTAGAATAACGGCGAGCTTTCCGTAAAACGTTAGCGATGCTCTCTGAACTGCTTTCAGAAATATCTTATTCTTTATATTATCGTAGCCGAGCTGCACCCGCGGTGAAAGGGTTGCGTTTATTTCTTTGAGTAATACTGAAATATCCTCAAAATAGCCGTATTTTATATTATTATGATTCGTAGATATTTTTAGGGCTTTCCGGAAAGTTTGAATATTAAGATCCCCTCGCACCTTGGTACGTTCATCGTCATTCAAACATTGTTCGCATTCAATAATAAAAGCAGCGTCTTCCTCGTTGAAAGTATGCCAAGTTTTTGGATAGTGAAACTCGACCAGAGCCACTTCCCATATTCCTTTTAAATGTATTGCTCTTGCCAATCTAGTTCTGTAATTAGATATGCGATTGTCTGGGTAAACATGACCGGATGCATTGCACGGGAGTGTGACGTAGAATCCGTCCTCCTCAGACATCTCAGATGTTTTTGGTTGAATGAGAACGTGAGCGACTCTCCCTAGGGTTTTAAAAGAGTGTGTAGATCCATCACCTGCTTTTCATGAACCCAACTATTGAATTTTGATGGCCATCCAAACCATTTCACCAGAACGTACATGGCTTTTCCGCGTCGCTTTTTATCGAGAATTTTTTCGACTTTAAACGATTTATCATCGCTCACAATAATTTTTTGGAGTTCTTTTTCGTAAAAAAAACCCCTGTATTATCTCTCCATCATAGTCCTGTAATTTGTACATCGGTACTTCTCTGTGTATACAAGAAGCTATAGTAAAATATTCTTCGGTATAGTTCTGCTCATAGCCTTTGGCAAATATATTCCGGACTTTAGATATTCTGACCACGTCTCCCACTGAGAATTTAAAGACGGGGATCTCTTTACGCATTTTCCCGTATAAATTGTTGAATACCACGGATTCGTTTTCTTTATTTACGTCCAACGGCCGCATTTTTATGGACTTGTGATAACTGGAGTTATACCCCTCTGTCAGATCTTGCAAAATATCACAGTAGCGTCTGGAATTTATCGATGTAAGATACCTCCACATTCGTCCTTTTAAAGTTTTATTAAACCTTTCGACTACACTCGCTTTTAATTCAGAAGCTGTTGAAAAATGTGTTATATTATATTTTTTCATCATCTGTTGAAAAGGCTTATTGAAAAACTCTGTACCCTTATCTGTCTGCAACTTTACAGGTATACGTCCTCCTCTCAAAATAGACAAAAAAGCTTTAGTTACTTCGGACGCTGATTTATTTCGCAACACCCTTGTCCAGGCATATTTTGAGAAAATATAAATAATAGTTAAAATAAACTTGATATTGTCGTTCTCTTTTGCGTAGGCGGACATATCGACTAAATCGGCCTGAAATTGCTGGTCTTTCCCATACACCACTACGCGGTTCCGCTTATAATTTATTGGTGCAGTTCGATGGAGAGTGTATGTGTCCTGGCTGGACAACCAATCACTCACATCTTTATCGGATAATCTTACACCGTGTTGTTCTAATACAGCTTGTTTTAATCTGTCTTTACCCCCCAGAGCACCCGAATTTCTGGGGTCGTAGTAGATTTTCTTCATTAATTCTGCCATGTTAACGCTATGAGATTTCAGTCATAATGAATCGAGTTACAAATTTGTTCAGTATTTTATTTTATTTTATTTCGCAATATAAAGTCACAAGCATTCTCAAACAATAAAGATATTTTTATTTTACAATATAAAGTCACAAGCATTTTCAAACAAAAGATTATTTTTATTTCACACTATAAAAGTTACACGAGCATTTTCAAACAATAAAAAGTTTACTTTTTTTTATTAGAATGTAAGAAGTAGAATGTAAGAAGTAGAAGGTTACAAACATGTATAATGTGAATTATATCACGCAAACAAAAAATAAAATTTCACAGACATTTCAAAATTCTTCTCCAAGATGTAATCGACAAATTTTTTTAAAATATTACATACATCTGGATGTTCATTACTTAACAAACTGCAGACATCAGTTACATATGTACAAATACACAATATATCCCCTATTCTAAGAGAGTTCTGACACTCAGGCATCAGCTCGAGAATGTTTTTGATAACCGCAGAAGGTGTGCTCTCACTGGTGACAGACGTGTTTACCATTTGATTCCATTCGTACGATAATCCTCTCACGGCGTTCATTAAATCCATTAGTCGTTTGTCGTCCTGAGTTATGTTGGTATTTGTAGTCCAATTATTCCGGATAATCTTGTGGAGTAGGTTAGATATTCCGCATTTAACACGTGATTTAAAGAAATATTTTGTAATCCAAGAGGTAGAGCAGAAGTTCCCCATTTTCAAACCTGAGTGATCTCCGGATCTTCAGCAACGGCGAGTTTCCATTTATCCACAGCCGTGTATATTATTTCCTCGCATGATTCGTCTATACATTTTTCACGATTTGTTCCACGATGTACATTTCATCTCTGAGGTCGTATAAAATTGCCTCAACAGCTCCTTGGATCCTCTGGAGATGAGGTGTGGATCCGTGGTGGCTCAAGGCCTGAGCTAATATGTTTTTTAACTCAGGTGTGAGAAGTTTCAGTCTGATTTCTTCAAAGCATCCGTAAAAATAATATGCAGAAGGTTCAAACAAGCAGCTGTGTCTTGTTTGCGAGGGATGGTCCACCGTGCACCCTATGCAATTTTTCTTCATTTGTTTGTCGACCAAAATTTCCAGAATGACAGCCAAAATAGCTTTGATAATCCGGTGACCTGTATCCCCCAGACATCCATCCGTCTCATCGACGGTTGTGTCTGGGGTCTCAGCGTCAGCGATAGGTGTTGAAACTCCGTAGTTTCTGAGGAACGCCAAGTTATGATATCCAAGATCAGTACAGAAATTATTTATCCATTCGATGCTTTTCTGAGGTAATCCATTTGTCATAGTCGGTAATCCATTTTTTGTAAATCCATCAGTAGTTTCAAACAGTTGAGATGAAGTAGAAGGAGACCCGGTATCCTGAGACATGATGCGTTTGAATGAGTCAGAGTCTGGAGAGAGGGCCCTTTAAATGTTTGTACATAGTGGGGGGCGTGACGTGAATTCCACGCCTACTTGGTGTCGCCCACTCAGGGTGGAAAAGTTTGACTTTAATATTGTTATAGCGTTCATACGCGCTGGTCCATTGGAAAAGCTGATTGATCTTGGAAAAAATTCCTTCCACAAGCGCTAGATCCTTCCATTGAAACATGAATTTCAGATCATATAATTTTAAGTGTTCTTCCTCAGACACCGGCCAGGAGCATTCTGGTAAATTCTTTCCAAAATCACTGCACAGGATGTAGATGTAATCTTCAGGATGTTTGTTGATTTGATCCACGAGGATTCGGTACCTTGTCCCCAAAGTTATTGCTGTCCATTCGGCAATAAAAAGTGGCATGTCCCCCCCGTCTTTCAAATCTGGCCATACTTTTGAATAGAATAAAACCCACTCTCTCTCCGAAAAAACTAAATCGGGATCATCCGTTGTATTCGTTGTGAATCGTTCGTCGTCATCCACGTTAACTAATCTAACCTCCATGTTGATTTTGTCATAAACATACGTACACGCACGTCCTCCAGATAAACGGAAAGCATATTTCACAGAATCTGACGGCTCATGGAGAAATCGCGTTAAGCATGGCCCATGCGTTTCTCGTTTTTTTCGTGGAGCTAAAGTCAAATCCTCCATAGCATCATTGATGTTTCTTTCAGGTGTTTTGGGGTCTGACATCGCCATCGCAGATAATCTGATTTGCAAAAAATCACAAGTAGTATTTCACTCTGTTTGCGCTCCTTTTTAAACAACTCATGTGACTTCCACGCTGTGGGAGGGGGTTTCCCCCGATAGGGACTTCCCTTAAATCGAAATTGGCCTCTCAGCTTTGAGAGGGGTGTGTTAGGGGTGTGGTCTGAGCCACTCACTACACACTGTTTCAGTGGCCATTTAAGTTCTGATAGTCAAAGTGACCGGTCGATTTTTCTATTTGGGAGCTGAAAAGACACTGTTGTTTTTTCCCACGGAGCACCTGTTGTGGGTGGGATAGGGGGCGGGGTTTGCGTGGGTCTCTGCACAGGCATCACAGACTTTCAATCCTGACAAATCTCCGGACTGGACGTTCTTTAACACTGTTCCAGCACTAGGAAACACTTATATATCTTTTAAACTCCGAGTCCTTTAACAATGGTATGTAAAACGTAAGGCTTTTTAAACAATGTTTGTGTTTTATGTAACAGTTTTACAAATCAACATTTTAAAATAACACTAACTCATTTTTAATAACTCTTTTTAGAGAAAAATGCTATTTTAACTTATTTCATTGACGTTTTAAAGGTGATGAATGTATATCTGTCTTCTTTAATAAATAAAAAACACTGATCTCACACTCTGACCATGTCTTTCACGAGTTCACATCTACATATAATTAGTACAATAAGTTTATGCGTATTTGGCGTGCTGTCCGGGGGGAGGGCTCCGAGCTCGGAGTTAGGACCGAACCCAGAGTACTCCCCCCAGTTGGTAAGTGTAGATGGAACTGGAAGTGAGGAGATGGGGTGGAGGAGGGATGCTGACAAACTTTCAATGAACAGAGATAGGTCTGCTGTGAATTTATACTCTGTCATTGAGTTGATTACTGATTAATCTCCAGCTGTGCATAATTTGGTTAATTATCTGAACCTGCTCCTCCCGAACTTTGTTATTAAAACATCATTTATTGTACATTTCTTAAAAAGTTTTAATATACATCGTTTAGAACTACTGAGCGTGGGAAATTTTCCCACGGTTCAGATGTTCAACCCCCAAGGAGGCGTGGCACAAGTCCAATTTTCCCACGGTGTACGTACAGCCCATAAGTGGGAGGAGCTAGCGTGGGAATATTCTCACGGTCAAAAAGGGGGCGGGGCTTAGGGGTCATAAATCAATCAAAAGTGACACATAGTATACCTCTATACTCTCTCTCGTCTGTCTCCCTTCTACTGATGCATCTCTGATCAATCTGATGTTTTACAGTCATTGACTGTTTCCTCTCCCTTATACTCTATTCTGCTTTACAGTATTTGCACAAATGGAAAATTTCTCTGTATCTTTATCTCTCTCTCACTCACACACACACACACGTGTGCACACACTTTGCACATCATGGTGGTTATTATCTATAAATCACTTGTGTAAAAATAATTCATTACATTTGGTTATCCATATCAGAAATTGCAAACAAGTTCAATAGAAACTGTATATAGAATCAATATCTATAGAAATCTACAGGTGTACCAAATGATTCATTGATTAACCATTAAGATCAGTTGGATTAAATAGACAGATTTAGTAAACTGAACAAGAAGAGATGCAAATCAAAAGTTTGATAGTAAGAGCTTTATGAAAGGCAGTGACTATGAATGAAACATTTATGTAGACAAAACACTTATTTTGTGTTGTGAAAAGGATACTTTGTGATTTTGAGTATTGTAAGTTTACACAATTGAAAACATAATTAAATGTTTGGAAAAAAGTGCACTTTTGATGATCTGTTGTGATATTAGCACTAAGAGTTTTGAAAATGTACACCTAACTTGTGAAAATAGTACCAAAGCGAATAAAAAAAACTGTAAAATGCTTTCTTAAAAAGGCATTTTCTTAATATAATAATTAAAAACCAATAGACCGATGAAAATGCGGGACATATTCTCAATATGCGGCGTGCGGGACTGTCATGATTCTCATAGAAGCAGAGACGGTAGTCGGATCTAAATGCAGCAGTAGACTTTAATTGACGCAGAACAGGATAAACTCAGAACGGGAAACAGGTACACGCACACAGAACCTACATACAATAACTGACCAGGAACAAGAGAGCACACAGGGTTTAAATACACAGAGGGGATCAGGGAACGAGACACAGCTGGGGCAAATGAGAACAACGAGAGGGACCATACAAACTAACAAGACAACACACCTGAAACAAGGAAACTAATGATTAAGCAAGCTAGGGATGATTGAATACAATAAACACCGGCAGAATCAAGGAGACTGAATGAAATAAAACAAAGTCCAAACACAAACAGAAACATGATAAAAACAAAACCTGGTCGTCACAGGGACAAGGGGTGAAAATGCTGTGCGGTACAACGCAAAGCGGGGCGGGTGGTCACCCTAAGAGTAGCTAGCAACAGTCCATTCAGTCCAGTCCTTTTCTTCTGATGAGGCATGAGTTGACCACAAACCAAGATCATTTTAAGACTAACCCATACACAAAGTATCAAATATATTTAAGAATAACAACTCATTACGCATGGATGAATGAATGCAATAGTATTTTTTTTTATTATTAAACAATGAATGAGACAACAAGAACAAGTGTGTGTGGTCATCAGTTTATGAAGTTGAGGAGAAGTTGTCAACCACTCTCTGTGATGTTCAATGGTGTCATGTTCATTGGTTACAACTAACATTTTATAGATCAGTGGTCATCAGTGGTTAAATTGGCTTTTGTAGGGAGGGGGAGCCCTTATTTACGGTGGTCATCATTAAAAATGACATTTTTTTTTGTAATGCTAGATAGGCCTATATATAACCACCATTTAGCATTTAATGTTTTGAGGTTAATTTTGAATTAGTAAGATGTTAGATAATTATATACTTTTAAAATATTTTATTTTTAAATATCAAATTGGTGTAAAAAAAATCTGAACATTTTAGTAACTAAGCAGAATTGTATTAGGTTTAGTAACAACAATTTATATTGTTTACATGGTACAATTTCTGATAAGCTACTTTTTTTTATTGCTTGACACAAATTGTATGATTTCAATTCAGTTCAGTGCTTGTGATTTGATTCAATACTGACTCATTTGGATAAATATTAGGTAGGCTACACAAGATAGGCATTCATTTTTCTCAAGACAAAAAAAAAAAAAAAAAAAAAAAAACTCACCTAATCAGCCCAGACATATAATGCGTTTTTTTAATTTTAACAACAACTGTATTTAACATTAGGCTTGTTTGAGATGCGCCTCGCCTGTATGTATGTATGCGAGAGTAGGCGGCTGCAGTGAGAGGAGGAGTGATGAAGTGCAGGCAAGCCGGACAGATCTCTCTTCTCGCAGTGGATCTGACACCTGTGAGATCAAAGATGGATATCTCGGGATTCACGCTCGTGCACAGTGCTGCTAATAAACTGGATGTAATTCAAGTTCTGTTGCTTTTATATGAAAATAAATAAAATGAACAAGACACCCACAGTACTTCCATTCCAAATATCAATATTTATTTCTTTAATACAGACATGTGTTTTTTTTAATTTTATTATTTTTTTATAAAAATTAAATTGCATAACCCAAAGAGATCGCACTGTCAGATAGTTTGGGAATATTCACACATAAAACATGATATTAGAGTTTTAAAATCAAAATTTTAAAAGAGAACAATACATCACAGTTGTTTAAACCAATGAGCATTAAGCTGTGTCGTCAGCAAGTCGTTTCCCATCATGCTTTTGATCAGCGCAGTCGGTGGAGAGCAACTGCGCTCGACTGCAGAATCCGACACCTCCGCCTTGCGCTCGCGAGAGATTTTTGACATACGTCAGCATGACATCAGAGCAAGGCGGACCGCACTCGGACACATTTCTAACCAGCATGCATCTCGCGCTGATCACCGGTGATCGGTTCTGCGCAGATTTTGCTCATCTCAAACAAGCCTATTGTTCATTAGCTAGAGATCATCCGTTCACGTGACGCTATAGGGCCAGTTGTTCAAAGGTAAGATGATCGGATTTTGGTTATCGGACTGGATCAAATCTTGAAAATGGGTTGTTCAAAAGGGAAAGAAGGAATCTGAAATCAGATTAGATCATGGAATCCAATCCTAGTTTTAATCTGGATCAAACCTTCGTTTGTGTTGTTCAAAACTTGTCAGTAGGATTTGGATAACTTTGATCCAAAAAAATGTCAAGGTGGATTCCAGGAAGAAAATGTAGTAAAACTTTAAAATTGGTCAAAAATACAACATTTGTATCATGTATACACACACACTCATATTTTTATTTTGCTTTTGATTAGCTTAACTGTTAAAGTAATACATTAGAAGTAGACATTAGGCTACATATTAAGCCTTTCGGTAGCCTACTGTAAAGTAAAAAAGAGATTTTGGTGCCATTAAATAATCCCCAAACAGCTGTAAAAATCAAACAAAAATATTATATTTAATTCAAAGTGTTTTATCACTGTTTCTAAACTACATTGGCACAATCATAAGAGATGAACCAGTCAAAAGATCTTTGCAAGCAAACACAAAGTTTTTTTTTTTGGTGAACGCTATACGAAACTTTTCTGAGAGAACGCAAAAGCATTGAATATTATTTTTTATTTTTTTTTTTCTAACTCATACTTTTTACATGACCATGTCCCTTTGGGGGTTCCGTAGAGCACCAGTAATCCAGATTTGGTAATCGGAAAAAGTTTACATCCAGATCAGGGTGATCCAATCCAATTTTGCTTTGAAAAACCGGCACAAAAGTAAGATGGATTACCTGATCCTGGATAGCAAAACATGGGATTTCCAAATCCATATCATTCTGATCCAGATTAAACTTTTTGAACAACTGGCCCATTGGGATCTGTCACGTCACATTTACAAGCGCCAAAACGGTATTTATTGCTTGAATTTTCGAAATAAAATTGACAGAATCTGAGAGATGAGATTATTTTTTATAACATAAGTATCCTGCTCTGTCTTGTCTGTCGGTCTCCATGTCCTCTTTGCTTTGCGATTTTACTGTGCGTGAGAAAATTGATGTATGGCGTCATATGAGAGCGTGAATGCGTGAGAGTTGGCAGCTATGGCCTTAGCAGATAAGGGACCGTTCGGTATTTATGGAAGGGGCCACCGGAGGAAAATAGGGGAGGGTCATGTCTTTTTATTCTTTGTTGAGGGGAGGGTCATCCAATTTTTTTTAGTCTAGGGGGAGGGTCACCCAACTTTTATATTCATGAAAACAGCAACATTTCAAAGTGGCTTGTTTGGTGCTATTTTTTTCCATTTAGATCGATGTTGATCTTGCGTTATCAGCCCCCCTTCGATATCAGATGGGTCTGACCCAACAAAAATCCAGTTTGGCGCTGTTTGACAGTGCGCGCGCACTTCAGTTCACGCTTAGAAAAAGTGCATCATGTCAGAACAGAATGCCAATGAAATGTTTACCCGGCAAAGCTTTAACCCCCTGAGGTCTACGGTATCGCCGGCGATACCAGCTCGCTTTTTTTTTATTAGTGTAAAAGAAACTCATAAATACTCTGTTGACTTTGATTTTCCATAGGAGTTTCATACATCAATCGATTCTGTTAAATGTGTATTATTTTTGTGTATACTCACAATAAAAACAAAGTGTTGTGCTTTTTGCCAAATAAAGAAAAATAAACACGAAGCGAGTTCTGCCTTCTCTCTGCCAGTGAAGTCCATTCTGAAACGCGTCCGAAGATTAACAATAACTCAGCGAATACTCAGTCAAACAGACATACAGACACACAGGCATGAAGCTTGAATTCTCTTCTTTTAAATGAAGTAATTTATATAAAAAACAAATATTCTCATCTTGTGAAATCTGTATTAAAAGAGAGCGATTCCAGTCGACCTAATTACAGCTAATTCAGATGTAATGTGACTGCGCCCACGGAGAGCGCGCGCTATTCAAACGCAAATGGCTGAGGCAATCCTGTGAACGCCCCCATCAGCTCGAGAAAACACACAAGTTTATTTAGATCATTACTTGTTTACACCGTCTTGCAGCGCTGTGAGGAATAATACTAATGGAAAATGTCCCTCAGAAGTGCGGGTATATCGAGGAGCGAGCTGAGTAAGTTTTTTCCTTCTCACGTGAATTTCTTCACGTGGGTTTCTGTTTATGAATGAATAAACGGCAGAGATGCGCGCTGTTTACCACAGCTGGCAAAGACAGTTTAAATTTAAATCGCGTGTGTGAATGAATGATGATGTTTTAGCAAACTGCATTGCTATACTGAGATAAGTAAACATCGACTGAATGTTGAAATAAAATGTAGGCTATTTGTATAAGCAACGTATTAAACTGCAAATTAACAATATGCCCTAATATTTCATGAAAACAACGTTACAGTCAGACGAAATATGAAAGACAACATTTTGTTGACTAGATTTGGGTACAGTTTTTACTGTAGAATATACTGCCACATCAAATAAGCTTTTGTTTAGCAATTTCTATATATAAAATACTATTTTTGTCAAAAATAAAGTCATCAACTAAGATGTTAGCTGTTCCAATGTTGGTTATATTCAAACTAATGAATACATAGATAAAATGTAGGCCTATAATAATTTTTTTTACAAAGAAAGAGTACACTTGAAATATTGTTGAAATTGTAATTATTGTTGTAATTGTAACCTTTTTAATAAAATAGCAAAACATATTTACAAGATAGATGTAAGAAAAATCTTAAATGGTCAATATAAGTCTTCTTCTAAATATATCTTTTGTCCTTGCATTCATTCTTGGCTCAGTCAGTGTCACACCTGAGTGAATGGCTCATCATTATGCAGAGTGGGTGGGACATTGTATTCTAAGGTGTAAACCACTCCTCGTTCACGCCCCCTCGCATATTGGCTTTCCAAGCAAAACCTGTTTTACATCAATTTAAATCAATGTATGGTTTTATGTGAACGATAAAGCAAGACTATTTTCACATAATTTTGAAGAAAAAACTATAGGCGACGACATCCAATAGTCAAAAGTCTTATTGCCACATATTTAGTATGTGTTTTGTGGCCTTATTTCAAAAACTTTAATTTTTAGTTTTTTCGATAACCACGCATAAACATTATTCTCTCAAAAATGAAAACATGTACATACATGTGGCTCACATATTATTGTAGTCCTGTTTGTGCTATATAGAGTGAATTTACACCTTTGCCATTAATATGTTTATAAGCAACTGAAAAAAGCACAAATGTCAGAGCATGTCAGAACACCCCCAGGGCCCAAAAAAACGCTCAGACTCCAGAGGGTTAAAGCACGAGCAAATAATGAACTTTTGTGATTGCGAATAAGTGCACAGTGTCCTGTGAGTGTAACTCTACCGCTGCATTAACATGTTGTGAACGTAGGCCTACGTCGAGTTTTACAGTATTGGGACTGAGGCGCATACTACCATATTTTAGTTTCCATTCTTATTTTGTTTCCACGATGTGTAAGATATAGGGCTACCACATCTTTAAATTACTATTAGATTTATTTAAGTTAACATAAATACGTAGACCTACACCACAAAAACTAGTTGAGGATAAATTCGTTAAACTTGGGCGATTCCAGTGTTATGGACGTGACATTTGCAGTCAATACGTGAAATATAAATTCTCAGAAAATGCATTTAATACCAATATTTTGAAACGTCTGAAAGGAGTCAAGACATTAGAAAAATATCAGTCTACACATGCGTTTTATATTTAATATGAGGGAAATACACATGTGACGTGACACAAAAAATCTTTAACTTTTAGGTGGCAAAATATTTTTTAGTAATTCTATAAATTACACTGTGCAAACCAAAAGATATATACCCACCGGATGAATAAAGATCGGCCTCCACAGAACATAACATAGCCTATTATTTTTATTTTATTTTTCGTGGTCGCATTTATGTAAAAAAAAAAAAAAAAAACAATGTTACGGGCGTGACAGTTCTCCATTACGGACATGACTGCTCTGAAAGCGACTTTAAAAATTTCACAGAGACCTCAAACAGAAAGCACAAAGCCT
Organism: Leuciscus idus; assembly: GCA_021554675.1. Lineage (NCBI taxonomy): Eukaryota > Metazoa > Chordata > Actinopteri > Cypriniformes > Leuciscidae > Leuciscus > Leuciscus idus. The sequence continues at coordinate 4,196,094 of CM038626.1, forward strand.
TTCTTTAAAGTGAATTTAGTTTTTTTATTAATTGTATCTTAATTTGAATCAATGTTTTATCTGGATTTAAATAGCCTAAGAAGTAAATATAGTAGAAAATAGATAATCATGACACGGAGGCGCGGGCGAGAATTGGACTCGTCTCATAAATGAACCGAAACTCAGCGTAAGGCTACTTGCCTCACAGACCTGAGAAATATATAGAAAGCTTGAAATGTCTACTTTTAAACAGAACAATTCAAAACGAAGGAAAACAGACTGCTTTCTGCTTATGAAATGTGCATTTCTATCATCGTCAACTTCATCTTTGCAGTCGACACAGAAAACACGTGTTTATTAATAAACAATTAAAATGTCTCCTTGCTATATTTGACATATTCATAATAATTACTTTTGCCGGTTCTTTGTGACAGCTTTTAGATGCTTTATTGGCAGCACCACCCACATGTTGAACGAGTCACACCGCATCAGCACCGAAAACATGATTTTTTTCAAATCTAAAATCAAAAATCGTGATACGAACCGAATCGTAGGTTTGGTCTATCGTTACAGCCCTAGTAAGATGAGAAAGCAAGAGTTTATGGTTTAAAAAACAAACAAACAATGGCTATCTGAACATCTTTGCCAAGCGCAGTACAGAAGTAGGCTAATCAATAAATTATCGGGGAGGGTCATGCCTTTTTTCACAATCATTTTGGAGGGTCATAGAAAAATTTATTGCTGGCGAAGGGAGGGTCATGTCTTTTTTGACAACAGATCTCAAAACTCCTCCGGTGGCCCCTTAAATAAAAAACGAACAGTCCCTAAATCAAATGAAAAACTAAACAGTGCGAGCGAGGCTACATTAGTCACATTAGAAAATGAAGTTGTAGGTTGTGTTTGAATAATTACGTATCTTATTTATCTGAGGTAAATTAAACCAAATACTCATGTATGCTCGATAAAGAATGGGCTTTATGCACAGCTGCACTACTTCCTGAACTTCAGCCAGCTCTTTGTTTCCTGTCTGCCATTATTGGACAAACTGATTAATCCAGGTGTGCCTGACCTCAGTAACAATAATCAGACACACCTGGATTAATCAGGTTGTCCAATAATGGCAGACAGGAAACAAAGAGCTGGCTGAAGTTCAGAAAGTAGTGCAGCTGTGCATAAAGCCCATTTGGGCGGTTGAATTTAAAAGACTGATTTTGCTAGCTGTTCGCGGGTTTCCATGGTAGCGTCGATGGAGGGCGGGGTGCTGAACCAGAGAACGCAGGGATTAATGCATTATGACGTCTGATAATTCCATGTAGCCTGGGTGTATCTATGTAGTCTTGCTAATTATTCAGTCTCATATGCCATGTATTTACCAGGAGATGAAAAATAATTCAAGTGGAATAACAATATTTGGTGCTGAAGGAGACAGAGCTGAGCTCCGGCATGGTGTGTTGTGGACCCGAGGAGGCGGAGCTGCACTCCGGTGCGCTCCGGCGCGCTCCGGCCCAATTTAACCTATGGTGGTCATACCATGGTTTGCTATGCAGCTTTTGGATGCTTCAATCGGTCTGAGATGGGTTACCAAATGTATGGCTTCCCCAAAGACCAAGAGCGCAAGAAAAGATGGATGGCAATGGTCAGCCGTCAAAACCTGCAAATGACAGGGTCCAGCAACAGAAAACTATGTCATGTAAGTAATGTTCACACAGATGACATCACTTGCTAGCATTTCAAAGAGCATCATATTTGTAAATGTAGAGAATTATGACTTTTCAATGATATTTGAAGTACAATGGAAACTGATCTTACAAGCCTACCTACAGGTACACTTTGAAGATGACTAATTCACTGCCACAAAAAAAGGAGGCAAAGTGAAGTTGAAGCCAGATGCTGTGCCAACAATATTCATTCACAGGCCTAAGCCGAAGAGAAGGAAACCCCCTTCAGTGAGGGTGCCTCCAGCACCAATCCAAACTACAACGGACCACACATATTACAAAAAAATTAAATTCGGTATGGTACATGCAGCGAACAATATTCTCCATTTCATATAATTCAATGATTATTCATATTAGTAAACCCAGCTTCAAAACAACCAGTGGGCAGGGATTCTCTGAGGATTTGCATACAAAATGTAGATAATCTACAAATTTCAAAATTTCTACAAATTAACCATTGCCAATAGATTAACTTATTCATTGTATTAGTTTCTGATTGTGATGAATGTTTGATCCACGTTGCAGTAATGTTTCACTTTAATTTATTTTCTTTAGGAGTGTAGTGTACCCTTACATTGTAGATGACAGTAGGTGCAAAGGCAAAATACATATAACAGCAACATTACCTTGTTATTGTTACAGAGATTGAGGGAGAAAATGAGATGGTTTTCGAGGGCAATGAAAGGGACATGACAGGAGACAGAGAGAGCAACCAAGAGGCCCCTTTGCCAGGGGCAGGTGATCCAGGGATGTTTATGCCGAGAGCCAGTCAGTCAGGGACCAGCAGTGAATAGACAGCTTTGCCAGGGCCAGTTGCTCCAGAGGCCAGACTGCCAGGGACTGATAGGGTGACTGTGGAGGACCTAATAAGGCAACTTAAATTGGAGAAATTAATGAGAAGGAGAGCAGAAAGGGCTCTTGCACAACAAAAAATAATTAATTTGGCGCTAAGAAAGATGAACAAATTAGTTAACCAGAAGTTCACACAAATGTTTAACAGAGACCAAATTAGAGCACTTGGACAGGAAAAGAAGAAGGAATACGGTGGGGAAAGGAGACAATTAAAAAGGCAATACAAATTAAATTTACCGCTGGTGTAACCGGCCAAGTCTGAACACCAGGCCCTATCACGATCTGCGTTGTGTTGTGTAGCTGAAGGAAGACACGGGACAACTGGATCTGCTGCTGATCTGGAGTGTTTATTTTTTGTGGATATTTGGAAGCAGATAGTGCTGGATGAAATAAAGAGAGTACAGCATGAAATGTTTGCTTCTGTGATTAGATCTCCTGCACAGATCAAAGACCAATTAATTAATCGGCCAAAATCACCACATTCAGTGACGCACACTCAAACCGCTGTACTCAGCTATAAAACTATTATATCCAATTCATCCATGCATAAAACACTTCGTAACACATTTCTAACACTCTTAACATGAATATAATTAAACATTATGTACTCAATCCAACTTCTGAAAACTTTGACACTTTATATTGAAAGAGCACCGCTAGCTGCTTACCTCTCCTCAGCGCGCTCAAAGCAGACTGAGGACGCAGCGCGAGGCGAACGGTAATGACGTCACGACGTCAGCAAAAATACAACGCAAAACTTCTTTCCCAAATTAATACTAATGATATTAAAAAACAAATTATAGCCTTTTCTTAGACAAATAAGTATAAAGTAAATAAACAAAAATTGACAGGAAGGATTATTAGTGAAACATTCATTTACATTGTTAATATACACTATGAATATAAACATCCGTCACACTGGCTCCACTGGTTATAAAACCCTCCAGCAAATGCAGATTCCACTGCCTAACATCCGCACGCTGCAAAGGAGGATGCAGCATGTAAAACTGGAGCCAGGAGTTTTGGGGGAAGTGTTTGAGAGGCTGAGGCTGAAGGCAGGTGGCATGAGTGAAATGGAGAGAGAGTGTGTGCTCTCCTTAGATGAGATGTCCATTACTCCAGGCGTGGAGCTCCATATGGGAACTGGGAAACTATTTGGCAATATCACGCTGCCTGACCACGAAGGACAAACAACGCATGCACTGGTGTTTATGCTGGCTGGAGTTACAACACGGTGGAAACAAGTTGTGGCTTACCACTATAGTGGCAATTCCACCAAAGGCGCAGTTTACCGGTCCATCATAGTCAGCATTGTTGAAGCAGCAGCATCTGTAGGGCTTCATGTGCTCAACATCACCACAGACATGGGGAGCCCCAACAGAGCAATGTGGAAGTCCTTTGGGGTGACCTGTGACAAGCCATGGATCCAGCATCCTGTTGAGCCAAACCAGCGCCTCCATTTCATGCCTGACGTTCCTCACCTCATCAAGAACTTGAAGAGTGCCATTATCCGTGGTCACATCATCACCATACCACAGGATGTGGTGGAAAAGGAGCAGCTGGCTTCCAATGAGGTCTCTGTTGCCCCCTTAAAGCATCTGGTGTCCTTCCAAGAGGGCATGGCACTTAAGCTGGCACCCAATCTGTCCAGAGGTGTCCTGGAGCCTAGCCATTTCGAGAAGATGAAGGTGAGTTCAGCAATGCACGTATTCAGCAAATCAACAAGTGCCGCCCTGAGGTACATGGTGGAGGAGGAGTGCAGACCAGAGTCCTACCTTACAACATCATGGTTTTTAGAGAAGATGGACCACTGGTTTGACCTCATGTTGTCCCTGCCCTCAGTCATTTCAAGATGGAAGAGTATGAAAAGGCCATCAGCTTCCTCCGCGACTCGATCCATCTTTTTCAGAGCCTGAAAATCGGTACCCAGGGCAGCTGGAAACCTGTCCAGACAGGACTGGTGATGGCCACAACAACAATACTGGAGGTCTAGCAAGATCTGTTGAGAGAAGGGCACAAATTTGTTCTTACAAGCCGGTTCACTCAGGACTGCCTAGAAAATACTTTTTCTTGCATACGTAAGAGGAACTCCGTCCCGACCCCTGTGGAGTTCCACTATGCACTAAGGGCTGTCACAGTGGGGCAGTTCCTCTCGACAACACATACTGGCAGTTACCTGGATGATGCCTCAGACAACTTGGCAGACTTCCTGGACACCCAGAACAGCAGCTGCAGTGCTTCTGAGGTTGTGAGAGTGGAGCAGCTGTTAGACCCATCACCACCTGACTTGACAAAGACCGAGTCCTGTGTCCTTTACCACCTGGCAGGATACATAGTGAAGAGGGTCATCGGTTTCTCACTCTGTGGGGAATACCAGTGTGCACTGGTTGGAAAAAGTTACCAACACCACAAATGAGAGAGCTCTTTTACTAGAGTTAAACGAATTTAAAAGGGGTGCATTATAACGGCCATCTGATGAAGTGTTCACTCTCCAGCTGAACGTGGAGCAGCTGTTCCGTTTGCAGACGAGTGATTCCCTCATGGAATCCTCCAATGTAGTGGCACAGCTGGAAAGAGAGGCCATGAGTCTGGACAGCAACCTTCCCTCATGCCATGAGCTGAAGAAAAAAATCCTATCGACATATATCAGGCTGAGGTTAAGGATTCAATCAAAGTGCATCAGGGCTGAGAGGAAGGTAAACAACCGTAATAAGGGGTACCTTGGCAGCAAGAGTCAGACTAAGAAGGCCATTTCAACACAGCAGATTTCCTCAACAAAAGGTCATAACATCTAGGCCTCTGCAAAACACCTTACTGGTTGCCATGGATGTATTTGGCCTCTCCATTCCTGGCACACCGTCCACAGCCTCCAGTCTCCTTTCATTTCAGAAGCCATCGCCAGCAGCCATCGCCAGCACCAGCCGCCACCACATGCAGCAGAGCACAAATCAGTAGACAAGCGCTGTATTGTAGGTCAATGCGTTTTCCTACTCATAGAAGAATTTAGTCACACTGTTTAATAAACATTTTATTCAACCTTAATGATCCTATAGACGATTTCAAGCAGTTTCTCTTTTTTTTTTTATAAAATATTTTACAGTCTTTTTATTTCACTTTGTGAAAAGTTTCTGGCTTTGTTCAGGCAAAGATGCACCTTACACTTTTCACAGTAGACATGTGAGAAGAGATTGTTGGTGCAGTGCTTGCATATGTCAGGTCTCCCATGTTGGAAAATTATCAATGCCACCCCATCTTACATAAAAAATCACACTGCAACTTGGCCTTTTATGGGGTGGTGTTGGATTGATTTCAGGGGAATTGTTATTGAAAGAATACCCAAAATGTATTTTAAAAAATATGGCATTTCAGGCATTAATTAAATCATCAAAATAGTGTGTGGTTGTATTGTGGTGGGAAATATGTAGATTTCATTACAGAAATGTTACATGAAAGTTCAGGGATAAAGCACCCATAAACCTGCAGTATCAAATTTGATACACACATTTTTTGCTTGATTAAACTGTAATATAGAGAATGAAGTGTTAGGTAATTATGCATTGTTTCATTACAGAAACTATTCATTTGAAACAATTAGTAACAATATAAATGTTATTCTTACTGTAACTTCTTGAAAATGAGCAAAGGTTTTCCTGCAAATCACGTGTGGATGTTTTAATGATGGCGACAATATTAAAGGCCAAAAAAAGCTTTTCTACCGCCTGCACTGCAGTAGAATGATAATACACTAGATGACAGAATACATGTATCAGGTAATATGCAACAGGATTTTAGGTAAAGTATTGATCATGTTGATAGGATAGACGTCTCAGAAACTTGCGTAGCAAATATGATACAAATGGAGATAAGTTCACAGCTGGCAAACTCAAGCTAACAAACTAGCAGACAATCAATCAGTCGTCTACCAAGATAAAAAAAAAATATAGAATTAAGTTTTGCATATACAAATAAGATAAGTATATGCATCATAAAGGGCCTCTGATAAAATATAGAAAGTGGACCATTCAAAATTGTTAGTAATTTAATAAACTTACCTCAGAAGTTAGGCTACTCCACGGCCAGCAATGGAAATGTCCACGCGTTGAATTCATTGTTTTGAACTTCCGGGAACTTTACGAGGCTGCATACCCCGGAAGTAGGTGGCAAAATGCTTTACAACGGAGTCCTATGGGAGTGTCGCCACTCTGTTTTCTCTACCACTCTGGGACGTTCCCTTTCAGTCGAGAACATCAGATGTAGTTGACGTCGACTGAATGGGATCCACTATGTAAAGCGCCATTTAGAGCTGCCAGTTTCCAGTGCCTGGACGAAAGCCTCCTGACCCCCCGCAACTTTGAGGTGGAGAAGGGTAAGGCTTAGGCCAGGGAAGTCAACTGCTGTTCCACAGGACCACTGGGAAAGTGTATCCTGTCAAGGAAAGAAGGGACGCTGCGGAAACCACATCCTGCCCGAAGGGAGGTAGCATGTGGAGAATACACATATGGACTGGGCGGATAACCGGGCAGTACAACATATGGAATGTCACTGGGATGACTCCAGCCTATAACGGGGGGAGGATCAACCGATTTTTTTCAGTGACAGAGGGAAGACACAGGCTCGCTACAGGCAGCCGTACCGTGGAAGAATACACATATGGGATCGCCGTAGGGATCACAACATATGGACCCAGCCTAACAAAGGTTCCACCCGTGCATACGAGTGATAGGCCTAGCTTTGGACGTTCCGCCACGTCCATTGCCGAAAGGTATGGAGGAACTCAATAGGGTTCGGTTTAAGAGGGAACTGAACTGGAGCAAGAATTGCGCATGTATCCTTGGAAACAACTCGAGGCAATGAATGCCAATGCAGTCAGAGGGCACCCAGACCTCTGTTACTGCATGCCCTTTATATGTGGTCCCTCAGCCGACATTAGTGGACACTTGTTCCAGGACCCATTGGCCCGGGGAAACAAAATGTCTATTTATGGGCTGAGAGTTTGGCGACAGGCCAGGGTGTTCAACGCATGGAGTGTGTTGCTCTGCCACGACCACCTCGGAACTCGGTCGTGAAGCCAGTGCTGAAGCGGTCTTCATATGGAGGAGCCGTGTGGCTGCATCTGCCATATGCCCCAGGAGCCTCTGAAAATTTCAGTGGGACCCTTTCTCACTTCTTTAATAGCACTGAGCTGACACACCTCTGTCTGAAAGATGCGCTAGACCGAGACCATCTCCACACTAGAAAAGAGATTCTCGTCCCTTGGGCGAGATACTCTTTCTCAGTTGACCTGAAGACCCAACTGGCTATGGAGCACTCGAAGGGTAGGACCATGTACTGATACTTCGTACCTTCGAACGCAAGAACACAGGAGGCCTGTGGAGCGGAAGGATAGAGATCTGAAGTACTCGTCTTTCAGGTCGAACGCTGCAGACCAAGCTTGGAGACAGGGCATTGAATATGCAATTCTGTGTTTAACAAGTGAACGGAGGCTTTCTAAAAAGGGCCTGTTTCAGTTGCCTGACACAGATCCAAGATGGTCATAACCCACCACACATTAAGGGTACAATGAAGTACGGGCTCTTGGAAGCCAGACTTCATATCGGCTGGAGGGAACGGCTAGCTCGCGTCCTTCGCCAGTAGGACTGCGGCGTACACACACAGGACAGGAGCTCTGCTCAAAACCTAGGTGTGATGAACCTCACAATTTTTTTTTTAGAAGCATCTCTGCTCAACACCTAGGTATGATGAATATCACTGAGCCTGGGCGGAAGCTGAGCGAAATGAATCGCAAGCCGAGTCTGAAGATACCGATTGGTATCTTCAGACACACATACACATACGGTGGAACAGACACACATACAAACAAAGACCCCACCCAGCCCTCATCCGGGGGGAGGGAGTTGATGACCAACTCCAAAGCACCCTCCTCCATCCCTGAGCGGCCCGCTCAGGAACGCTTTCACTGTCGCTTGCCACCTGGCTTGGCAGCGCCTAGAGCGGGCTGGGCGTCCCTACTTTGGCCGGCTCTATGCTGAGGCCTAGCTGGAGGCTGCTGCGGAGGCCCAGCGGAGCGGCGGCAGGGGAACACCTACGCCGACGAGCAGGCGAAGGAACCGCCACCAGCGGCGGGGTGGCAGCAGCGGGCCGCCGGGGCAGGATGTGCCAGATGGCCTCCGCCTGCGCTTGGCGCTGGGCGCAGTTCTCCACCGCATCGCCGACCAGCCCAACCTGGGAAATTGGGGAGACCAGGAACCGAACCTTGTCCACATTCGCCATACAACCAGGCTGAGCCAACGATGGCGCTCCTGGACCGCCAACGATGGCGCTCCTGGACCACTAACATGGACATCGCCAGACCGATCACGCATGCCACGACACTCGTGCCCCAGAGGGCGAGGTCGGATGCGGTGCGGAGCTCACCTACAGTATGAGCACACGGTCTGGGCTACCCTCGTGCATGTCCATGAGTGCCCTGGCCTGATAGACCTGTAGCAGTGCCATGGCACGCAAGAGGAGGCGGCTTGCCCACAGGCCTTGTAAGGGGGGAGACGAGGGGTCCCGTCCAAAAAGCAGCGGCCGCCGGACACAGGTGCACCTGTGTCGCGCCAGGGAAGGAAAGGCACTGGGGCAGCGAGCTGAGAACCGGCGTGGCCCGTCCCGAGATACCAATCATCCAACCGAGACTGTTCGGGACACGGTGGAGGATTCCACTCGAGCCCGACAGCCTCGGCGGCCTGATTCAGCATAGCTGACGTTTCTGGATCTGGCTCGGGCAAGGTTACACTCCAGTGCAGCGCACAATGCAGCCGAGTCATCATTTCTAGAGGTCAGCTCACCCTCTGATGCTGCAATCGGCATCTTGTCCCCTGAAGAGACCACGAATGAAACGGCTGGTCGGTCCATTACAGAGGGACCAGCGCGCTCAACGGGGGGCTCCACCGGCTGCGATGTGATAGAGGAGTGAGGGGCCCCCAGGGATTGGTTACCGGGTGGGGAAGCCTCACTATGATCCTCTGATCACCCATCCCACACGGCGCCGTAGCGGGCGTGGTAATGGGGACTCCACCTTCATGCATGAAGGTAATTTAACCCTCTGGGGTCTAAGGTGTTTTTGGGGTCCTTGAGATGTTCTGACATGCTAAATATGTGCCAATAAGACTTTTGTCTAATAGATGTCATTGCCTAGTGTTTTTTCTTCAAAATGATGTGAAAATCATCCTGCCCTTATCATTCACATAACACAATACATTGATTTGAATTTTGCAAAGCACTTTCTGTTTGGAAAGGCAATATGCGGAGTGGGCGTCAACGATCATGCATATTTAGTGGTTCACACCTTAGGAGACAATGGGGCCTGCATACTTAATGACCCTTTCATTCAGGTGAGTCACTGAGCCACAAGAATGCAAGAGCAACAGTTGGAAGCATCTCAATTATTTTTTATTTTTCCACATATTGTGCTTGCAATTTGGCCTATAATATCCAAGGAAAACATGTCTAGTAATTGTGCAGTTAATTCTCATACTGTATTTTCAGTTTTGGAATATTTATCCTCTCCCCAAATTTGTCACTAATAAAACACAATAAAAATTATTTAAAGAAAAGGCTTATTACCTTATTACCTTTTAATAGTTTGTTTACATCTACCTTGTAAATATATTTTTTTATTAAAAAGGTTACAATTACAACAACAATTCAAGTGTAATCTTTCTTTGTAAAAACTAAAGTATACATTTTATCATACATATTTCAAAGTTAAGGATTTGATTGATTATTTGATTACTTTATTTTTGACAAAACATACTATATTTAACATGAGCAAATATTGGCAAACAAATATTGGCTTATTTGAGTTGGCAGATATTTTACAGTAAAAATGTATAATCTATCCAAAACTAATCAACGAAATGTTGTCTTTCATATGTCTGTAACATAGCTCTTTCATTTTTATTATAAGAAATATAAATGTTAATTTGCAGTTTAATACGTTGCTTATACAAATACATTTTATTTCAACATTTCAGTCGATTTTTACTCAGTATAGCAATACAGTTTGCTAAAACCGAAACATTCATTCACAAACAGAAACGCCTGACTGTAACGTTGTTTTTATGAAATATTAGGGCATATAAATGTTAATTTTCAGTTTACTCATCTCAGTATAGCAATACAGTTTGCTAAAACATCATCATTCATTCACACAGAGACGCAATTTAAATTTAAACTGTCTTTTTGCGAGCTGTGATAAACAGCGCGCATCTCTGCGGCTGCCGTTCATTCATTCACAGAAACGCGATTAACTTGAGAAGGAAAAAAAACTTACTACATATTCGGATCCTCTCTCCTGCAATACCCGCACTCTGAGGTAGATTTTCCGTTATTATTATTCCTCACAGCGCTGCCAGATGGTGTAAACACGTAGGCTACAATGATATGATTAAACTTGTGTTTTCTCGAGCTGATATGGGGGCGTTCACAGGTTTGCCTCAGTAATTTGCGTTTGAATAGCACGCGCTCTCCGTGGGCGGAGTCACATTACCTTTGAATGAGCTCTAATTAGCTCGACTGGAATCGCTCTTTTAATACAGATTTCACAAGATGAGAATATTTGTTTTTTATATAAATTACCTCATTTTAAAGAAGAGAATTCAAGCTTCATGCCTGTGTGTCTGTATGCCTGTTTGACTCAGTATTCGCTGAGTTATTGTTCATTTTCGGACGCGTTTCAGAATGGTCTTCACTGACAGAGAGAAGGCAGAACTCGCATCACGTTTATTTTTCTTTATTTGGCAAAAAGCACAACACTTTGTTTTTATTGTGAGTATACACAAAAATAATACACATTTAACAGAATCGATTGATGTATGAAACTTGCTTGTAATATCAAAGTCAACAGAGCAAAATTAATTTCTTTTGAACTGAACTGAAAAAAATCCAGCAAAACGCGCGGGCGCGTTTGTCGACCTCAGAGGGTTAATAAATACCTCTCTGAGGCTTGACACCACTCCCACTGTGTCTGTCGTTTGCTCCTCCCGCCACAACATGTAATCATTAATTAGTGTCATTTGGGTTCCTTGCTACCCAGTGGTATTTGGGTTCCTTGCCACTGTCGCCTCAGGCTTGCTTATTTGGGGACTCCAAATATTGGGCACTAACACTATCAATAAGAACTGAACTTAGCTGGACAACGACATCACTGTTTTCTACAGAGCTGCTTTATAGATGAAATGAACTCATTTCATAATTGATGTACTTTACACAGTTATTGAACCAAAATGAATGAACACTGAACTGATTTCAACTGAATATTGACTGTTTACTATTGTCTTTTAGAGCTTCTCTTTGAATGGTTTTATCACTGCAAAGCTGCTTTGAAACAATCTGTATTGTATAAAGTGCTATATCAATAAAGGAGACTTTTTTTATAAAGGCTTTTTTTGTGTTCAGTACCAGGTTGATTGCTAATGAGAGACAAGCACGACACATGGCTCGAGAGCAGGTGAGCTTTACCTGAGAATCACTGATAAGCACTGTTTACAAGGGTAAAAAGCAATGAAACTTTATTTTGCCAGGGCAAGTTAAAATCTAAACCGGCCCAACTGGACCAGTAAAAAAAATCTTTAGGGGTGGCACGGGGTTACCCTGGTAATCCAGAGTTCTCGCGAGAGCACAAGTTGAATTTGCTCAGCGAGTTACTCTGGTGTCGAGTAACAATGCTCATTAAATATGCCCCTCGATCTGAGCTGCACCAATCACATCGGGTTATCTGATATAGCCGGACCAGAGGCGAGCTAAACAGAGGACGACAGCGCTGTGACGTCGAAGTCATTAGTAAACATTGCAAGATGGCTATTGTATGAACACCAGTTGTTTGAAACGGCTTTGGCCGCTACAATAAACGAGTTATATACGACTTGGCTTTTTATCTAAAACAGGAACAGAAGACGCCGCTCGAATCGTTCCTTTGCAAGAAGGACATTTTTGCTGTTTTGCCGACCGGATACGGTAAGAGGATAATCTACCAGTTAGCTCCGCAGGTAGCTAAGCGTATGGGGCTTATTGGTCGTAGTGTTATCCTATTGCGTGCAGTGAGATTTTCAAATGCATGCTTGGTGTCGCCCCTCGAGCTGGCCGATTTTCATTAGTCGATGTCAGACCATTCATCTTTTAGATTTAGGTCTGGATTTCCAGGCTAGCACGTGGTGGCAACTCCCAGAATTATCATAGAATAAAATACCAAAAAAAGCAGTGTTTCAAGTACTGCTTTTCAGCAGCAGTGCTTCAATGTGATGACATAAAAAAGACAGCGTAACGTAAAATAATGGCAAGAAAACACTCTTTCAATAACTGTGCATGATGGTTTCACACACATGCAGCATACTAAGTGTAGTCAGCTAGCCTAGAAATCTAGACGCACCCTAGCGGCAGCAAAATGTATTTTGCAGCCAGGGCAGTCTAGCAACTCTCCATTGACTTTCAAGCTGCAAAAACCTAAATTGGGTCAGGCCAATCACGTCGTGTATAGAGTAGGCGGGGCGGGCTTAACATGATGACGACAGAATTGCGACGGTTACCTGCTACTAAAAAACAAAGAATGGCTGCTGCTGGCGAACATCTTTCGAATCGGCTTTGTCCGCGACTCTGGAGGACTTGGAGTTAAGTTTTTCTTTGAGAAAAGAGCATAGAACAGCACTTAAGTCATTCTTAAAAAAAGGAAGATGTGTTCGTAGTTTTGCCGGCCAGATATGGCAAAAGTTGAATCTATCAACTAGCTCCGCTGTTGGGAAAACGCTCTGGTTGGTTGAAGCGCTGTCCTATTGCGTGCCGAGGGAATTTGAAAGACAGCCGTTTATCCCGCCCCTCGGATTGAGCAGTGTCTATGGTGAGTTGCCAGACCCAACATCTTGATGTAGGTCTGGCTTGCCAGGCTAGTAGTCAGCATCATTTACAAATGACTCTTATGAACCGGTTCTTTTGAGTCAAAACCAGCACAGTCCAGTTCACTTACGAATTGTTTTTACATTTGTATGTGAATCAGCAAATTACTGCTGCTTGGCTACTCAGAAATCCTCTGAGAAATCTAATCGCGTCCGTATATGTCTGATATTCATTTCGTAATTGTTAGGCAAGCTGATTCTCCGACCTTGCGCTCCACTTTCATTGTGGATAAATAGGCCTATTTGCCATCCGATGAATGAAATCAATAAGAAGATCCCGATCACAGAAACTTATAGCAGAGTTTGGTAACAATCTAAATGTATTGCAGTTTTTCTCGATTGCTAACACATAACTGATTCAGTTGGGCCAATTTCCAAAACCATTCATTCAGTTATCAAAACAAGACACCTTTCTCAAAAGGTTTAACAATGAGTAAATATTAGGTAGCAAAACTGATGACTCAAAAATCTGAATCTCTACATCCTGACACTGGAGAGAGAGAGCTGAAAGAATCATCTGCAGGATTTTTATAATTACACAAGCAGTTATTTAATTACAGTACCATACTTTAGATGAGGGAAACTTCACTATTATATGTACAGTAAACTGTAAGATGTTGCACACCCTCAAACTAGTGATTGTCAGTCTTGTATTGGCGTATAGTCTTGTGTCAGAAGACCAAGAAACTGCTATCGTACTGTATACCAGGGCTATGCAAAGACATTCGGCGGGGCGGGTGGGCGGGGGGGGGGGGGGGCAGGTGCTCTAGTTAACAAAACAAGTGTCAGGAATCAGAACGACACAAACAGGTAAAGTAACAAGGATGTTTATTTGCACAATGGAACAGTCACGGCAGGTGAGTAGATGAGTGATGAATTAAGCAGGAAGGATCAATGGAAGAGATAGCACTGACAAAGTCTCTTATCTGTTACAGGTGATTAGCTGGCAGATGCACGGAGGATGTTGACGGGCTGGAGATGAATGGCAGAAGCAGACAGGAGACACGATGGACTGGTTGAGGAATCCGAAGATGCAGGTAAGTGTGCTAGCAGGTAAGTGTGCTAGCAGGTAAGTAGTGACGTCGTCTTCTTAGTATGGGTGAGTCAGAAAGTTGATGTTGCTTCAACGAGACCTGACAGCTAACTGAGGGAACTGGTGGTGTATTTAACCAGTGAGTGAAGTCACAGGAGATTGGCAGCAGGTGAAGATGACAGGTGCAGGTGATTAGAACTCAGGGGATGCAGAAGGAGTGGGCGGAGTGTGGAGGTCTGGTGCTGACGCTGATGTATCCGTGACAGTACCCCCTCCTCCACGGCCAGCTCCTGAGGGCGGAAATGACCGACGACAGGGACGACCACGACCTCTCGGCGCTGGACGACTGGGATGTGCCGAATGGAAGTCCTGTAAGAGTGAAGGGTCGAGTATGTCATCATGGTGAACCCAGCACCTCTCCTCGGGGCCAAAACCTTCCCAGTCCACGAGATATTCTAGTTGGCCGCCCCGTCGCCGGGAGTCGAGAATGTCCTGGAATGTCCTGTCCTGGACGAGAATGTCCACAGGAGGAGGAGGTACGTCGTCAGCACCAGATCCTGGGGAAGGAGGAATGAGAGGATCAATGTAAGGTTTGAGCAGAGATACATGGAATGAAGGTGAGATGCGGTAGTGTGAGGGGAGTGATAACCGGTAGGTGACTTCATTGATCTGCCTCTGTATCGCGAATGGACCGATGTACTTGGGACTCAGCTTGCGGCAGGACTGTCGGAGACGGATATCCCTGGTTGAGAGCCAGACCTTTTGCCCAGGTTGGTATAACGGGGTTGCAGATCTTCTTGCGTCAGCCTGGCTCTTGTGTCTCCGAACAGCCCTTTGCAGATGGACGTGTGCTGAGTCCCAGACCCTCTCGCTTTCCTGGAACCAATGGTGGACTGCTGGAACATCGGATGGCTCACCTGACCAGGGAAACAGGGGCGGATGGAAGCCGAGTATGCACTGAAAGGGCGTGAGACCCGTGGTGGACTGTTGAAGGGAGTTTTGTGCATACTCGGCCCAGGGTAGATACCGGTTCCAGCAGTCTTGATGATCATGGCAATATGACCGCAGGTATCTCCCGATCTCTTGTATTTTCCGCTCAGTCTGGCCGTTGGACTGGGGGTGATAACCTGACGTTAGGCTGACCGAGACTCCCAGAAGGTTAAAGAATGCTTTCCATACCCTGGAGATGAATTGTGGGCCCCGGTCCGATACAATATCTTCTGGTATTCCGGAATGTCGAAATATCTGAGTGAATAGAGCTTCAGCTGTCTCGAAGGCTGTAGGTAGACCTGGCAGAGGAATGAGCTTGCAAGCTTTTGAAAAGCGATCAACGACGACCAGTACACACGTGTGAGAGTCAGAAGAAGGAAGGTCCGTGATAAAATCCACTCCCAGATGAGACCAAGGTCTGGTAGGTATAGACAGAGGTACCAGTTTGACTCTCCATTGACTTTCAAGCTGCAAAAACCTAAATTGGGTCAGGCCAATCACGTCGTGTATAGAGTAGGCGGGGCGGGCTTAACATGATGACGACAGAATTGCGACGGTTACCTGCTACTAAAAAACAAAGAATGGCTGCTGCTGGCGAACATCTTTCGAATCGGCTTTGTCCGCGACTCTGGAGGACTTGGAGTTAAGTTTTTCTTTGAGAAAAGAGCATAGAACAGCACTTAAGTCATTCTTAAAAAAAGGAAGATGTGTTCGTAGTTTTGCCGGCCAGATATGGCAAAAGTTGAATCTATCAACTAGCTCCGCTGTTGGGAAAACGCTCTGGTTGGTTGAAGCGCTGTCCTATTGCGTGCCGAGGGAATTTGAAAGACAGCCGTTTATCCCGCCCCTCGGATTGAGCAGTGTCTATGGTGAGTTGCCAGACCCAACATCTTGATGTAGGTCTGGCTTGCCAGGCTAGTAGTCAGCATCATTTACAAATGACTCTTATGAACCGGTTCTTTTGAGTCAAAACCAGCACAGTCCAGTTCACTTACGAATTGTTTTTACATTTGTATGTGAATCAGCAAATTACTGCTGCTTGGCTACTCAGAAATCCTCTGAGAAATCTAATCGCGTCCGTATATGTCTGATATTCATTTCGTAATTGTTAGGCAAGCTGATTCTCCGACCTTGCGCTCCACTTTCATTGTGGATAAATAGGCCTATTTGCCATCCGATGAATGAAATCAATAAGAAGATCCCGATCACAGAAACTTATAGCAGAGTTTGGTAACAATCTAAATGTATTGCAGTTTTTCTCGATTGCTAACACATAACTGATTCAGTTGGGCCAATTTCCAAAACCATTCATTCAGTTATCAAAACAAGACACCTTTCTCAAAAGGTTTAACAATGAGTAAATATTAGGTAGCAAAACTGATGACTCAAAAATCTGAATCTCTACATCCTGACAC
Source organism: Leuciscus idus (assembly GCA_021554675.1). Taxonomy (NCBI): domain Eukaryota; kingdom Metazoa; phylum Chordata; class Actinopteri; order Cypriniformes; family Leuciscidae; genus Leuciscus; species Leuciscus idus. The sequence goes on from CM038626.1 coordinate 4,213,012, forward strand.
TGGAGAGAGAGAGCTGAAAGAATCATCTGCAGGATTTTTATAATTACACAAGCAGTTATTTAATTACAGTACCATACTTTAGATGAGGGAAACTTCACTATTATATGTACAGTAAACTGTAAGATGTTGCACACCCTCAAACTAGTGATTGTCAGTCTTGTATTGGCGTATAGTCTTGTGTCAGAAGACCAAGAAACTGCTATCGTACTGTATACCAGGGCTATGCAAAGACATTCGGCGGGGCGGGTGGGCGGGGGGGGGGGGGCAGGTGCTCTAGTTAACAAAACAAGTGTCAGGAATCAGAACGACACAAACAGGTAAAGTAACAAGGATGTTTATTTGCACAATGGAACAGTCACGGCAGGTGAGTAGATGAGTGATGAATTAAGCAGGAAGGATCAATGGAAGAGATAGCACTGACAAAGTCTCTTATCTGTTACAGGTGATTAGCTGGCAGATGCACGGAGGATGTTGACGGGCTGGAGATGAATGGCAGAAGCAGACAGGAGACACGATGGACTGGTTGAGGAATCCGAAGATGCAGGTAAGTGTGCTAGCAGGTAAGTGTGCTAGCAGGTAAGTAGTGACGTCGTCTTCTTAGTATGGGTGAGTCAGAAAGTTGATGTTGCTTCAACGAGACCTGACAGCTAACTGAGGGAACTGGTGGTGTATTTAACCAGTGAGTGAAGTCACAGGAGATTGGCAGCAGGTGAAGATGACAGGTGCAGGTGATTAGAACTCAGGGGATGCAGAAGGAGTGGGCGGAGTGTGGAGGTCTGGTGCTGACGCTGATGTATCCGTGACAGTACCCCCTCCTCCACGGCCAGCTCCTGAGGGCGGAAATGACCGACGACAGGGACGACCACGACCTCTCGGCGCTGGACGACTGGGATGTGCCGAATGGAAGTCCTGTAAGAGTGAAGGGTCGAGTATGTCATCATGGTGAACCCAGCACCTCTCCTCGGGGCCAAAACCTTCCCAGTCCACGAGATATTCTAGTTGGCCGCCCCGTCGCCGGGAGTCGAGAATGTCCTGGAATGTCCTGTCCTGGACGAGAATGTCCACAGGAGGAGGAGGTACGTCGTCAGCACCAGATCCTGGGGAAGGAGGAATGAGAGGATCAATGTAAGGTTTGAGCAGAGATACATGGAATGAAGGTGAGATGCGGTAGTGTGAGGGGAGTGATAACCGGTAGGTGACTTCATTGATCTGCCTCTGTATCGCGAATGGACCGATGTACTTGGGACTCAGCTTGCGGCAGGACTGTCGGAGACGGATATCCCTGGTTGAGAGCCAGACCTTTTGCCCAGGTTGGTATAACGGGGTTGCAGATCTTCTTGCGTCAGCCTGGCTCTTGTGTCTCCGAACAGCCCTTTGCAGATGGACGTGTGCTGAGTCCCAGACCCTCTCGCTTTCCTGGAACCAATGGTGGACTGCTGGAACATCGGATGGCTCACCTGACCAGGGAAACAGGGGCGGATGGAAGCCGAGTATGCACTGAAAGGGCGTGAGACCCGTGGTGGACTGTTGAAGGGAGTTTTGTGCATACTCGGCCCAGGGTAGATACCGGTTCCAGCAGTCTTGATGATCATGGCAATATGACCGCAGGTATCTCCCGATCTCTTGTATTTTCCGCTCAGTCTGGCCGTTGGACTGGGGGTGATAACCTGACGTTAGGCTGACCGAGACTCCCAGAAGGTTAAAGAATGCTTTCCATACCCTGGAGATGAATTGTGGGCCCCGGTCCGATACAATATCTTCTGGTATTCCGGAATGTCGAAATATCTGAGTGAATAGAGCTTCAGCTGTCTCGAAGGCTGTAGGTAGACCTGGCAGAGGAATGAGCTTGCAAGCTTTTGAAAAGCGATCAACGACGACCAGTACACACGTGTGAGAGTCAGAAGAAGGAAGGTCCGTGATAAAATCCACTCCCAGATGAGACCAAGGTCTGGTAGGTATAGACAGAGGTACCAGTTTACCTTCTGGGAGACGTCGAGGGACTTTGGCCATGGCGCAGACTGAGCAGCTCTTCACGTACCGGGAGACATTCTGGGTCATATTGGGCCACCAGTAACGTTGTTGTACAAGCGAGAGGGTCTGTTGGCTGCCTGGGTGTCCAGAGCCCGGAGATGGATGGATGGAGTCCATGAGGGACAGACGCAGGCGAGTGGGAACGTAAGTCCGTCCCTCAGGACCTCCCGGCGGAGCAGGTTCGGTCCGGGTGGCATCGGTAATGTGATCGTCTATGCTCCACTGGATAGGACTGACAATCACGGCTGGAGGGGGGATGGATTCCGGAGTAGAGGTGATGGTTTCAGGTTGGTACAGACGAGACAGGGAGTCGGCTTTGACATTCTTGTCTCCAGGACGATAAGTTACTTTGAAGTTGAATCGTGTGAAAAAGAGTGACCAGCGGGCTTGACGAGTGTTAAGTCTTTTGGCATCACGGAGATATTCCAGGTTGCGGTGATCGGTAATGACATCAAAGGGGTGTTTAGCTCCCTCCAGCCAGTGTCTCCACTCTTCCAGCGCGAGTTTGATCGCGAGAAGTTCCCGGTTACCGATGTCATAATTCTGCTCCGCCGGGGACATCTTCTTGGAGAAGAAGGCACATGGATGGAGTCGAGGAGGCTTCCCCTGCCGCTGTGATAGGACCGCTCCTACCCCGGTGCAAGAGGCGTCCACCTCGACGAGAAATGGAAGATCAGGGTTGGGATGAACGAGGGTAGGAGCGGAGCTAAAAGAGAGTTTCAGTTTCTCAAACGCGTGGGTGGCTTCGGTGGTCCAGGACAGAGACTTGGCCCCTTTTTTCAGAAGAGAGGTGATGGGTGCACTGATCTGACTGTACCCTTGAATGAATCTTCGGTAGAAGTTTGCGAAGCCCAAGAAGCGTTGAAGTTCTTTTATGTTGGAGGGTAGTGGCCAGTTGGTGACGGCATCCACCTTCCTCTGGTCCATGGTGATCCCGTGAGGAGTGATCACATACCCCAGGAAGTGGATAGTTTTTTGATGAAACTCACACTTTTCCAGTTTTAGATACAGCTGGTGTTCACGCAGACGTTGAAGGACAGACTGGACATGACGGTGGTGCTCAGACAGGTTGGTAGAGTATATGAGAATATCGTCTATATAGATGATGACAAATTGGTGTAAGAAGTCTCTGAAGATCTCGTTCATAAACCCCTGAAATACTGCAGGAGTGTTGGACAACCCGAAGGGCATGACCCTGTATTCGTAGTGGCCTGCAGGGGTGATGAACCCAGTCTTCCACTCGTCACCTTTTCTGATCCTTATCAAATTGTAGGCACTGCGGAGGTCCAACTTTGTGAAGATCTGAGCACCACGGAGCTGCTCCAGAGCGGCTGGAACCAGAGGAAGGGGATACCGATATTTAACCGTGGAGTTATTGAGGGTCCGGTAGTCGATACAGGGGCGCAGGCCTCCGTCCTTCTTACCTACGAAAAAGAAACTGGAAGCGGCAGGGGACGTGGATGGACGGATGTAGTCTTGACGTAGAGCCTCCTCAATATACTCCTCCATGGCCTTCTGTTCCGGGATGGACAGTGGATATATCTTACCACGCGGTAGGACCGCCCCAGGCAGCAGGTCGATCGCGCAGTCCCATGGCCGATGTGGTGGAAGTTTGGTGGCCAGCTGTTTGTCGAAGACATCCTGGAACGCCCGGTAGACGGCAGGGATCTCAGAGTTTTTGTCCGTGGCTGGACTTTCGACGGACGTAGAGCACATAGGAACTTCTCGGACGGAGACTGAAGAAGAGTGAAGAATTTTCTTGACCTGAGACAAACAGTGTGAAAAGCAGTTACTTCCCCATTGACGAACCTCGCCCGTAACCCAGCAGATGTTCGGGGAATGTAGTTCCAGCCACGGGCGTCCCAGGATGATATCTGCCGTAGAGCCCTCCAGCACCAGAAACGACAACTCCTCTTGATGTAGACAACCGACTTTCATGGTTATGGCAGGACTGCTGTGACATATCCGCCCACGACCGAGCGGTGTACCGAGGACGGACTGAACCCGAAGAGTTTGTGGAATGGATCTTTGGCGAGCTTGAAGTTTTTGAAGAGTGGAGAGTGAGATAAAGTTACCAGCGGACCCAGAGTCAATTAACGCTTGCGCTGAAAGAGATCGTTGAAGGTAAGTGATCTGCACAGTAGTGAACCTCATTTGTGAAATGGGTGAAAAAAGCCGTACTGTACTCACCGCCGGCCGTGGAGGACGGACTGGACAGGAGATGAGCAGATGACCAGCGGTTCCACAGTAGAGACACAAGTTGTTGTTAATGCGACATTGGCGTTCAACAGGAGGTAAATGCATTGAGCTGATATCCATGGGTTCTGGTGCTGAAGGGCTGACAGTGGTGGAAGGCCGAGGAGGGGGTAGTGCAGGAAGATCGAGCTGACAAGCGGTGCAGCGTTGGTCCACTCGGATGGAGCGTTGAATGAGATTCTCTAAGCCAATGACGTCATCATGAATGGTAAGCTGCAAACGAATCTCGGGCTCTAAATCTTGACGGTAAGCAGTTATGAGAGCCGGCTCATTCCATCCGCTGGAAGCTGCCAGGGTGCGAAATTGTAATGCATATGGAGAGACCGATGTTTTGCCTTGTCGTAAACGAAATAGTTGATCATGAATTGACAGTGAGTTGGAGAGTGGAGAGAATACTTCACGGAAGTGTCCGATGAAATTGGTGAAAGTTTGAGTAACAGTACCTTTTGCATCCCAAAGCGCCCAGAGCAGGGCACGGCCAGAGAGAAGGGAGATGAAAAAAGCGACCTTCGCTCTCTCTGAGGCAAACTGCCAAGCGTTCATCTCCATATACAGCTCAAACTGCAGGAGAAATCCGCTGCACTCCCCCTCCTCGCCAGAGAAGGGCGCTGGCCGGGCCATGGGACAAACAGAGGCAGATGAAGAAGGATTAATGGCAGGTGATGGAATGGCATGAGCGGCATCGGCGATCGGAATCGGGGCTGAAACTTCCTCTTCGCCGTGAACTGTTGGTTCGTGCATGTTGGTCAGGTCTTCTGTCAGGAATCAGAACGACACAAACAGGTAAAGTAACAAGGATGTTTATTTGCACAATGGAACAGTCACGGCAGGTGAGTAGATGAGTGATGAATTAAGCAGGAAGGATCAATGGAAGAGATAGCACTGACAAAGTCTCTTATCTGTTACAGGTGATTAGCTGGCAGATGCACGGAGGATGTTGACGGGCTGGAGATGAATGGCAGAAGCAGACAGGAGACACGATGGACTGGTTGAGGAATCCGAAGATGCAGGTAAGTGTGCTTGCAGGTAAGTGTGCTTGCAGGTAAGTAGTAACGTCGTCGTCGTCGTCGTCGTCGTCGTCGTCGTCTTCTTCTTCTTCTTCTTCTTCTTCGTATGGGTGAGTCAGAAAGTTGATGTTGCTTCAACGAGACCTGACAGCTAACTGAGGGAACTGGTGGTGTATTTAACCAGTGAGTGAAGTGACAGGAGATTGGCAGCAGGTGAAGATGACAGGTGCAGGTGATTAGAACTCAGGGGATGCAGAACGAGTGGGCGGAGTGTGGAGGCCTGGTGCTGACTCTGATGTATCCGTGACAACAAGGTACCCCTCTTATAATTATTTATACAAAAGTAAAGTTGCATATTGCTGATAATTTTAATTAATTAAACTACTTAAAACTACACCCTATAGGACTTCTATACCAATTAAATTAAATCAGTATCAACAAACTCCATCTTAGCATTTATTAAAATCCATTTACACTACATTCCTAAATAATGTCATGAGCTTATGTTCCAAATCTAACATTTCGAATATAGAAATATGAAATTATATTATTATATATTAAACTAAAACCAACAGTAGGTGGCAGCAAGTCACAAAAAGCGAATCATCGTCCATTCAACCAATTCGTTCAAACCGGCTGATTCATTCATGAAAGAAGCAAATGTCCACTGACTTTATGAATGGGTCATTGAATCATTGACTTACCTCATTCGTAAAAAAAAATGGTGAATCATTCAAGAGCGAAACACTGCAGTGTGTTGCAGACTTCTCTGCATTGTTTGGAACTATTTTTATTGCCAAAATAGAGCAAAAAAAATGCCTAAAAATAAACGTAATGTTTATCGAACGGCTGAATATTACATTTTGCAATAGTGCTGATATTCGCGAAAATAGCACTCCTGCTTGTGTGATATTTGTTGTACTGTCACTAACTTTACAAAACAATAAACGATACGATGGCACAATAAGGGTTAGGGTCCTTGGATTCTCACTCTTTAATACAGACCGAACTCTCTCCATGTGTATGCTCAATTGTCTTCCCTTATCTCCCTCTCGTGTTCAGTCCTTGTAATAACAGTCTATGAAGACACAACAATATTGCTTAACTATATTATGTTATAAACACGAAATACAAGAACTCGTACAAGGGCAATTGAAATCTTGAATTTTGGGGGCATTTTTGTTCATTTTGGTGGCATTTCCGAACACAACGGTTACTGACTGTCACCAATGAAGGCAGGTCCAGGAGAAGTTATATAAAACTTTGTTTGAGCTCCATTTAAACTATTGTATTGTCATATGGTGTAACACTTTTACCAGCTACCTGAAAAAAATAATACGGGTAATAACATGGTCTGAGCCCTTTACCCTCAATGCCCTTTACCCTCACTCTGAGCCCTTTACCCCCACTCTGAGCCCTTTACCCTTTACCCCCACTCTGAGCCCTTTACCCTTTACCCTTTACCCCCACTCTGAGCCCTTTACCCCCACTCTGAGCCCTTCACCCCCACTCTGAGCCCTTTACCCTTTACCCCCACTCTGAGCCCTTTACCCCCACTCTGAGCCCCTTTACCCCCACTCTGAGCCCTTTACCCCCACTCTGAGCCTTTTACCCTTTACCCCCACTCTGAGCCCTTTACCCTCACTCTGAGCCCTTTACTAAGCACATTGCGCTTAATAAAATTAGAAAATTCAACCCAAAATAACTGTGTGTGAGGACAATCCCAGAAGATATGAAGAGCAGTTTCATCGGGGCACCACAAAAAGAACAACTTTTTCAAAAGCTACATTTAATGAGTATTTTATTATTAATCTATTATTGTTCCTTGCCAAATTTCACATTCACCGTAGTAAATTCACTCAGCAGAATCCCTTATTCATTGTTTTAAGAAGAGAGGTCCAACAATACATCCAAAGCATTTCGTTATCTAAGAATCTTAAAGCTCTTAAGACAATAAACTTGTTTCAACTTTTTAATTTATTTCATTAAAGCTTTCTGTTCTGGTTTTTATTTAATTTTTTATGAGCATTTGTACATATGTATATATATGCTACTTTGCTTTCTTGATTCTGTTGTATGTAATTTGTACATTTTTGCTATGTAAGTTATATTTTTGATACCTTGGCATTAATAAAAAATAAAAAAATAAAAAAATAAAAATTGAAGAGGCATGCGCGAACGCACGGGACACAGTCTAAGCACATACACGCTTACTTTAAGCGAAGAGGAGAGATTTGCGATGGCACTGAACACGTTTTAAGTGCAGGCATATCCTCTGAGCGAGCCCAGAGAAAATTCTTACAAGAGCAGCGTGTATCTGAGAGCGCGCGCCCAGTTCCCAGAGCGAACAGAGAGATTTGCGCTCACGCATTATATTCCGCGCGCGAGCAGAGAGATTCGCACTCGGCACATTATATTAATGTACTTTCGCGCTACAATAATGCGCTCTCGACATTTGACAGGAAAATAACGCCATATTTACCCCCTCTCTGAGCCCTTTACCCCCACTCTGAGCCCTTTACCCCCACTCTGAGCCCTTTACCCCCACTCTGAGCCCTATACCCCCACTCTGAGCCCTTTACCCCCACTCTGAGCCCTTTACCCCCACTCTGAGCCCTATACCCCCACTCTGAGCCCTATACCCCCACTCTGAGCCCTTTACCCCCACTCTGAGCCCTATACCCCCACTCTGAGCCCTTTACCCCCACTCTGAGCCCTTTACCCCCACTCTGAGTCCTTTACCCCCTCTCTGAGCCCTTTACCCCCTCTCTGAGCCCTTTACCCCCACTCTGAGCCCTTTACCCCCACTCTGAGCCCTATACCCCCACTCTGAGCCCTTTACCCCCACTCTGAGCCCTTTACCCCCACTCTGAGCCCTATACCCCCACTCTGAGCCCTTTACCCCCACTCTGAGCCCTTTACCCCCACTCTGAGCCCTATACCCCCACTCTGAGCCCTTTACCCCCCACTCTGAGCCCTTTACCCCCACTCTGAGCCCTTTACCCCCACTCTGAGCCCTTTACCCCCACTCTGAGCCCTTTACCCCCACTCTGAGCCCTATACCCCCACTCTGAGCCTTTTACCCCCACTCTGAGCCCTTTACCCCCACTCCGAGCCCTATACCCCCACTCTGAGCCCTTTACCCCCACTCTGAGCCCTTTACCCCCACTCTGAGCCCTTTACCCCCACTCTGAGCCCTATACCCCCACTCTGAGCCCTTTACCCCCACTCTGAGCCCTTTACCCCCACTCGTCCTCTGTTTCGTCGCCTTGGTTTATTAAGGCTTTCCGAATATAATGTTTTTCATAATGCCTGTATGATATTCCAGGTCATTCATAGGTTAAATTACCGATTGTGTGGGAAAACATTTAATTACTGGCAAAATACGATGACTGAAATGTACGAGCCTGAGTGTAGTTTGTAGGGGACCGCAGATCTGCAACGAGCTTGAGGAACATTTGAAATTGTCTCAAAATTGCTCATAACATATGATTGTTGAATATTCCGTAATGTGTTATACTTGTGCTGGGATCGTCTGTTTGTTTGTAGTGTTTGTTTTCTGTTGTATTTATATATTTATTTATTTTGTGTCTATGGTATATTGAGTTTTTGGTTGGTAAATCATATGTTGTATGTTGTATGTTATGTTATCGGGCCCCCTCCTAAAAGCTTTTAGTAGCTTCTTTGGGGTTCCACATTTCACGCGACCTACATATGACCATTGTTTCTTCTGAAAATGTGTTTAAATGATACAATGATGATGTGTGAAATAAACGAAATGAAATAAAAAAAAAGTGGATGCTGCTCGCCTGCCCTGCAGAGCTTATTAAGAATGTATTGTTGGGCACACGCTGAGAATTGACTGAGAATGGATGCCACAGGCATTAATAAAAAATAAAAAATGTTGTGCAAAAAGAGCACTTATCTAGTCAGAGGCCAAAAGGGCAGGTGCTTGAGTACCACTTGGGCTCTATGTGTGCACGTGCCTACTGTATACTGTAATGAAATATGACCAAATGTGCAGAGGATGCCGAATTTACTTTGTTTTCACTGTACTGTACTGTACTGTACTGTACTGTACTGTACTGTACTGTGGTGCATACCAAGTGTATTTGAACTTTTCTTTCTAGTGTTTTTTATCTACTGCAAGATCTCTTTAGAGTAGTGTAAGTTCATTGCTGTATTTTACTGTATAACATCTGTAAATGTATTTATGTTGTATACTGTAATATACATTTAGCTGCAAAAATAAAGATGTTCTTGTTACACTGTTATGAATTGATCTCACTAGTATTCACAAGTAATCTGTGTATTTGTAATCTGTAAGATTTCTGTGTCATCTGAGGCCAAAGTTTGATTTTGACAGAAGAGAATGTTTTTGACATATTTTGACATATGGAAGTTTGTGGTTTGTGCAAGTTCATGCAGATCGACTTCTTTAATAATACAAGCAATGAGAAACATTCAGAATCTGTTGGTTTTTCATATTGAGTATATTAACTTGGTGCCATGATGGATATTGAATAAATTCCAAATAAATTGATATTGATTTTTATTTTTACATTTTAAACAGTATAGATGATTACTTTGTGGTAATGCAATATTTGTGAACATAACTGTGCATGTCAGGCCATAAATCCCCCAAAACTATATATGAGCTTGCTTTGGTATTGCCACCCTATAAATAATCCTCTAGATCCGCCACCTGTCTAGACATAAAACTTTCTTTTACACTAGGTATAATCTGAAGTTTGGGTGGAGTGCCAAGAGAATTGGATGGATATCAAAGATAATGGATAGCTTTATTACCTTATTCTTCCATCGAAATGCTGTAGATAAATATTCCAAGGAATGTAAGCATGGTATGTTTGCTCAGTACAGTGAAACAGTGGGTAATAAAGGCCAGTTTATCAGGTTCAATGAATGAGGAACAACAGCAGAGAGAAGGAAAACAGGATGGCAACATCCTTTCCAGGCCATGTGATCTTGAACTGGATCAGAACTAAAAGAGAGCAAGTTGGTCATTGGATGTTATGCATATGCTGTAGTAGATATGGTTATATGGGGTATATATGTAGGGTATGAATGATAGATATATATGATACATTTACAAAAGTGCTGAAAATTCTCTAACAACTGTTTTACACTGTAAGGCGGGTGCCAAAAAGTCTGGTCTACTCCTCGAGAGAACAGAAGGCTCTCCTGAGAATTAACACTTGAACTCTCTCCTGCATACGTAACAGCAACATCCGAGATGCAGCACACACTTCACACACACTATCTCCCCCTTCTCCCACCTCCTCCTCCTCCTCACCTAAAACTCACTGAAAACTTATGCAATGTTAAGGATGTACAAAAAGTAAAATGCCATGTTAAGTATGTACAAAAAGTAAATATGTTTGGTATCATTTAAAGTGTCTCAGTGCGCCTGGTAAAATGGTCTCATTCTCCCAACTATAATGAAAAGCTAAAAGAAGTTATAAAATATGAGAAAAGTGATGTGTCTCTTAAAGGTGTTTCCCTCCCCAGATCCTCCATTCAGACTATACCTCCTGTATGTAAAACAAGAACCCATTCAAGCACAAATTCTGATCCCACAGTTGTGAACCCCTCAATAGGGGACCAGAATCTAATTATAATGACAGACGCCACCATTTGGTAAGAATATTGAATTATCTGGGTTTATAAGGAAAAGGAGCAGAAAAGTTCGGGGAGTCTGTAGGTTGACTTCCCACACGATCGCTGTGTGTAATTTTCGTTGCCAGGTAAATGTTTCTTTAATTCCTCGATTCCCAAATTATTGTTATTGTAGTTGATTGACCGATGATTTTATTGCATGAATTGGATTTTTAATTATTGCTCTATTACCTTGATTTTATTCTGACTGACTCCAAGATTGTTTTCCAAAGTAGATTATCGGATTCATATATTCCCATCAAGTTTTGCGTCAGATTAGTATTTGACATCAATTCGAGTGTATTTGGTTTTGTGAAGGCATGTTATTTACGTTTAGGGCAGCGAATGCTGTTTGATCAACCTAAATCTGGGTGTGTCTAATTACCTCTGTTGTAATTTAATGTTACTTTAGATAAGCGTACGTGAGAAATCACGGGCTTGGCCAATCCAGAGCTATTATAAGAGAAGCAAAGTTGGCCAAATAATAGTGGCCAAATAATCTATACATCTATAATAGTGGCCAAAACCTCTACTAAAGTAAAACGATTAAATTAAGTTTGAGTGTATGCAATTCCATGGGGGCTATCAAAGTATCTTTGATTGTGTAAGGGTGAATCCGACCATCTAAGATATTAGCCAATTACCTCTGTATGATGAACAAAACTGGCGAGATTGTGTCGTGAGACCCGCGTAAGACGCAAGGACCTCTAAGTGATATAGTTTCCTAATCTGAACGGGAAAAACATAATTAAAGAGTTAAAAAGAATAATCAAACATTCGCTCACTTTTAATGATGCCCAGATATCATTAAATCCTTTTTCATTTATGGAGTCAGATGAAATAACGAGTTAATACTATGGAAGCCCATTCCCGCCACATAAGAAAAAAAAAACGAGCATAAAAACTCGAAATTATGACATTCTTAAGTCATTATTATGACATAAAATGTTGAATTTATGATTTACTAAATCGAAATTATGACTTTAAAAGTCATAATTATGTGATAAAAAGTCAAACTTTTGACATACCAATTTGAAATTTTGACATAGTAAGTCGAAATGATGACTTTAAAAGTCGTAATTATGAGATAAAAAGTCAAAATGTTGACATACCAAATCAAAATTATGAGATTAAAAAGTCGAAATTATGACTTTAAAAGTCAAAATTATGACATAACTAAATCGAAATTATGACTTGCCGACTGGCACGCTCATTGATCTGACGCACGCGACCCGACACATGATGAATTATGAACAGATTAAGGAGTATTTCGATCGTAGTTTTACAAATGATGAAATTCTTGCCGTACTAGCTGAACGGCATGGAATAGCTCTGAGCAAACACACTCTTGAGAGGATTTTAAGCACTTTGGCGCAGAAAGAACAAAACGGATGTGGCGGAGGTGGCAGCTTTCATAGAACAACAACTTCAAACATCTGGGCAATGTCATGGCTATAGATGGATGCACCAAATATGTTGGATGAATGGGACTGTAACTGATAGGGAAACAGTGAGAGTTCTGCTGTATGGAGCTTATAATATGACAATATGATTTGAATTTGAATTGTGTAAATTTGAATTATTTAGGCTACAAGACGTGTAATCTAACAAATTTGAATTTTGTGTGGTATTTTAAATAGTTCTGAATTTGATTTCTTTAAAATAATATTGAACATTTGAAATTTAACGAATTGAAATGTTTTTATGGCTTAATTTATTAGACATGTATTTTCAAACAGCTATTTTTTTGTTCTGAATTCTTAGACTGCAAATATTCAGTTTTAAAAAATACAGATTCAAGAAGAAATCCAGAACTTCAAATTCAGTTTTCTAAAATTCAAACCGCGGAAAAATCAGATCTTACAGAAAGTAGGTCACAGGTCATCCACAGGGAAGAGTAAAGGATCTAAGAAAAGTCGAACAGAGCATTTTGGCTGCCGCAAATGCGGTGGTGGTTCAAGATAATCCGTGTATCTTTCGTTCAGTTGTTTTTATTATTATTTAATATTAAGAGTAGAAAAATGAGAAAACAGCTTGAGTATTAGATTTCTAATATTCTAGTAATAATAGTCCGCTGCAGCAGTTGCACGGAGATTCACAAAACTTAACGCGTGTATTGCAACTAGGCTACATTTTCTCATCAAACAAATAGACTAACGAATGGCTCGGTACAACAGAAGAGCTTAGACAGGACTTTCTCTCTGTGTAGACCAGCAGTTGGTCTGAATTTGCTATAACCTATACTGTAGCCTATTTTCCGGACTAGGCTAACACGTTTTTATCATGAAACACGCTGTGATTTATTCCAAAGTGACTCAGGCATATATAATGCATTTAACGTTAAATAATCTGAATGTTGACTTTCAAAAGGCGCGCCAAGAAGGCTATTCTCTGTATTTTGGTTCATTTTTGGTGTGTGCCAGAAAGATCTTAGGAGACCGAGACGCGCTAAAGCAGCGCATCATCTTGTTTTATTTATTTTTCAATGGCATGGTATTTTGTAGTCATTTTGAATGTACACAAATAAAAATATACATTTTACTGTTTCGAATGATGTCATATTATCTGTATGACTATAAATAACAGAGTATTAAGTTATTTCCCAGCAGTGGAACAAATCCAAGTGATGGCGCTCGCGCATCGCGCTCTCACACAACATAGTAGGATATCAGTTCTGGCGTTGCTTCATATCGCAGACTGCTCATTATCAAAATGAAACACAGTCAACCAAACATATAAAAGTTCTTCTGCCTAATTTAATTGGTCTGTTGTACAGTATAAAGGGCAAGCTGTGCCGCACAGTCCTACTTGTTATTCCAAACATTTCCCTTGCTGTGAAGATGATGATTTAGCCTATACTATAGGCCTACGTGTATCTTGGGACTCGATTGAAGTATGACGCCTTCTTTATATTAATAGTTAGCATCCAAATGTTACATTGCAAATATGAAAACTTTTGACTGAATGAGAGATGCGCGACGTTTCGATTTAAATAAATTTGTTTAGGCTTGGCATTTAAAATAGGCTAAATGTTGTTTGTAATAAAGGGCACAATATAGGCTATTTTATAGCTATGTAGCCTATATATTATTTTATTATACATGGCTACTTATTTTTCATTCTTGTTGTTTTCTACATTCATTTAAGGATTTGTCATACAGTAAGGGAAAGTAAAATAGGCTACACATAGCCTACATGTTAATAGTGTTTATCATGTAAATGTTGTATTTTATTTACAGGTCTTTACACTATTGCTGAATAGGCTAATATTAAAATGTGTTGTTTTTTTTTACGACGATGACGCGCGCGCGTTTCTCTCTCAACATGATCTGGTGTGACTTGCACTCAGGTGCATGCGACTTATTTTCTGGCAAATACGGTCAGTTAAAAAATGTTGCTGTATTACAAAATGCATAGAGTGGAGACCATTTGGGCAACCCCCACCCACATTTGGGCTTTATCACTGTTATTATTAGGGGGTCCTTGGAAATGTATTTAGGTGTAGACAAAATCAGTTATGTTTATTTCATATATGAATGTACCTTCCATCTCCCGGACACTAGCCATTAGCCTACTTCTTTGGGCTATTTTTTTTAGCTGGCCAATTCTCAAAATCTGTGTGGAAAAGCTGCGGAGCGCGGAGAGAACGCAAAATGGCTTTGCTTTGTAAGTTTTTTTTATTTAGTTTTTAGTTTTTTATTATTATTTATTTTGGAAGTTTAGTTGCCAGAGAAAATAACACACAGTTTTGTTTGACATCAATTGATACGCAATATTAATTACATAAATACATAAATAAATAAATAAATGTAATGTCAAAGAATGCACAAAGCGTATCATTTTGAGATGTAAATTATAATACATTTTAATTAAAATAAAACACAAGGCCTACATCATAAAACTCAGAAGATTATGTATTTTAATATCTCTGATAGTCAGTCTGAATGACAGTTCATGCGTGAACGTTAGGCCTATATAGCCTATACCCAATCAATGCATTATTCTTTCCTTTATGTATTAGTGTGTGTTTAAATAATTTAATTTACTACTAATTATATTGATTTATATCTTAATTTATTTTCTTTTTTTTAACTTACCGGGCAAATATGCAGGCTATGACAGCCGTCATTTACCCTGCCATACCCAGCTGATGCAAAGCGTAGGTTAATTTATATCTACACAGAGAGAAAGTCCTGTCTAGGCTCTTCTGTTGTGCCGAGCCATTCGTTAATCTATTTGTTTGATGAGAAAATGTAGCCTATAGTTGCAATACACGCATTAAGTTTTGTGAATTTTTACAAAAGGACTATTATTACTAGAATATTAGAAATCGAATATTCAAGCTGTTTTCTCATTTTTCTACTCTTAATATTAAATAATAATAAAAACGACTGAACGAAAGATACACGGATTCTCTTGAACCACCACTGCGTTTGCAGCAGCCAAAATGCTCTGTTCGACTTTTCTTAGATCCTTTACTCTTCCCTGTGGATGACCTGTGACCTACTTTCTGTAAGATCTGATTTTTCCACTGTTTGAATTTTAGAAAACTGAATTTGAAGTTCTGGATTTCTTCTTCATCTTGAAAACTTGAATCTGTATTTTTTAAAACTGAATATTTGCAGTCTAAGAATTCAGAACAAAAAAATAGCTGTTTGAAAATACATGTCTAATAAATTCAGCCATAAACATATCATTTCAATTCCTTAAATTTCAAATGTTCAATATTCGTTTAAAGAAATCAAATTCAGAACTATTTAAAATACCACACAAAATTCAAATTTGTTAGATTACACGTCTTGTAGCCTAAATAATTCAAATTTACACAATTCAAATTCAAATCATATTGTCATATTATAAGCTCCATACAGCAGAACTCTCACTGTTTCCCTATCAGTTACAGTCCCATTCATCCAACATATTTGGTGCATCCATCTATAGCCATGACATTGCCCAGATGTTTGAAGTTGTTGTTCTATGAAAGCTGCCACCTCCGCCACATCCGTTTTGTTCTTTCTGCGCCAAAGTGCTTAAAATCCTCTCAAGAGTGTGTTTGCTCAGAGCTATTCCATGCCGTTCAGCTAGTACGGCAAGAATTTCATCATTTGTAAAACTACGATCGAAATACTCCTTAATCTGTTCATAATTCATCATGTGTCGGGTCGCGTGCGTCAGATCAATGAGCGTGCCAGTCGGCAAGTCATAATTTCGATTTAGTTATGTCATAATTTTGACTTTTAAAGTCATAATTTCGACTTTTTAATCTCATAATTTTGATTTGGTATGTCAAAATTTTGACTTTTTATCTCATAATTACGACTTTTAAAGTCATAATTTCGACTATGTCAAAATTTCAACTTGGTATGTCAAAAGTTTGACTTTTTATCACATAATTATGACTTTTAAAGTCATAATTTCGATTTAGTAAATCATAAATTCAACATTTTATGTCATAATAATGACTTTTTTTTTTCTTATGTGGCGGGAATGGGCTTCCATATAATACATATGAGAAAATGTATTTTATTTAATCTTGTTGTGTTGCGTAAAAGGAAAGACAGTAAAACGCAGAAACCTTCACCCGTATTATTGGAAATCCAACATTGGGCTAATAGACGGGCTTACAACTGTAGGAAACTCAGAAGCGAAGACCAGGAGACTTGGTTGTATCTTCAGCAGGATTCTTTATTGAGAACACGAGCTGTCGGTAGCTGAGGTCATCAAGTCTGACTAGGGGGACTTTACATTGTTGTTTATATATACCTTTCAAGGGGGAGGGATTTACATAGAGGTGGCATGTAAATGAAGTACTGGAGTCAGCTCGTTACCTGATCTCATCGGCATAACAGTGTCATTCAAATGCATAGATGCTAGTCCAATCAGCCTGACAGTATCACCCATACATTCACATTATCACAGCTTAACTTGGGACAATGACACTGTTCAGGAGGTGCATAAAGACAAAAGTTGAATGTCGCTCGATGGTGTTTTAAGCCCCCAATGGCTCCTTAGAGGCAGCTAACCCTACCCTCAACCTTAAACCTACCCATCCCCTCGCTGCCTGGAAGGCGCCGTTGGGGTCTTAAAACACCAAACACCGTTTAATGTCAGACACCCGGGATGCTTGACTTAATCTTCTTTGAATCTCATCATCTATGCCTCAAAATGTTAAACACAGTGTACAGAACTTTCTCAGTTTATATACTATTGTATTGGAACCTAGATGTAACATTTTATAAATTTGTAATACAACAGTATAATATATATATTAAATTCATATCATTAAGATATTTTAATACTTAAAATTAAGTTCCACAATAACAGAAATTATGGAACAATCGCTGTAACACACAACTTTTCCTGACGACTACTTTAATCCACCGATATGTGTGATAGAAATATTTATGTAATAGGTATTTGACTATTAAATGTACAGAGAAGGCAGACTAAGGATGCTCAGGTCATAGGTCACATACTTAGCCAAAAAGTGCTTAACACAGTAGAACTAACAGATTCTATAATTTCAAACCAATCACAAGAACAAATCACAGTCAAGAAGACTCGAGTGACGTTATATTTACTCAATTGTATGATTTAAATGTTCATGTATCTTTCTATTCAAGGGACTCACTTGGTTGTCGTGGCCAGCGATCTCCCGGCCGTGAATAAAACTTAATTCCTACAAAGAGCAACTTGAGAGTAATGTCAGGTATATGCTGCGCAGCTGAGAAATAGATTCTACGTTTAAAAGTCAACAACTGAGGTCTGATTGAGGTAGTCTCTTGTCGGGACGCTGTCACCTTACTTCAGGTAAGTATTGTACTAAAAATGAATAAGATTAAGATTTAGTGGTTATAAAAAAAAATAAAAAAAAATTGTATTTAAGCGGTATATGCTTCTCTGCTCGGTCACCTACATTTCACTATGAGTATCTTTCTTCAAGGCAGAGCATTTATCCCTCGTCTGTTAATGCCGGCCGACTCAGTGCCTAATTAAGCGACCCGATCCAGCTAGACGAAGGGTGCATGTCCGATTTCAGATTTGGGACATTTGGAACAGCAAAGGTCAGACGAATAACCAAGCCTGCTCAGGCTTCGTTCATCCGCGCTTCACGAAAATTACCCTATAGGAGTTGCTAACATCCTTTTGTGTTCGAAGTGGTGGAAAAACGTATATGTTGTATGTGCTAATGAAGCTCGGTTGCATCACTAAGGCAGATCTTCTTGTCAGATGATCATGCTATTCCTGAGACGTTTATCTGGCAATCAGTAGTCTTTAATTTCATGATTAAGGTTGTGCACATTCCTGGCCACTGCAATGCCATAGCTACGTTTCCTTCGCTCTTTAGTCTTCAGGCTTCAGACGGCTTTGCCCTTCAGCCAACCCCGGATCCATCACCCTGCTAAATTAGAGGATCTGCTCAATCCAGCTAGACTATACTTCACTAAGGCGAGGCTCCCTCTACCTTAAAAGCTTATACTTCAGCTTGGTCTCCGTTTTTTTTTCACCTAATTTCTTTACTCTCTTTTTTAAGAAATCTAAGTATGACTCTCAAGGATCTAGTTTCGCATTGACAATTTCTAAATTAATAATAGTTTCTGTCCCTTCTCATCTATGATAAATTCCTTAAAATCCATCTTAGATCCTCAGATCACTCCGCCTTATTTAATCCTACCTAACGGAGCTCCTCTCTCTAAAGCCTGGTTCAGGACTCATCTAGTTAATGTCCTCAAAAGCTGCAGTCTATCTCCCTCCCAATATACTGGACACTCCTTCAGGATCGGGGCAGCCACTACAGCGGCTGAACGTGGTGTTTCTACTTCAGCTATCAAGATCCTGGGCAGATGGTTTCCTCTGCGTTCAAATCATATATAAGACCCGATTTAAAAATCATCCTCGAAGCTCAGCAAGCTCTTTAGTAACGATTCAGGTAAATCCCTATGCAACTACTGGTGGTGGTGTCATGCTCTATCATATTACTCGTCTATCCTGTCGATAGTCTCTAGCTTGCATTACTCGTCTGAGTGGCCAACGTGACATTGTCTCTATGTGGCTTAGTGGCCATTTTCTCTGTGTAACCTCGTCTCTGTGTGGCCATTAGTGGCCTAGTGGCATATCGTTGCCTTGTCCTTTGTGCCAATTGTGGCAGTGTGGCCCTCTGGGGCATAGGTTTTGTGTGGTCTTCCATGGCCTTGTGGTATATCGTTGCCTTGTCCTTTGTGCCTATTGCTGGCAGTATGGTTCTTCAGGGCTTAGGTTCTGTGTGGCCTAGTGTCCTCGTCTATGAGTGTTTTGTTTCTGTGTGGCATTAGCACCCTTGTGGCACAGCTAAGTATTTTCTGAGGAGGCTGAGGAGGTTTGGCATGTCGTCTAATATCCTCAACAACTTCTACAGTTGCGTTATCGAGAGTGTCCTGACTAATTGCATCACTGTGTGGTACGGCAGCACTACTGTCATGGACCGTAAACGCCTGCAGAGAGTGGTGAAGACTGCACAGAAGATTACCAGGACTCCATTGCCCTCTCTAGAGAGCATATACCACCGCAGGGTCACCAGGAGAGCTGCTTCCATCCTCAAAGACCCCTCCCACCCCCAGCACGGACTGTTCACACTTCTACCCTCAGGACGGAGGTATAGAAGTGTGAAATGCAGGACTTCAAGACTGAAGAACTCTTTTTTTCCTTCTGCCATTAGACTCCTAAACAATCTATAGGAGTTTGCAACCATGGACATAACTGTTTAATTTTATTGCTCTATTTAATTGCACTATCTCACTTTTATTGCTTTTATTAAGAAATTCACTATTAAGAAATTCTTCTTTGTGCTATTTTTATTTTTGTATGACATTGTATGTATTGTATTTATTTTATGACATTTAATGTGGACGGCAAAGTAAGAATTTCATTGTACAGGGAAACATGCTTTCTGTCTGTGCATATGACAATAAACTCTTTGAACTTGAACTTGAACTCATTCTCGGTTTAATGTTCCACTATTCCCCAGCTCCTTGCTTCCTTTTCTGTAGCTCAAACAGTAGAGCGTTGGAGCTTACTTACTTTACTTTATCTTTATTGTCCCCAGGGGGAAATTCTTTTCCACAGCACTGTACTTGTTTAACACACACAACAATATAATACATATACACAATACAAAAAATTAACAATCAACAATGTCGCTTATTGAGGTATGTAATGGTTGCGGGAATCAGGCTTCTTCCAAAGCGAGCCCTCCTACACCTCAGAGTCCTGTACCTACGCCCTGAGGGCAGTGGGGCTAGAAACTCATTAAGTGGATGTGTGGGGTCCTGTTCTATTGAAATTGCAATGCGTGTGATGGCTCTATTATTAAGTTCTGTGAGGTTAAGTGTTGGAAGACCTATAACTTTCAAAGCAATATTAGATACCTTTGTAAGTTTGGTCCGATTTTTAACAGAAAGCATATTGAAAAAACATACAGAACAATACAGTAAGATTGGCTGAATGATGCTTTGATAGAGTAGCAATAACAATCGAGGAGAGACGTGTAGTCCTTTGAGTTTTCGAATGACTGACATTCTTTGGTGACTTCTCTTCTGAATGTCCATAATGTGCTGATCAAAGGTGAGTTTGTTGTCCATTGTTACTCCAAGTATGTTTTATGTTTTAGTAACTATAGGATACACGACTGGTGGGTATACTTTTCTTTACCGTTCTTTGGGGGTGGGCTCCCCCTCCCCCCGGTGGAATTATTCCTCCACCTATTTTGGGGGGTCGGCTGCGCCCCTGCCTTCATCTTCAGGTAGGAAATGCAGATTCCGTTCCCTCGGATTACGAGCTACGGACGGGGCCTACACCAAAGAACTTTATATCATAATAATTTGCTTGCTGGGCTGTTAATAAATGTATAATTGTTACGGTATTTTGCATACCGAGTCTTTCTGGTAGAACTGTATATGTTGCTGTCTGTGACAATGTATACAAAAAATAATAATATTTTTCTCAATTTTACCCATTAATTATAGCCATTCCACTGTCAGGGATATGTGTGTTTTGCCTTGTTTTTGGATTTGTCTTCTGTGTTTTCAGTTTGACCCAGTGTTCCTCATGCGTTTCATTAGTTAATCCCATTCACCTGTGCCTTGTCAATCACCTTGTTAATTATCTCGTTTGCTCCCTTGTTTGCTTTGTATACAGTACAGGCCAAAAGTTTGGAAACATTACTATTTTTAATGTTTTTTTTAAATCAAAAATACAGAAAAAAAATGTAATATTGTGATATATTATTACAATTTAAAATAACTTGTTTTCAATTTATTATATTTTAAATTATCATTTATTTCTTTGATGCAAAGCTGAATTTTCAGGATCCAGCCAAGATGGCCGCGCCTGAGTCTCCTGTCCCCGTTCAGAGTCCCAAGATGTCTTTTGGTCTATGACCAGCGTCCAGTGATGGCTCCGGTAGTCCCTGAGTCCGCTCCAGTATGTTCTCATGAGCACAGTCCTGTGTTGGCTTCAGCTCATGAGCCCACTCCAGACTCCACTCTGGCCCCTGAGTCCACTCCAGACTCCGGTACAGCCCCTGAGCCCAGCCCAGAGAGCTCAGCCGTAATTCCCCCCAATAATTTTTTTTGGGGGGCTACCCGTCCATGGCTAAGGAGGCCGTCCCCGAACTGTCGGCACCTCCCTGGCCTCCAGAACCAGCACCGCCCTGTTCCCCCGAGATGCTGCACCTGGTACCACCCTAGAGACTACTTAATCTGCCAGCACCGTCCTGCCCATGACCTCCAGGACTCCAGGGCCTTCCAAGACATCTTCTGAAAGAGGACAGAATCTCCAGATCAAAACACAGGAGAAGAAGCAGAAACAAGTGATAGAAGATTGCTCACGCATATGTAAAATAACGTGATCATCCACAATAAACAGCATATAAATCAAAACTGCCTAATGTTACAGAATGAAATGTCGACCCAGGACGAGCTAAAGGTCTGTGAAGCTTTGAGGTGTTGATGGACTCAATCTACTCCATCTGTTTTAATCATCATTCTGAATCCCATCAGGATGTAGTCTTTGACAAAAACATGATTTTTTTTTCAGCTTTTGCTCAATGTTGCTTTTTTATGGAACTTTCCCACATTCATGTGTTGATAAAAAAAAATGCATGAAGCTAGAATAAAACTAAACAATTTTTTTTGTTTTGTTCTTGTTTAAAAGCAGAGGCTCTGTTTTTTCTTTTAACTTATTGCATGGTCAGATATTCATACAACAAAAATATTCTGGGGGCCATGAAACTTGTGAAAATGATCAAAAATGCTGGCGGAGGCAGGCAACCTTTTTTTTTCAAAAACACTGAATGCAGAAACCTGATCCAGTTCAAGCTCACGTAGCATGGAAAGATGTTTCCATCCCTGTTTTCCTTCTCTCTGCTGTTGGTCCTTTAATTGAACCTGATAAACTGGCCTTTATAACCCACTGTTTCATTGTACTGAGCAAACATACCATGCTTACATTTCTCAGAGGTTTTTATCTACAGCACATTTGTATGAAGAATCTTATGGAAGAATAAGGTAATAAAGGTTTATGGATATTTGATATCCATCCAATTCTCTTGGCACTCCACTCAAATTTCGGTAACACTTTATTTTGATAGTCCGTTTGTTGAGACTTTACTAGTTATTAGTAGCCATTCAGTAGCTTGTCAACAGTGCATCAGTTGACATTCAACAACACTGTTTCAACAGACAAGTAACATACGTTCAACTGCCTGCCTATAGACTATAAGGTACAATTCAAGTGTTAATCTACAGATTTGACAAAAAAGTGCCTGTTGACTGTCAGTGTTATTTTGCAACAGGTTATTAACCAATTGTCAACTAACTTGCTGTAGATTGAGTACCAACAACTCAAGATCAATCTGTCAGTTAAATGTCAACAGTCATGTCAGCATATGAAGTATATGATACTGTATATCCTACTCAAGGGGTCTCATATGCATCAAATTAATAATTATTTTAGCTGATTTAAAACTGTTTTGAAAAAATTGTTAACCATTTGTAGATAATCTGTTGATAGTCAACTAAAGATTAGATCTGTTGCTTGTCAACAAATAAATTGTTTATGATCAGTAGACTATTAATAGACATTATCCACTAAGTGTTAGTAGATATATTTTAGGACTATCTAATTAAAGTGAAAAACAGTTTATATCAGTAGAAAGTCTATAACCTATCAACAGATTGAAAACATACTTTGTTGTACGTTTGGATAGATGCTGAAACGTATGATACAGACATGTCTGCAACGTAGAATTCACAGCTACAAAACGTTTACGAATCATAAAGATATCTGTATCATTTCCCTTATACTGTTTTATAGATACATGTAAGTTCCCTTAACCCTACTCCCAAACCTAAATATAAATTACTAATTTTATACAGAATATAAAAAGAATAAAACACTTTATGGACAGAGATGTTTAGGGAAATGCCAGTTTTATTAATAGCATTAAAATATATTTTGAGCCACTAACATTAATCCTACTCCTGCCCCTAAACCTACCCATAACCATTTCTTAAAACTATGCAGGCTAAAATTATGAAGAAAAACAACAGATGTGTAATCATAATAATTTATTGCGAAAATGTAAATCGATACCAAAAGTCGCTCAAATGACGATGTGTTGCAGTCCTCTCTGGCAGTATATAATAGTTTTGTATAAGGGACAGAGCAGAACTTAAGTTATTATTAATCCATGGAAATGTTAACCCAGCTTCCCTCTGCGTGAAGACGGCGCGCGCGCGCTTCTGCATTTCAATGTTGTTTCAACTGAAACACGGCATGCTGCAATCTGTGACGAAGCAGGCGAGAGCCAATGAGCGTTTGATATCACTGCCGTAAAACATGTCGTAACGCTTCTTGAGGGCGCAATTTTTGAATTTAAATTCATCACGAGCGCGGGATTTGACATTTACGGTCGCTGCTGAGAATGGAGAAGGAGATCGCTGGATGTGGATGAAGGGCTGAATTTGGATCTGTTTCTTGCTTGCGTATGGATTATAAAGATTTGGATTACATCTAACGTTACGTTAGCTAATAAAAATGATGTATTTTGTTAATTTATATTGTGTTTTGGTGTATTATGGTTCTATAGGAGAAAACGCCTTTTGTGTCTCACCGTAACGTTAAATAAACTAAATGTTACAAAATGGTTAAACGATTAAAGAAGGTATTGTTAAGGGTTTAAACTATAGTCTTGTCTGTTAATCCTCCGAAGCGAGTTTGCAGCAGGAACAGAGATTATTTCTTAAATGAGTAACTGTTATAACGTACACTGCATTTAATAAATGCGATTTTCTGTAAAACTTACTGTCATGAAAGGCTAAATGTATTAATTAATAATTATTGTTATTTGTTGTTTATAACTTTTGATCTTGGCCTCGGGAATTTGAAATGATGTAGACTATTGAGTGTGTTCTCATTTGGAATGCTCAATATAATTTTTTTTCACATAATCAGATGGTTCAGATGTGATCGTGATATCCTAGTAAATAATGGGTTGTATTATTATTTTTTTTTTTTATTATTATTTAAAGGAACACTCCACTGTTTTTTGAAATAGGGCTTATTCACCTTCTTTCCTACATTTAGATAGGTGGGCAAATGCATTTTTGTCTCAGTGCATGCATTGTTTTAGTTTGGAAGGGTCAGCGCTAGCTTAGCTTAGCACAATGAATGGAATCCTTTGTTGCCAGCTAGCATGTCCTGAGTAAAAGTGATCCAAAAAAAACGATGCAGATTAACACTAGGCGATTTCCTAGGCTGATATTGACTTGGGGCTATATTAGGGGGAAGCACAGGCGAAGCACTGCTACTTGGGCGCAGAGATATCACGCAACACATGAAATCCCACGACTTCCGTCAACATATTGGCGTGCAACTCGTTGTGAATACGCAGGCCACAAGAAGTAATTAGGTGGGTTTTTTTGGGGGGGGGGGTTTATCACTTTTACTCAGGACATGCTAGCTGGCAACAAAGGATTCCATTCATTGTGCTAAGCTAAGCTAGCGCCGACCCTGTCAAACTAAAACAATGCATGCACTGAGACAAAAATGCATTTGCCCACCTATCTAAATGTAGGAAAGACCGTGAATAAGCCCTATTTCAAAAAACGGTGGAGTGTTCCTTTAATAAAAGTGATTTTTTTCTCTCTGATGTGCTGGCCATAGTGTTTGTTCTACTTCAGTCAGGTTAGGTATGCATTGCAATCTGTTGATAGGTTGTAGACTTTCTACTGATATCAACTGTCTTTCACTTTAATTAGATAGTCCTGAAAGATATCTACTAACACTTAGTGGTTAATGTCTATTAATAGTCAACTGATCATAAACAATATATTAATCTGTTGATAGGTTATAGACTTTCTACTGATATAAACTCTTTTTCACTTTAATTAGATAGTCCTAAAATATATGTACTAACGCTTAGTTGAGAATGTCTATTAATAGTCTACTGGTCATAAACAATTTATTTGTTGACAAGCAACAAATAAGCAACTACATGTAATCTTTAGTTGACTATCAACAGATTATCTACAAATGTGACCGATCACGGAAAGTAGGGACACAAGTCGGTTCTGGGGCATTTTGAGTTATTTACAGATTCTGAAAGTGTAGTCTCCAAGCTTTCCAACGATGTGTAACACATGGAGATCTGATAATATTTGGAGAAGTTATGGCCATTTGAAGGTAGGCACTCAAAAAAGCTCAAAGTGGAGAAAACAGCCTCTGAAGATTGTTCAGTTCTCACCTCTCTCTCCTGCTGGGAGTGACAATAGAGGCTCATTTACATCTCATTTAAATAAGCCATACCCCCTGTAAAGCTCCCCCTGTAAAGCACAGGGGGAGCAGAAAGGTCAGGAAAATGTGCCATTAAAAAAAAAAAGGTAATATATAAATAAATGTCTCTTGGCATCTACCGATAAAACTGTATAGGCAACTCTAGTGTAGACTGAATAAAAAATAAGATAAACTCTAGACAATGTTCAAATCAAAAACCGGATGTGCTATGTGATATATATACGGTTGGGACATGTTCCCACCACTTTTTAAAACATCTCGCGACATGAATGTACCAATTCTACAAATAAATAAAACATCTCCAGTTAACTGGCAGAGCATTCATTTCGTTCGTTTTTTAAAAAAGATACTAGCGCTGAAATGTGTTTTTTTTTTAAATCAAGTGATCAAAGTGGCACAGATAGTGTTTTCTCGTGTGGCTCGCGCACACACCGCATTGTCTTCACTCGACGCACGCTTCAATCCGTTGCGTTGCGGATACTCTCTATTCGTTCTGTTGAAATAACAAAACATAATGCATACGTTTGCGTGCCCCTGCTTGATATACAACCACTGATGAAAATAATCGTTTTGATGAGAGAAAAAAACTATACGAGTAAAAAAACCTATACGAGTGCGAATTCGAACTCACACCCTCTGACACGGCTGGCGAAAGCTCTACCACTGGACCAGGGATGGAAATTAACTTTTTTGTCCACAGGCCACTGTGGCTGGTGGATTTAAAAATCTACCAGCCACTCAATGTTTTTACCAGCCACTTTCTTGTTTTTAACCTACAATGTGTAACTGCATGTGAAAATTAATACTACAAGATCTACAATACTTAAGCAGTTTATTTAATCTCAAGTCTCAATTAAATACTGACATTTTCTCTTTCGTTCTTATACACACACCAGGCAAGGCATTATGGGTGCGTTAGTAGGCCCACCCACTTCACTTTTCAACAGGCCCACCCAAAACTTGTCTTCAAAAAAATATATTTTAATATATTCGAATTTTTTCAAGTACTATAAAAAATCGTCAATAAGATCATAATTTGTGCTAAAATAGTCTAAATGTTTAGTTTAAAAAATTTTAAAAAGCTGGTTATGTCTATCTTGATGTTTCTGCGCAAATTCAGCAGACGGGTTTGTTCCGATCAGAGCTCGTGAGTGGAGAGCGCATTTCTGAATATTCCGCTCCGCTCGCTCATTCCGCAAGGTCGCTCGCTCAACCCAGAATGGCCTGATCCTGGTTCGAAAATATGTGGAATAGGGCTGCCTCCGACTTAAAAAAAATTCTAGTCGACTAGTTGTTGTTCATTTAAGCCATTCGTGGACAAATCGCCCCTGTATATTATTTTAATTATGCTTAAATAGGCTATAGCCTACAGGATGCGCGTTTACGTAATATAGCCGCACGACCGCACGCATAAAGCTTGCCACAAAGAACCGGTAAAAGTAATGAAAATTAATGTGTCTAAAATAACAAGGAGACATTTAATTATTTATTAATAAACTGGTGTTTTGCGGATTCGCCATGAACGCCAGAGAGAAATGCACATTTCATATGGATTTCACAATCAGAGAGCATATTTCTTTTGGTTTTGAATATTTTCGTTTAAAAGTAGACATTTCAAGCTTTCTGTAATATATAGCCTATATTTCTCAAATCTGTGAGGCACAAGCTGAGTTTCGGCGCTCTCCAGTTCACATGCAATGCAAGTGATCATGCCGGCGCCTTATTACATTGTCTGCTATATATTTTCTTCATATATTTATTAAATACAGGCAATTCGTTGATAAAACATTGATCAAAATTAAGATACAATTTATACAAAACGAAAATCTTTTAAAAAGAGCCTTTCTACAGAACAAAACTCAATGAAGTGGTCAAAATCATGTCTTACATGTCATGTCTCCAGACATATTTGCGCATCTCATGATGTATCATATCTTTCTCGGCGAACAGCGCCGTTGCTGGGAGGGCGCCAGCGCCTCTGCCTCGCGAGTGGATGATAGCCTTGAAGACGCCTAGCAATGGTAGGCTCAGGGCCGGCGCTAGCTATAGGCAGAGCAGGCGATTGCCTAGGGCCTCGGGGGTTGAGGAGGGGCCTCCATAACCGTATAACATCCTCTATATAATCCACCAGTCAAGAAGGGCAGAAATACTAGCCTCATTGTTAATTGGATATTGTTGAATTGTCACTCATCTGCAGTTAAACCAATTAATGTTTCCGTTTCAAAGCGGGTGCCGGCTTCTGAAAGTTTGTGTAACGAACGCATCCATCGGGTGCTGCGAAGCAAAAGCCTAATAGGCACGCAGAGAAGCACAGCTCGTGATGCAGGTGTGTGAGCAGTTGTCGTCATCTATTTTGGTGTGATTGCAATGTATTCTAAATATAAACTTGTACTGCAGATCAGCGTCATTTCTGGAAAAATCATTCACCGCTTTATTACGAGTTTAAAAGAGCGCGAGCGTCATTAACGTTCCCAGACTCGACGCTTTGAATTTGCGCGTAGCCTACAATGAATAACATCGCGTCGGGAGCTGACTAGTAAAAAAGCTACAAAAGTAAAAGACAAGACGTTTGTATTCAAAGTTGAAAAGCCAACACACTACAACATTTTTAAATGTTTCAAATAAAGGATCTCATATCTATGGGTCTATCTTCTAAATTCTGCAGATGATTAGGTTATACCCTGACATCATAGCCTACTTATGCCAATAATATCAGTTTAGATTTTCTTTTTCTGCTCAGTAGAGATCGTGTCTTTCTCTTCCACTTGATTTGTGTATAGCATAAGGTAACAATGCAATACATAATATCATATTACTGATATTAATAATATGATGATATCTGCAGTCAATATTGATTAAATGGGAAAAATCCTGCCTATACCGCAGCTATGAAAAAAAATGATAAAAGCACTTATGTTCATTTACTGAAGTGGTATTCTGGAACTGTGAATAAATTCAATAAAACAGCAAAATAACAACTACAACAACAATAACATCTTAATTAAGCAAAAAAGAGATTACCTTAGATAAAGTTTGATTAATATGTACATACAGTACCGGTAAAAAGTCTGGACCCATTACTATTTGTAATGTTTTTGAAAGAAGTTTCTTATTATGCTCTACAAGCCTGCATTTATTTGATCAAAAATACAGAAAAAAACAGGAATATTCAGCAAGGATGTGTTAAATAGGCCTATATAAAAAGGGATTGTGAAGACTTTTTAAAACAACTTTTTAATAATCAAAAAATCCTGAAAAAGGTTATGAAATAAATATTAAGCACCATTTCTAACAATTGATAATAAATCAGAATATTATAAAGTTTTCTGAAAGATCACGTGACACTAAATTCAGCTTTGCATCACAGAAATCAATTTTAAAGTATAGTTAAATAGAAAACCTTAGAAAATAGACATTTTAAATTTTAATAATATTTCACTATATTATTTTTCTGTATTTTTGATCAAATAAATCCAGGCTTGATGAGCATATGAGACTTCTTTCAAAAACATTAAAAATAGTAATGTGTCCAAACTTATGAACTGTGTAAGTAAAAATATACTAAATTTAAAATTAAATGTTGTATAAATAAAAAGGTTAGGAATCATATTTGTTTCAAGTGTTTTTTATTGTGGGTGGGGGGCCTCCAACATGGATTTTGCCTAGGGCCTCCTAATGTCTAGAACCGGCCCTGGGTAGGCTATACCTTTAGTGGTAGTATAGGTACCTTTAGTTAAGTTATACCTCAAGAGTCTTCGTAGCGCACTAAGAGACAACGTTATGATGC
This sequence comes from Leuciscus idus, assembly GCA_021554675.1. NCBI lineage: Eukaryota > Metazoa > Chordata > Actinopteri > Cypriniformes > Leuciscidae > Leuciscus > Leuciscus idus. The sequence goes on from CM038626.1 coordinate 4,242,601, forward strand.
GTAATGGAGATTCCAAAGCGCTCTTCTTTGGTCAGAACCATGGAGAGCGATCGCGGATAGGTCCGTCCTATGCACCGACACTTTTTACAATGCAACAAAATATTTAAAGAGCATCAAGCTATTAAAATCTATATTTTATTTTATATTTTAATCTGTTATTTTATCAGTCATTTTTATTAGGTTAAAGAGTGATTGAGTAACGGTTTTAATTTAATGTTTTTAATTTAAGGCCCACCTTGTCTCGTCGTAAACTAACCAATCTCGGGACTCCCCATTGTCTGCTTTTCTCCATCGTTCTTTAAAAAGACGTTTTTTGACCTTCGATGTAACGCCACATTTTTTTGAAGGTGTGCCTCCTCTAAAAGTGTCCGCCGTCCATGTGAAACAGTATGCTATTTTTATTTACCCGCCACGGTGGCCGGTAGGTGAAGCGAGTTTACCCGCCACAACACAAAATCACCCGCATTTGGCTGGTGGCGGGTGCTAATTTCCATCCCTGCACTGGACCGTTAAGATACACATCAGATCTATAAGCGGATCTATGTATTGGCACTGACAACATGTATTAGGCTACATCTCATTAGACGACAAATTAAACCCCATGTAAGCTACAATCGACTGCTGGACATCGTTATGTTATTGGCGTCCATGTTCATTGAATTTTGAAATCAGATAGAGCCGGCCAGAGCGCTGCATAATAAGTAGCCACGCCGGCTTATTCAGTATGGAAATACACACCGACAATGACACGCCCCTACTGCGTGCTAGAATCTCCGAAAAACAAGCTGATTTCAAACTCAAAATGTACGCTTTTAAATATACCAATACTGCTATCTCAAACATGAAGAGGCTTCTTCGTGATCTCAACTAACAGATTCTGCAAAAAAACGAAAATCACCAATTTTAAACAAAAAAACGATTCTTTCTCATTTTGCTCGAAAGTTGTGCTGCCGACTTGTGTCCCTGGTTTCCGTGACGGGTCACAAATGGTTAAAACATTTTTAAAAACAGTTTTAAATCAGCTAAAATAATTATTAATTTGATGCACATGAGACCCCTTGAGTAGGATATACAGTATAATATGCTTCATATGCTGACATGACTGTTGACTTTTAACTGACAGATTGATCTTGAGTTGTTGGTACTCAATCTACAGAAAGTTAGTTGACAATTAAAAGTTAGTCGCCAATTGGTTAATAACCTGTTGCAAAATAATATTGACAGTCAACAGGCACTTTTTTGTCAAATCTGTAGATTAACACTTGAATTGTACCTTATAGTCTATAGGCAGGCAGTCGTATGTTACTTGTCAGTTGAAACAGTGTTGTTGAATGTCAACTGATGCACTGTTGACAAGCTACTGAATGACTACTAATAACTAGTAAAGTCTCAACAAACGGACTATCAAAATAAAGTGTTACCCAAATTTCAAATTATACCTCGTGTAAAAGGAAGTTTGTCAAAATTATTGTACATGACATCTAGTATAAAAGTAGGGGAAAGTGCTTCATAGAGCATCACTGCAGCATTACTGACATTTTGACGGCACATTCTGAAATAAACATGTAAGTATTTTAACATCCCTTCATTTCAGTAAAAAAAAATTTCAGACGGTGTATATTTTGTTTTGTAACTGCCAGATCTTTACACTTTTTTTTATGAGATTATGTTAATCCAAACATGCAAATTCTGTCATGATATTCTTACCTTCATGCCGTTCCAAAGCTGTCTGATTTTCTTTCTTGCATGAAACACAAAAGAGGATATTTTGAGGAATGTTTCAGTGTCCATAGAATGGAAGTCAGTGCAGTTCATAATTGGACCCCATTGACTTCTTGTTGTTGTATCACAAAAGAAAGACATTCATACAGTTTAGGAACAGTATAGGGTGAGTAAATTATGACATTTTTCATTTTGGAGTTGAACTATCTCTTTAAGTGAATACATTTCTGCCAGTGAAACAATATGTATAATTTACATTTATGTCTTACAGTTTTTTCTGAATGCTTAAGCGCTAATCGTGATTCTTGTAGCACAATTTCTAAAACTATTAATACGTATAGCAAAACCACTCACTGAGTTTGCAAAACTAAAAGCACAAACACTGCTTTGCACTCAGTTTGCAATTTTGTAACACACACTTTGCAAAACTGTAGGCACAATTCACTGCACAACACTCTTTTTGCAGAACTTTAAACACAACTCACTGCTTACACTCAATTACCAAATTTCCAACACACTCCTAGCAAAATTATACACATGTATGGCTATCATTAACACTATTTTGCCAACTGTCTGGCACACTTTCACATGTAAAAACTGTTTTAGATAATTAGTTCACTTTGCAATAAGCCTAAGCACTATAAATAAGCCACAGGTAAGCTGTCTGTGTGTAGTACAATGGAAGGAGCAGTAAGAGTGAGAAGAGTGAGAATCAGAGGAGGCCGAGGGAGAGGACGTGGAGGTGAAGAAGTTGGAGGAAGAGGACGTGGAGGTGAAGAAGTTGGAGGAAGAGGACGTGGAGTTGAAGAAGCGAGAGGGTTAGAGGAAGTTAGAGGAAGAGGACAAGGAGGAGCAAGAAGAGGATGAGGAGGCCAAGGGAGAGGACGTGGAGGTGAAGAAGCGTGAGGGTTAGAGGAAGTTAGAGGAAGAGGACAAGGAGGAGCAAGAAGAGGATGAGGAGGCCGAGGGAGAGGACGTGGAGGTGAAGAAGCGTGAGGGTTAGAGGAAGTTAGAGGAAGAGGACAAGGAGGAGCAAGAAGAGGACGAGGAGGGGAAGAGGAAGGGTAAGAAGAGTAAGAAATAGAATAACTGATGACATCAGAGCTACAATAGTGGACCATGTCATCAACCATGGGATGACCCTGAGGGAAGCTGGCCAACGGGTTCAGCCTAATTTGAGCCGCTACACTGTGGCAAGCATCATTAGGACATTTCGAAATGAGAATCGGTAAGTACTTTGTAGCACTGCCATACTCTAATGAGAAACACAACAGTACCATACATGCAAAAATACTGAAATTGTTACTTTACAGAATTGCTAGACGTCCAGATGTTGGGGGCAGAGGAAGAATGTTCACTCCAGAGCAAGAGACCCATATAGTGAACATGGTGATTGCCAATAATGCAATAAGACTGCACGAAATACAGCAGCGCATAATTGATAATGACACCATCTTTCAAAATATACACAGTGTAAGCATTTCTGCACTAAATCGTGTACTTGCGCGCCACAGAATAAGAATGAAGCAAATTTACAGAGTTCCTTTCGAGAGAAACACAGAACGTGTAAAGCAACTGCGATATGACTATGTGCAGGTAAGCTATAGTGTCATTGGTTCTGAATTTGGAAGTGCATACTGTAGTGCTGTGCATGGGCCTGATGTGTTGCATTTGTTTTGTCTTGTCCAGAGAGTGATGGAACTAGAAGCAGATGCCATGGGACATGAGCTACTTTTTGTAGATGAGGCCGGTTTTAACCTCAGTAAAACCAGGAGACGTGGCAGGAACATTATTGGACACCGTGCCATCATCAATGTCCCAGGACAACGTGGTGGTAACATAACCATGTGTGCAGCTATAAGCCAAAATGGTGTTGTTCACCATCATGCAACCATAGGCCCATACAACACTGCACACATTATTGCATTCCTGGACACCTTACATGACATGCTCACTGTTCAGAGACCAGAGCATACCCGATATGTCATCATATGGGACAATGTTAGTTTCCATAGGGCTGCTTTGGTCCGCAACTGGTTTACAGACCACCCATCCTTCATGGCACTCAACCTCCCTCCATACTCTCCATTCTTAAATCCCATCGAGGAGTTCTTCTCTGCCTGGCGCTGGAAAGTGTACGACCGTCATCCTCATCAACAGGTAGCCCTTTTACAGGCAATGGAGGAGGCATGTGGAGATATTGACCAGGCATCATGTCAGGCCTGGATACGGCATTCAAGGAGATATTTTCCCCGGTGCCTTGGACTGGAGGATATCGCATGCGATGTGGACGAAATTTTGTGGCCGGACCCAGAAAGACGACATGATGTAGGCTGATTGTCTTTTTTTTTTTTTTTTTTGTGAAATTACTATTTTGTGTTCTGACTTTGTCTTGGTTTTGATGAGTGTGAATAAACACCAATACTTGAAGTTTGGATCCTTGTATGTTTACATGACACTATGACAAAAGTATGACCTCAAATTGACATCTGTACACAGAAAGCAAAAGCCAGATGTGTTTTGTATTCATACCATCAGTGTGTAGTTGGCACATTGTGTGCTTAGTAGATGATGGCTTGTGTTTACTGTTTGATACGAAAACACCATTTTTACGAAGGTGTGAAGAGTTAATCTAGCTGTGTTCGCTTTTGCAAGAGAACTACAATGTTTTGATAATTGGGTGAAAGGTTTTCTTTTCTTATTTGTGTGTAGAGTTTTGCAAAAATAGCCAATAGTTACAAAAAATGTGCTTAAGCAATCAGAAAAAACTGTAATATCTAATGCAGCTCATTTTGCTATTTTTTATTATTATTATAAAACAAGCCAAAGATACTGATTAAGTGCATTTATTTTTTTGTTGTGCATTTCAAATTTCACTTTGTAGATTTTCTTATAATGCACAGACATATTTTACCTTTGCTGCTGATTCATTCCCAGGATTACCATGGGAAAGCTGACATTTCTGCTTCTTTTCATGACATTCTCTCAGGGGGACGCAGCAGGTTACTATTGAAATAATTATTGTTATTACAGTGAGAGCAAAGAATACATTTTATATTACTCCAATAAGTTATGTACTTATTTGAGAAACTTAAACAGTTTATGACATTTACCCAATAATAACCCTATTTAAAGTGTTTACATGACATGTTGTTGGGTTATTAAGCATAATCAATGATTGTGTATGTAAATACTTTCACTGTTTCTTGAATATTATATATACAGCTAATGGCTGCCCCACTGGATGGTCTGCATTTGGACTGAAATGTGTCAAATTCTTTGCAACACCAATTGACTGGATGTCAGCAGAGGTAATGTGCTCCTGACTTTTCTGCAGTTATATAGAGCATTATCAAGAACTCAGACACTCATCTGAACATCAAATAATAATCCTGATATTTTTGTTAATTGAAATTAGCTTTTTTAAATAATAATAATAAAGTAGTTTAACTTAAATAAGTAACAAAAATCTGCAAATCTTATGAGAAATTACCAAACTTTTCCCAAAGTAAGGGGAAAAACTGAAAGAAACTGACGTTCCATCAGTTCTGCCTGAAGTAAAACACCATCGCCATAGAGCCATAATGCTGTTTAAAGAGTAGACATAGTACAATACAACACTATTGTGCCACCAGCCCATTTCATGGTGCGGTTTCTCTGCCATGACAGAGGATGCGTTAAACTGGAGATAAGGACATGATATTAGAGATAGACTATACTACTGCCATAACGAAAACCACATTTTGAGCAAATATAGCTTTATTAGTTCATGTGCATCCATACTCTCGTCTTCTTCATAGTAAAATGACAGTGGCGCACAAATGAAATAGGTTATAGTATACATAAACTGGAAATTATAACGCATGAGCACACACAAAAAACAAGTTAAGTTTCTCGTGTACTCGCCAAAGTCTGTACATTTTAATTTTGAATTTTTTATGTCCCTTTAGGCGCTCCATAAAATACTGATTAAGAACCTTTTTTTTTTGCAGTGCAGATCCCATTTGGAAAAACACATCTGTAATGCTGAGGAAAACTTTATTACCATTGTTAATGTTACAAAATACTAAAGGAATTAGTTTTGACTGATGATATTTGTGTCAGGATGTATTTTATACTACATTACCCATAAGGCTTTGGGAGTGTATTACGTAAGATATGCGACTCGAGTATACGGGGTAGTTGTTAGATGTATACTGGTATTGCTCATGCTGTGTTGAATGAGCTGTTCCTCTCAATAAATCCTAAAAGAACATATACCTGGCATGAGTGTATATGTGACATGGTGTCAGAAGTTTGTTGTACCCGCTAACTAAACTAACAGAGATGTCAATTTTTCAAGCTCCGAAATCGTTCAATTTTAGCCAGCCTTCCACATGGCCTCTGTGGATCCAACGCTTCACGCGATTTCAGATTGCTACAAAGTTGGTGTAACAGAGACGGATGTGCCAACTGCCTCAAAGAGGGCCCGATGTTTCGAACAGTAGCAGCACCACTGCTCTGAATGTACCAGCAGATGGAGGCGTAAAAATAAAGTGACGTGATGATGACGTCAAAAGTTCAGTGTTTATTCGAATAAGTGAAAAAATAAAGGTTTTCCAATAGAGTGCAAATGGTATTTACCCTAATTAAACACACCTGATCAGCTTATCAAGGTCTTCAGGCTTATTTGAAAACTGCAGGTGTGTGTGTGTTGAAGCAGGGTTGGAACAAAACTCTGTAGGGCTGTGGCCCTCCAGGAACTGAGTTTGACACCTGTGCCCTGTTAAAAAGGCCAAGCCCCTCCTACTTAGACTAAACCATTTAGAAATTAAAGGTGATAAAGAAATTTAAGAAAGACAAAAAAAACTTCTATGACGTCATGAAACCTACCATTGTGTCCGTGGATGCCAGCAGTTTCAGACTGGGTGCCACTCTGCTGAAAACACATGGCGACAAGACACTTCCTGTAGCGCTCAAGTGCTGAATTGAAATACTCAGAATGCCTGGCTGCAGTTTGGGCATGTTAGCGGCTTTCCTGTTATTTGCTGGGCCTGGGTGAGTTTACACTGCAAACGGACCATAAGCCCCTGGTCCCCCTGATTAACACTTATGATCTGGACAAAACACCCTTGGGTTGTCAACGTCTGCTGATGCGCCTGATGCGGTTCAATGTTAAAGTGGTACATGTCCCAGGTAAGTCACTAGTCGTGGCGATACGCTGTCGCATAACCACATAACAGGGCCAGTGGTTTCAAACACTGAAGAGGATGTGTGAGCATATGTGGAGGCTGTGATTCAGACTCAGCCAATGTCAGAGCCCAAGTTAAATGCCATTCGTAAGTCCACATCCAACGACCCTATTATGAGGAAAGTAATGCGCTTCATAAAAGAAGGCTGGCCACACCTTGTGGCGTCGGAGCTCACAGCTTACCATGGGGAACGAGCATCACTGTCCAGGGCAGAGGGACTGCTTTTACATGGTGACAGGATTGTAGTTCCCACCAGAAAAAGACAAGAGATCCTTGACCGATTGCATGACAAGGGTCACCAAGGGCTAAACAAATGTAGAGAACGAGCTAAAATGTCAGTCTGGTGGCCTGGCATCGGAGCGGATCTTCATGCAAAAGTATCTCAATGTGCTTTCTGTCATGAGCACAGACCTACCCAGAGAAAAGAGCCCCTAGTCACCACTCCACTTCCTCCTAGCCCCTGGCACACAATAGGAGCAAATGTGAACATGGAGGAAAAAACTATCTGGTGGTGTTAGATTTCTATTCTAGAGACATTGAAATTGCCCATTTACACCTCACTAGCAGCCGCAGTGTGATCACTACCCTAAAGGGGATGTTCGCAAGATGGGGAATCCCAGGAGAATTACACTCAGATAACAGTACCCAGTTCAGCAGCATAGACTTTGCAGACTTTTGTAAGGGCCTTCTTGAGTTAGAGGGCCACTCCAATTGCAGCTACTGGAGCAAGCCCTGCTCAGCTAATGCTGGGACAGCAAATCCGCACTACACTGGCCATCCTAGAGAAGAATTTGCGACCATGTCATGTCAACTTTGAACAAGTGGCTGAAAAGGACAAACAAACTAAAGCAGCTTACAAGTGCTTTGACAAACGACATTCAGTCTGTATGCTTCTCCACTTAAACCCAGGAGATCAAGTTCTCTTGAAGTTAGATGGGGAGAAAGCATGGTGCACATCAAGTACAGTGTTGAAGAACACAAAGGAGCCACGATCCTATTTGGTTCAGACACAAAGTGTGGCTGTCACCCACAGGAACTGATTCTGTAAAGACTGACATGGACAGTTTTGCACAAACACCACTAACACAGAACCCGCATGAGCATTCCACACCTGTCATGAATGCAGAGCAAGTTCCACAGAAATCTGTTCCTGGTCCTAAAATGACCTCTAGTGGAAGAGTAATAAAGCTGCCAGTTCATTACAGAGACTAGTAGTGGATCATATCCTTTATTGGTTTTCTCTCTTACATAAAGTGAGAATAAGAGTCATGGTTATGTCTTATGGTCATGTAAAGAGTTGTTTATAGCATTATCTGGAGTATATTATTGTTTAGGAAACAGTATTCCTATTAATGTTATGCATTTCAGATTGTACTTATGTTGTGCCAAAATTTTGAAGGTGAACTGGCTTGAATGTAGCCTGGTTAACCCTCTGGGATCTGGGCTGTTTTTGGGGCCCTTGAGATGTTCTGACATGCCCTGACATTTGTGCTTTTTTCAGTTGCATATAAACATATTAATGGCAAAGGTGTAAATTCACTCTATATAGCACAAACAGGGCTACCATAATATGTGAGCCACGTGTATGTACATGTTTTCATTTTTGAGAGAATAATGTTTATGCATGGTTATTGAAAAAACAAAAAACTAAAATTTCTGAAATAAGGCCACAAAACACATAGTAAATATGTGTCAATAAGACTTTTGACTAATGGATGTCCTCGCCTAGAGTTTTTTCTTCAAAATTATGTGAAAATAGTCTTGCTTTATCGTTCACATAAAACCATACATTGATTTAAATTGATGTAAAACAGGTTTTGCTTGGAAAGCCAATATGCGAGGGGGGCGTGAACGAGGAGTGGTTTACACCTTAGAATACAATGTCCCACCCACTCTGCATAATGATGAGCCATTCACTCAGGTGTGACACTGACTGAGCCAAGAATGAATGCAAGGACAAAAGATATATTTAGAAGAAGACTTATATTGACCATTTAAGATTTTGCTTACATCTATCTTGTAAATATGTTTTGCTATTTTATTAAAAAGGTTACAATTACAACAATAATTACAATTTCAACAATATTTCAAGTGTACTCTTTCTTTGTAAAAAAAAAAAGATTATAGGCCTACATTTTATCTATGTATTCATTAGTTTGAATATAGTCAACATTGGAACAGCTAACATCTTAGTTGATGACTTTATTTTTGACAAAAATAGATATAGAAATTGCTAAACAAAAGCTTATTTGACGTGGCAGTATATTCTACAGTAAAAACTGTACCCAAATCTAGTCAACAAGATGTTGTCTTTCATATTTCGCCTGACTGTAACGTTGTTTTCATGAAATATCAGGGCATATTGTTAATTTGCAGTTTAATACGTTGCTTATACAAATAGCCTACATTTTATTTCAACATATTTCAACATTTTTACTCATCTCAGTATAGCAATACACTTTGCTAAAACATCATCATTCATTCACACACGCAATTTAAATTTAACTTCTGGCAAAGATGAAGTTGACGATAGGCTATTGACTCGCGATCTTCGCATTAGGCTAGTGAACGCACCGGAGAAATGCACATTTATTAGGCTACATAGTTTTTTGTTTTGGATGGTTTTGTTTAGAACCAGCTTTCTGTAAATATATTTCACATTTTTTAGACATGTGAGGCGAGTAGGCTACGGTCTGGTTAATGATGATCTCCAGTTCAAGCACCTTATGTTGTGATTGCTAGGCTATATTTACTTTAAATCCAGGAAATTTGTTAATGAAAAAATTATTAAAATTAAGATACAATTGATACAAAACGAAATTCTTTTTAAAGAAAGGATTTGTAGTTTCTGTTTTGAGGTCTCTGTGAAAGTTTGAAAGTCTTTTAGTGGGCTTTCAGAGCGCTCGCGTCCATAATGGAGAACTGTCACGTAATATTGTTTTTTCCTCATAAATGCGAACACGAAAAATAAAAGACAAAAGACTTTTAAGTAAAACTTACTCCGAAATTGTGTCCTCGGCGGAATTCGCTCTTCAAAATGCTGCCGTTCGTAGTCTGAGTTACAATCTTCCTCTGAGGAAACAACTTCCTCGCTGTCCAGAATCATCCGAAGGGCGTCTTTACTGGAGAAGCGTGCCATACTCAAAACGCGATGAACTATCAGTAAGTCTGATGAAGAAACTGTGTTTTTATGGCATTGATCGGGGGCGTATGCGATGCATACTAGATCACCTAAACTATTTACCATTTGAATAGCGCCGGGGGCGGGGCGGCCTCAACTCATTATAGAGATAATGAGGCAGAAGGAAAAACGGTACCTCTCCTTGCTTTCAAACGGATTACATGAGTTGAAAACATTTGTTTTTTATATAAATTACTTCATTTAAAAGAAGAGATTTCAAGCTTCATAAAGACATATCTCACGTGTCTGTGTGAGAAGTATTCGGTGAGTTATTGTTCATTTTCGGACGCGTTTCAGAATGGACTACACTGGCAGAGAGAAGGCAGAACTCGCTTCGTGTTTATTTTTCTTTATTTGGCGAAAAGCTCAACACTTTGTTTTTATTATGAGTATACACAAAAATAATACACATTTAACAGAATCAATTGATGTACGAAACTCCTATGAAAAATCAAAGTCAACAGAGTATTTATGAGTTTATTTTACACTGATAAAAAAAAAGCGAGCTGGTATCGCCGGCGATACCGTAGACCTCAGGGGGTTAAAACCAGACCATTCTCAGTAGTAACTGAGTTATGGTCTGGCAAAGCTTCATTAATAACTCATTTCCAAAGGGGCGTCACCAACGGACGTCGCTCAAATGCCTCTGGGTGCAATTGGATAGACCTAAAACCAATCAGAGCGATCGTCATCGTGTAAAGCCCGCCCCAATGTTTCTGATTGGTGCCGCGATTTCGACGGATTAGAAATGGGCTTGAATGAGCTCTTTGCCAGACTACTGTAGAGCAAATCTAAATTTGCCGGAAGTTGTCTGGGTTTTCCCAGGCTAGCTTGAATGTCATTCTAATTTGATTTTCATAATGAGTTTAACTTCTCTGTTGTAATGGGTTATACGTTGATTAATGTTTGATGTGAGGTTAATCTATGAGGTTAAAAGTGTATCCCTTTAAGGGGGAGATGTGTCAAGATGTATTTCATACTACATTACCCATATAAGGCTTTGGGAGTGTATTACATAAGATATGCGACTCGAGCATATGGGGTAGTTATCAGATGTACTGTATACTGGTATTGCTCATGCTGTGTTGAATGAGCTGTTGCTCTCAATAAATCCTAAAAGAACATATACCTGGCATGAGTGTATATGTGACAATATTAAAAACATATATCTGCCTTTTCAGAAGCACTGTCAAACTTTTGGTGGAAATCTTGTATCGGTGCACAGTAGAGTTGAAAACAGTCTTCTGCTGAACATGGTGCCTGGTAAAACACGAACTTGGATTGGTGGTCATGATGCTGTAAAAGTAAGTGGTTATGCAGATGATAAAACATTTTTCTAATAATTTTTTACATTGTGCATTTTCATAAAGTTACTTTACATCAGGGTTCCTCAATTAGTTTTCACCAAGGGCCAAATTCTACCAACAATAAAAAGCCAAGGGCCACCGACCACAATGTTCTGACTGCAATGTTTGTTCTGCTACACTCTAAAAATATGCTGGGTTAAAAACAACCATTTCTGGGTTATTTTGCAACCCAGCCCTGGGTAAATATTGGACAGAACACATGCTTATTTCTGCCCAGCCTGTTGGGTTTTATATATTAACCCATTTGCTGGGTTGCTGACAGTGCTGGGTCAGTCAATTTGATATTGAATGTTTTTCATTTTAAATAATTAAAATGTGCCATAGATTCGGGTCATTTATGCACATGTTCAAGACTACAACCTATTTTTTTGTGGGTTAATTGGTACATTTCATAATAAAATACGCAACTGTGACGAGCGTAGCAACAAACTTTGCCTAACATTTGTTTTTATGCAGTTTTCATTATCTGGCTCAAAAAGCCCTGTAAGATGCAATATGAATTTGGGTACAAATATTTTATAAAAAGGGGGAAAAAAATCATCAATTGCAATAAGTGAGTGTGTAAACAACAAAATAACTTGTGAAATGAGTTTCAGAACAGAAGACTTTCTAACCACTTCATTCACTCTTTAGGATGGACAGTGGATGTGGACTGGTGGATCTGTCTTTGATTACAACAACTGGTGCAGTGGACAACCTGACAATTATGAAAATAAAGAGAGCACTCTGGAAATAAACTTTAGTATGAATATCACAGATTTCTTCAAACTAATTAAATATAAAGTTAATTAATAAAGTTGATTCATAAAAATAATCATGTATTTATTGTTTATCTTATCCTAGGTAACCACTGCTAGAATGACGGTCAAAAAGAAACCCATTTCTCTTATATTTGTGCCAGAAGTCTTTTTTAAAAGTCATTCTGCTCACAAGTTCATTGATTGAACATGCATTAAGACATTTTCTGAATTTATCTTTACTACAGAATTTTTTTAAACTGGATTTGCATTATTGCTGCCTTGCCTGTGTTGTAGCCAACGACCCACCAGCCCCACTATACTATTCTAGTGACTTCCATACTGGATGTGCATCATTGCTGTCTTGCCTGTGTAGTAGCCAATGACCCACCAGCCCCATTGTACTATTTTAGTGACTCCCATACTGGATGTGCATTATTGCTGCCTTGCCTGTGATGTAGCCAACTTCCATGAGTGCTGTTGCATTGTCCTATAAAGCCTTTGCATCATTGTGCCTTGCCATTACCAGTTTGCATTACAGCTTGAGGCCTCCAGCTTTTCGCTCCAAGTGTGTAACTGTAACCCCACCATCCAGCTTGCCTCACCCCTGGTGTATACCCGACTGAATATCGAACTCCAGCATCGCTGACATCGCCACCTGCCTGCCACTGTCCTGAGTCAACCACCTGCTGACTGTTGGTGTGAAGATTGCAGTGAAGTCTCACTTGAACCTTGGTGTGTTGTGGTGTTTTCTTTCAAAGTGTGTCCCACGTTTGCATTGGATTTCCCCAGGCCTCGTTGACGGGGCCTTGTCAGACCGAGCGGCCAGCTGAAGTATCTGGGAGCAAGCCGGGCACACCTTACCACCAGGTAATAGCCTGTGTAGTGTGCTAGTGAATCATTGCAATTCAACCATGGGCAGCCAGGGCTGCACCGACGTAACCTCTTGTTTCACCTTTCCAGTTCATCTGCCGTGGGGAAGTGTGGGGGGAACTTCCGACTAAAGCCAGGCCCAGAGACACACCTGGCAAAGGGCGACTGCCTTGCTTTTAGAGATGCTCTTAATTGTTCGACTTCAATAAATTCTTTGTTTTTAATAAATTATTTTGTGAGCCTCTGAACCTTATTGGTGGGTGTGGTCTGCTCCTCAGGGTAGTAGGTTGGGGTGGTCGTGCATTAGCGCCCTCCCTCCTGGTCACAGTATTACAAATGACCAGATCAGAGGCAGGTTGTTACGGGAACCCTATTTAACCCTACGTAGGTCAGTGGATATTTGCCGTGCCAGTGAAGTGAGTCAAAACCAATAAAAATCACTGCAAGAAGAAACTGATATTCCCGTGCACAAAATTCACAAGCACAAGAATGTGAAAAAGGAAAAATACTTTTTTTCAGCCAAAGAAGTCACTAGGAGAATGCACAAGATGTGGATACAAGCACAAACCCAAAAATGCCCTGCATACAGACAGATATGCAAAGCCTGCCACAAAAAGAATCATTATGCAAAGAAGTGCATGACTCGCGCACAAACAGAGAAAAAAAGAACCAGTTTTACAAGGCTTCCTTTTGGGATTTCATCAGCTCCAGAGGTGTTCCAAAGGTGTTTGTCTCAGCATCTGGAAGGAATGGAAGGAGTAGTTAATGTATTGGATGGCATTCTGGTGTGGGGAGAAGACAAAGACTCACACAACTGCAGACTGAGGAAGTTGTTAGAAAAACTGAGAAGCATAAACCTGAAACTGAACAAAAACAAATGCAAGATTGGCCTAAGTGAAATCAGCTACATAGGTCACGTACTGAGCAAAGACGGACTGAAACTTGACAATGAAAAAAGCTATTCTAGAGATGCCGGAGCCACAGGACAAGTCAGCCCTGCAGAGGTTCTTAGCCATGTTGCAGTACTTAGTAAAGTTCATCCCAAATCTTTCAGAAGTGCATGTACGGTCAAACCTAAAAATCGGTATCGGTAAAATCCACTATCGGTCGACCTTTAGTTCTCACCTTGACAACTATTGAAGAGATGGCAAGTCAAAAGCCAAATGTACATGTCAAAGCCTGAGGGTTAAAAGAGTCCCTGCTCAAGTATGAAACCATCCTCACTGCCCAAACATTTCTGTATGTATTTAAGAAAACGTCTCCTCTCTCCAAGTACCAACAAACCAGCGGATTGGACATTCTGACAGCGCAAAAGCCCAAATCCTGCTGCGTTTCTAGCTTCAGGCCAGAAACTCCGCAGCGCTTCAGTAAAACATGCCCGTAACACGCCTCTCTGGAACAACGTCACACTAGCCCATCATTTCACCAACAAATGAAGTTTTATCAGAAAACTAATCAGAAAGAAATCACTGGAAATAGCGAGATTGCAAACAAACATGATAAAAGCGACCGTTTGCTGGCATATTTGTTGTTTACTTAAAGATTTAAAACCCAAGCATCAATGTTTTACCACAGGTTTACAATATTAAGTGATACATTGATCATGATGAATTAATTTGTGTCAAGATTGCACACAGAAATAAAGTGGTTTACCATTATTTCCCAAAAGAAACACACGTATTCAGTCGCATCTGTTTCTGTTTATTTGCAGTCACAGGACAATATGTTTCATCGCAATTAGAAAGAACGATAATTTCTACAAATTTGCCACCAAAATACGTCCTGAGGAGCTTTAGCACTCTCTCCCAGTACAGTTATATTATCAGTCAGAGAAACAGAGGAAGCTCCCGAAAAATCGGAGTTGCTTTATTTTATGACATATGCGGAGCTAAATATGGATATCAGACAGTCTGGTATAAAGAGACGAGATGTAGTGACAGTAGGGGTGGGAATCTCTAGGCACCTCACAATTCGATTCGACTACGATTCAGAGGGCTGCGATGCAATGCTAAATGATTATCGATGCATCTTTTTGTGTGTGTGACTACTTGGAACTTTTAAAGCAAAGTATTTATAATGACCCATAAAGAATTTAATTCCAATATATTTTATTAATAAAACAAATGAAAGTGATTTGATAAATGAATACAAACTTCTAAATATTCTGAATCTCTAACATAAAATAATAGACTTCTATCCAACATCCTCCTGTTATGTGCAATGAGCAATATAATCCTTCAGACAAAAAAATAAATACAAAAAAATAAATAAAAATAATAATAATTCACTTTAGCAAAATCACAAACAGCTTTCTTACTAAAAAATATAGAATGATGCACCAGCAGCTCTCATACAAACATAATGCTTGTGGACTTACGCATATTCTGAATAATTAGTAACTTACAAAGCTGCTCTTGCTAAATAATAAAGAGTCTAAAATTTACTATTCAAAAAAAGTGAATGAACATCTGCAGAGAGCACAGTCAAAATGTAACTTTTTGTGACTGGCATTGCACTGATACACACTGTGACTGTGGAGGGCAGTACAGTAAACCTATGTATAATGTACGTATAACAGATCTGTTTACAGCATATTGATGTGAAAACTAAACAATACAGAGAGCAGCTCTCATACAGAAATACAAAATATTCCACAATAAAATGATGCCTATTTTCCATACATTAGCTTTTAACAAAGAGGGTGCCGTTTGGATTTCGAGCTCAGCCATCATGCGTCTCTGTTATGCCCACGCCACAGACTGGCAGGGCACTGCACTTCCGCGCTTCAGAGTTACGCTGTTTGCGTTCCGTCAGTATAACATTGTTTGAAAAAAAAACATTTAGAAAATCGATTTTTGACATTTGAGAATCGATTCCGAATCGTCCACGTCCGCATCGCCATGCATCTAAGAATACTTTTTTTTCCCCCCACCCCTAACTGACAGATCAAATAAAATCATGATTGTGATAGCCTATATGATTTGTCTGATTTCTTCAAGCGGTCATATTTACCATGTTTACTGCTAATGGTTCTTTTGCATCGTGTATAAATATGTCTGCCTTATATAGTGATCAGAATCCACATCGGATCACAAACAGAAGGTAGTCAAACATAAAAAGTGAGTTTTGAGCTTAAATGCCGAGCTTTTGGCCCAACAGTGGAAACGCGGCTAGTGTGAGCTGACTAGTCTCGCTGGTCAATGGGAGAGACTGAAAAGTCTGCAGTGGAGGAGTACACAACCAGGATTGTGAGAGAGATACCTATGGATGGACCTGATATAGAACAAGTAGAGATTATGAATAAAAGTTGTTCAACATGTAAGAACTGTGCTGTGTGTTGTTAATAATAATACATTTTATTTGTAATGCGCTTTTCTTAAACCCAAAGCGCTACAGTAAAATAAACAAAAACAGAAAGGGCAATACAACAATTAAAAAACAGCCTTAAATAAATGTTTCGTAATCAACTTTTTAAAATGTCCCAACGTTGTTGCATTTCTGATGGTAAGAGGAAGCACATTCCATAGCTTGGGGGCTTTGTATGAAAAGGCTCTTTCCCCCATGGTCTTAAGCTTACATGAAGGCTGATGTAGCTAAAGAGCGTTAGCAGAACGGAGAGAACGTGATGGAGTATAGGGGCTAATGAGATCACAAAGATACTCTGGTGCAGTCCCATATTGTGCCTTGTATGTCAAAATGAGAATTTTTAAATCAGTTCTTGCATTTATGGGAAGCCAGTGCAACTGTGAAAGCACCGGTGTAATGTGTTCACGAGGAGAAGTACGAGAGCACACGTTTTTTTGAATATACTGTAGCCTGCTCAGAGATTTAACTGGAAGGCCAGAGAACAAGGCATTACAGTAATCTAACCTAATTGTAATGAAGGTATGTATAAGTCTTTCTGTGTCAGCAAAAGAGAGAAGAGGTCTGAGTCGAGCAACGTTTCTCAGATGGTAAAACGCAGTTTTAGAGATGTGTTTTATATGTGCTTCAAATGTTAACTGAGGATCAAAAATGACACCAAGATTCCGCATCTGTGAAGTTGGAATTACCATGCTGGAGTCAACAATCAAACTAATCTGCTCAGCCTTACGAGTTGCCGCCACTGTACCAATCTGCATCAATTCAGTTTTGGAGCCATTCAGCTTCAGGAAGTTATTCTGCATCCATACACTGATCCATACACTGATCCATACACAGCTGAACTGCGCAAAGCTATTAATGAGCAATGGACATCAGGACTAGTGGTAATGTAAATCTGTGTATCATCCGTGTAGCAATGATATCCAAGACGATATTTCCTGATGATCTGCCCAAATGGAAGCATGTATATGTTAAATAAAATTGGACCCAACACTGAACCCTGAGGAACTCCCTGTCGAACAGGCACGGTATCAGATTTGTAATTACCCAAGCTTACAAAACTGGGTATGATTCGTTAAATAAGACCGAAACCAACTGAATACTGCTCCAGAAAGACCCAGCCAATTTTCCAGCCGATCTAGCAGAAGAGAGTGACATATAGTATCAAAAGCAGCACTGAGGTCTAATAAGACCAAAATACTGCATGCCCCAGAATCTGCCACAATAAGATCATTTACGACACTCACTAGAGCTGTCTCAGTGCTATGACCTTTTCTGAACCCAGACTGAAAAGGTTCAAAAAGTCTGTTTAGTGCTAGGTGACGATTTAACTGAATAGCAAAAACACACTCCAGAACTTTAGCCAAGAATGGAAGGTTTGAAATAGGCCTGTAATTGGACAAGTCAGAAACATCACAACCAGGCTTCTTAGGAACTGGTGTAATGGCAGCTATTTTTAAAGCTGAAGGAATAATTCCAGAACTCAATGATAAATTCACAATTGAAGTCATATGAGGGCAGATTGATGCAAGGCAGTTCATAATAACCGAGCAGGGAACCGGATCTAAAATACTGGTAGTTAAGTTCATGGACTTTACTGTACTAACAATAAAATCAACTCCAACCATGTCAAAGTACGAAAAGGTAGTGGTCGGAGGATAGCTCAACTGGAGTGATAGTGATTAAAGAGCTGTATATGCCATCAATCTTTCCAGTGAAATAATAAAGAGACTTATTACACTGGTCAACAGAGGAGTTTGAACAATGGCCTTAGTCGGTTTAAGAAGATTGTCAACAGTCTTAAAGATTTAGAATTAGTTGCAGCATTACCAATGATGCTTGGGTAATAGTTCTTATGTGCAGTTTTCAGAGCAGAATGGTAAGCAGACTGTTGTTTAGTGTAGAGAAGCCTATGTACCGTCAGGCCAGATTTTTTGTACTGCCGATCGAATTGCCTTCCAGCAGCTTTCATTAAACGTAACTCCGGAGTATACCATGGACAGGGTTTCCTAAATGTAACAACCTGTTCTCGCACAAGTGCAAACTCATCCAGAAGTGCAGATAGCATGGAATTGTAGTGCTCAACTGAGTTAGTAATGGGAAGCCCAGAGACAGAAGTAGAAAAGAAAGTGAAGTCCATGTGCTTGATGTTACGGAATTTAATAATGCGTTTAGAAATAGATCGTGATGATCACTTATACTCATATCGATACTATCCAGAGATTGAATACCAACTCCAGCAGAACAAACCACACCCAAAATCAAAACCATCCAAAATGTCCAAAAAGGAGACAGTATTAACACAAGTTGGATTATGAAAATGTGTATTGCCAGTCAACACCATAGCAGGACAGAGTGGACTAAGAAGTGTCAACAACTCAGCAAACTCAGAGAAATAAAGGATTTGGTTTTGGTGGATGGTAAATGAGCAGCACAAGAACAGGTGAAACACCATTGATTTTAAAAACCAGACATTCAAATGATGAAACACTAGGAGCATCAATAACATTAATAGATATGTTAGATCCAAATATTACAGCCAGGCCACCACCTTTACCAGAAGCTCGAGGCACGTCGATGTATTTATATCCAGGGCACACATATTCAGATTTAGATAGTCATTGTCTTTGTGCCATGTTTCACTGAGACAAAGAATGTCTATTTTTCTATCGAGAATAGTGTCAGTGATAAGTGCCGTTTAATAATTGACTCAGGAGCACGATATCCAATGATCACTTGGAGGCATTTATGTTGATGGCAACTGAAAAGGAAATACTTATGTGCCACGTCCTGTTTTGGTTCATGTGTCATGTCTTGTCATGTGATTCCCTGTGTTAGTCATGTGATCCTGCCATGTGTTCCCCATGTGATTGTGGCATTTCATTGTTGCATTGTTCACAGGTGTCCCTTGTCTTGTCATTTGTCTTGTGTGTATTTAAGCTCTCATGTTTGCCATGTGTCCTTGTCAAGTATTGATTTTCTGTAATGACTGTTGGTATGTCCATGTCCATGTCCATGTCTATGCTTTTGTTTTATGTTTGATCTTGTTTTTGAATAACAATAAACTGCACATGGGTTCTACAACTTGCCTTCAGTAGACGTCTGTTATGTTATGGCCCTAGATACAGATGTTGTCACTGACAGGGTGGCAGAGAAGAGTGAATTTCTGCAACGCCTGCTGACAATACAACTCAGATTTGTTTTTACTGTATGTGTAAATTTGTTATAAACGTGTGCTCTTTAAAAAGTAGTAAGCATTGTTTGCCAGTCACAAACATTAAATGTTTAAATATCTGTTGCATACGTTCTGCTTATATTATTTCACCATCGGTACACAGATGTAAGTAGTGAATGTGTGTGTCTGTGGTAATGCGGGCTGGTGTCGAGACAGTGCCAGGGCTGAATGTTTGTCACAGTGTTTTCAATGTACAGTAGGTGGCGTGTGCATGTATAGGTATCTTGTGCATGTTTGTGTTTGCTGTATATTTTCTACCTTAACATTACTGTTACCCCTTGTCCACCAAGGCAGTGCTGGTGTCGGTTCGGAGCCGGTGCCTACTTGCGAACCAGTTCTTTGTGTTTCGACAGCCAAAGAACCGGTTCTCGGCCAGGAAAATTGGTTCCAAAGCGGCACCAACTCTTTGCTGGACTAGAACCGTTCTTTTACCACGTCATGCTTACGTCGGGGACTGGGGGCGGGGGTATTGTCGAACTTCTTCTCGAACGTAACCTCCGTCTATAGTAATCCAGACGAGCAGCACAAATGTATTCTAAACATCTTCTTCTGACCCCAATATAGGATCGCAAAGCCAGGAGAAACGTTTGCAGAAAGACGATGTAGTCCAACATTGTAATTGTTATGCTTGAAGTTGGCGCAAGCGTTTCTAGGAAAGCTAAGGTGTATGGCAACGTACACAGTGACGTAACGACGTCGTTCGCTGGGCTCTCTAGTCAGTGGAAAAACAAACAGGTTCTGAGAAGGTTCGCAAGTTGAACCAACTTTGAACCAGCACCAGTTCCGAACCAGTTCTTTTTTTGTGGAAAAGGGGTATGTTAGACCTGCCTGAAAATATTAAAGCACTGTTTACAAGGTTACATGGGTCAACAACAATGAAAACAAGATTTTATTTTATTTTATTTATTTTATTTAAAATCTGAACTGGCACAACTGGACCAGTAAAAAAGATCTTTAGCTTTCAGCCCTGCAGTATTAACTCTTTGACAAGACGTCATATGTAAGTCACAAGTGAGATATTATTTCAATCAATATTGATTATTTTGACAAGCTAGGTATACTTTGAAATTTGGATGTAGTGCCAAGAGAATTGGATGGATATCAAAAATATTCGATAGCTTTTATTACTTCCATAAATATGCTGTAGATAAATACCCCTGAGGAGTGTAAGTATGGTATGTTTGCTCAGTACAATGAAACAGTGGATAATAAAGGCCAGTTTATCAGGTTCAATGAATGAGGAACAACAGCAGAGAGAAGACAAACAGGACGGAAAGTATTTGCATGCCATGTGATCTTGAACTGGATCAGGTTTCTGTGGGCAACAAACAATGCCTTGTGCCTTCATTTAAGATCAGCACTTATTAGAGAGAACATTAGGGTTAACAATAACATACAATCAGGAACTGCTTTGTTCTGCCTCATTCTTATTCATAAGTGTGAATGATCATAATATTCATAGGACTCCCATGAACAACATGTTTTGCCATTAGCCTGAAGCCAAGGAACAGATTTTCACATACTTTAATTACACAAAATGAAGCCATTCCTCTCCAGATCCACAAACAGAACTGTATACGATGCTGTCTGTGACGCAATGTATCAATTTTTTTTATTTATTTTTTATTTTACCCATTAATTATAGCCATTCCACATTACAGTGTAATTAAAAACATTTTGTAACCGGCAGAGTAGTCACTGTCTGGGTGAAGTTTGTCCCTCTGCAGCTACGGTAGCCCCCTGACGTCACGGTGCCCAGCTAGCCACTGAGTGGCTAACAATTCATTGGCGGCTAGGCCAGTTTCTATAAAACAGTTTTCACTGTCGGGCTAAGAGAGATTCCCTGGTGTCCAGATAAGTCTACAGTCTTGTTACTGTTTGGATACGTGGTTCCCCTGTGCAACCAAGGTATGTGTAAATGTTTATATGATGTAGCAAGCTAAGCATTTAGTATTGTTTATCTAATACTGGGCTATTGGAAAATAGGTGTCAGACTGATTGCCAGACGCTTCCGGGTAGTCGTGCTGTGTACTACCGAAGGTATTTTTGTGCATTTTACTTTGAGTCATAATGTGGGTGTCATTGTTGGGACATGATAAGCATTTTAATGAGCACATTTGCACATAGGTCTTGGGCAAGGCACCCGCCGGGTAGCTGTACCACAATTAAGACGCAGCATCTAAAAGGTAAATGTTTATTGTGTTACGGGTAGAATCAGTGTGTTAGGACCAACAGCCTTGAACACATGCAAAATGAGTCTGATTGTGTTGTCCTGACGAAATGCATGGCTGTGTTAATTGTCAACCCTTAATAGAAATGTATTTAATGAATATGCTGTGTGTAACAACTGTTATGTAGGATTGTGAAGACTGGCGCAAGGGCTGTTTTTCCACGGTGTCATTTCGTATGTCACATTGAGGTAAAAAAATAGAATGTTTGTTATGAAATGATTGTTATGCTACGTGACTATTATCTGTGCATGTGTATATCAAGCACTAATTTCAATGATTTTGTGTTTGCAGGCAGATTGCTCCTGCTGCTTTGCCTTGCCTAAATTAAGTGTATTGATAGTTTTGCCTTTCTTTATATTTTCTTTTCTTTCTTTTGTTTGGTTATTTTGCCGTGGCCTCCGTCTAGTGCCCCCGTCCGACTGATGTGGTATTGGCTGTTCCAGTAGTTTACATAGTCCTGTTAAGATTCTGCCCAGCTGTATACTCTATCCATCCTGTTAGTGATAACGACCTCCTCGTCCTTGTCCCCCTTCTCCAGAGTACTAGAGTAGGTCCGTCTTCGCGCACTACACCGTGTATTGTAGTGGTAAACTGCACCTCACAATATTGATTGAATCACTTGCTTGTAGTGGTTGTGCCTATGTGTGTGCGTGGTGTGTGTGTATGCATTTGACTGTAGGCACCAGAGTTCAGAGCACGGTTGGTGAACTTCACGCTTATCCCGGACAGGTAACCTACCTTGACAGCGAATCAGTATTGTCCTGTTACATTGCTAATTATATTGTCCCTGGTAGCAGCCAATACCAGTCCTGGTCTCTCCCTTTAGGCCAAGCCTTTTCGTTTGCACCTACTGTGCCTCTATCATGACGGTGTGGCTCTTTTAATTATACTATTGACTAATAAAGTATTGTTATTTTTCTACTGAAAGCACGTCTCTGTCTAGTTCATCTTTGGTGTATGTCTATGAACCTGCTTGCCTTAGATTAGGTATTCAGTAGTTAATGTGCAAAGTATATCTTGGTGTCAGAGGCACCAGGTGGCGTAGTCAAGAACCTTTAAGCCTAGATCTGGTCAAAGTTTCATAAGGTCACAATTTAATAATCTTAAAATTATTCAGTTCAAGCTCACGTTGCATGGAAAGATGTTTCCATCCCTGTTTTCCTTCTCTCTGCTGTTGGTCCTCATTCATTGAACCTGATAAACTGGCCTTTATTACCCACTGTCTCATTGGACTGAGCAAACATACCATGCTTACTGGCCTGGTTAAAACCAGACCCTTCTCAGTTGAAACTGAGTATAGGGTCTGGGGAAGCTATGTAGACAAATCATTTCCAAAGGGCCGTCACCAACCGACGTAGCTCAAATTCCTCTGGGCGCAATTGGATAGTCATAAAACCAATCAGATCGATGAAGGAGATGACGTATGCTTCGAGTGTTGTTCTTTGCTCCGGTTTTAAAGGGATAGTTCACTTTGAAATTAAATTTTGGTATGTTTTAGCTTACCTCAAGGGCATCCAAGATGTAGGTGTCTTTTTTTCCGCAGTAGTTTCAATTTTGATATTTTTAGGTCAAACCATTCTTGTCTGTCAGTCATATAATGCAGGTCTATGGTCACAGTCTCAAAGAGCATGCACAAAGTCCAAATTAAAACAATTCCCCATCGTCCAAATTAAACAATTCCCCATCGTAAGTACACATTGATGGCCTAAGACACGAAACGAGCGGTTTGTGTGAGAAAACGAACAGTATTTATATCGTTTTTAGCTCTTATACGTAGCCGCGTCCAAGTGATCTGAGGGCGCGCGCAGTCTGCGTACATGTCACACAGCAGGATGCGCGCGCGCCCTCTATCCCTTTAACGAAAACGGTAAGTTTAAATCGCTCAAAACAGACGCGATAACTGATTCGTTTATATACTGTCTATGATTCGAACGACTGATGTTCCACGGCGGCATCCATCTTTGTAATGAAATCTCCTTCAGCGTCGCTGCGCTGTCGTCATCATGTAAATCCCTCCCCAAACGTTTCTGATTGGTGCCGCGATTTCGGCGGCACAGAAATGAGTTTGAATGGGCTCTTCTCCAGACTGTCCTGGAGAGAGAATTAAAATTCGCCGGAAGTAGTCTGGGTTTTCCCAGGCTACATGCTTACATTTCTCAGGGGTTTTTATCTACAGCATGTTTATGGAAGGTAATAAAGGTATCAAATATCTTTGATATCCATCCAATTATCACTCCACCAAATCTCAAATTATACCTGGTGTAAAGAGAAATTTGTCAAAATGATCAATATTTATTGAAATATTATCCTACTTGTGATTTACATATGACATCTAGTATAAAAGTAGGAAAAAGTGCTTCATAGAGCATCGCTGCAGCATTACGGACATTTTGACGGCACATTCTGAAGTAAACATGTAAGTATTAGCACATCCCTACATTTCAGTAGAATTTTCTTCAGAAGGTGTGTATTTTGTTTTGTAACACTGGCAGATCTTTACACTAGTTTATAGCATAAAAAAGAGATTGTTAATCCAAAACATGAAAATTCTGTCATGATATTCTTACCTTCATGCCGTTCCAAAGCTGTCTGATTTTCTTTCTTGCATGAAACACAAAAGAGGATATCTTGAGGAATGTTTCAGTGTCCATAGAATGGAAGTCAGTGCAGTTCATAATTGGACCCCATTGACTTCTTGTTGTTGTATCACAAAAGAAAGACATTCATACAGTTTAGGAACAGTATAGGGTGAGTAAATTATGACAATTTTCATTTTGGAGTTGAACTATCTCTTTAAGTGAATACAATTCTGCCAGTTAAACTATATGTATAATTTACATTTATTTCTAAATATTTAATGCAGCTCATTTAGCTCTTTATTATTATTATTAAGCTTTAGTTACTGATTAAGTGCTTTTTTTAATTTTTATTTTTATATTTCAAATAGCTTTTTTCTTGCTTGGTATCTCTGTAGATTTTCTTATAATGCACAGACATATTTTACCTTTGCTGCTGATTCATTCCCAGGATTACCATGGGAAAGCTGACACTTCTGCTTCTTTTCATGACATTCTCTCAGGGGGACGCAGCAGGTTACTATTGAAATAATTATTGTTATTACAGGGAGAGCAAAGAATACATTTTATATTCTTCCAAGAAGTTATGTTCTTGAGTAACTTAAACAGTTTATGACATTTACCCAATAACAATCCTATTTAAAGTGTTTACATGATATAAATGTTGTTGGGTTATTAAGCATAATCAATGATTGTGTATGTAAATACTCTCAATGTTTCTTGAATATTATATATACAGCTAATGGCTGCCCCACTGGATGGTCTGCATTTGGACTGAAATGTGTCAAATTCTTCGAAACACCACTTGACTGGATGTCAGCAGAGGTAATGTGCTACTGACAGCACTATTATAGTTATGCAACATATGTTTATGCACCTCTTTAAATTTGTGGTTGAAATGTAATTTTCTGAAGTTATAAGTAGTATATAAACACTCTGTGAAACGACTCAAAAAGGAGGATGCAATAATGCAAGTAAAAGGCTCTTTATAGGAAGTTTAACAGATGGGTCAGATACGAACAAACACACAAGCACGGTGACTGTAGAGTGGTGCAGGAACCTCGATTGGCAACACGGATGATGGTGGTGGTGAGGCTGGAAAGTGTCCGTGAAGTGCCAGGTGGGAGAATAATCCAGACGGGAAATGTAGAACAGAAGATCAATCCAGCGGGAACAAACCGACTCACGAAAACACCAGACAGAAACAGGAACGGGAATCAACACGGGAAAACTCAACAACGATCTGACAAAGACAAGACGAAACTGTGAACTTAAGTAGGCATGTTGATCAGCTGCAGCTGATGAGATGCAGCTGTCACCGCAGATCAGCGGAAGTGATCAGTGACCACGCCCACACACAACAACAATCACACGAGATGAGAAAGAGACAGCGAAATCATGAACCGTGACAGTTCTTGATAGTGAATCTGATCTGACTTGAAGAATCTGATCATCAAATAAATATTCTGATATTTTTGTTTATTGAAATGAGCTTTAAATAATAATAATAATAATAATAATAATAATTATAAAATAGTATAACTTAAATAAGCAACACAAATCGACTCGGTTACTAATGTAACCTCGGTTCCCTGAGATAAGGGAACAAGTATTGCGTAGCTATACGCTATGGGGAAAACTCCTTTTTCTCCAAATACTGAAGCCTTTTATATAACGCAGTGTTACTGCACAGCCAGCATAGTGCTGAGACTTACTTGAACGCTATTGGCTGGTCAGTGGTAACTGCACGAACCTATGGCAGAGCGGCATAACTGCACGAACCAATTGGTGCGAAGCCCACCATGCTGAGCGCAGAGCCCGCCAGAATTGTTTTTTCCATGGATTCAGGTTTATCGACTGAAGCGACGAACGCCAAGTCATGTGCGCCATAGCACGGCCGACTGCGCAATACTCGTTCCATTATCTCAGGGAACCGAGGTTCCGTTAGTAACCGAGTCGTTCCCTTTTGAACGGTCAGTATTGTGTAGCTATACGCTATGGGGAACCAATCCAATCACGCCGTGCTATGATAACCGCAACGACATGTTCTGATACCCAAGTTGGGACGCTTGCATAAGGGTCCGAAGCAAGGGCCATTTGATATGACGTGCTATACGGGCAAAGAGCCCTAAATATGATGGGCCGGGCTCACAGAGGCCAATCACACAGAAAAGATACACTCACCTAAAGGATTTATTAGGAACACCTGTTCAATTTCTCATTAATGCAAGTATCTAATCAATCAATCACATGGCAGTTGCTTCAATGCATTTAGGGGTGTGGTCCTGGTCAAGACAATCTCCTGAACTCCAAACTGAATGTCAGAATGGGAAAGAAAGGTGATTTAAGCAATTTTGAGCGTGGCATGGTTGTTGGTGCCAGACGGGCCGGTCTGAGTATTTCACAATCTGCTCAGTTACTGGGATTTTCACGCACAACCATTTCTAGGGTTTACAAAGAATGGTGTGAAAAGGGAAAAACATCCAGTATGCGGCAGTCCTGTGGGCGAAAATGCCTTGTTGATGCTAGAGGTCAGAGGAGAATGGGCCGACTGATTCAAGCTGATAGAAGAGCAACTTTGACTGAAATAACCACTCGTTACAACCGAGGTATGCAGCAAAGCATTTGTGAAGCCACAACACGCACAACACGCACAACCTTGAGGCGGATGGGCTACAACAGCAGAAGACCCCACCGGGTACCACTCATCTCCACTACAAATAGGAAAAAGAGGCTACAATTTGCACAAGCTCACCAAAATTGGACAGTTGAAGACTGGAAAAATGTTGCCTGGTCTGATGAGTCTCGATTTCTGTTGAGACATTCAGATGGTAGAGTCAGAATTTGGCGTAAACAGAATGAGAACATGGATCCATCATGCCTTGTTACCACTGTGCAGGCTGGTGGTGGTGGTGTAATGGTGTGGGGGATGTTTTCTTGGCACACTTTAGGCCCCTTAGTGCCAATTGGGCATCGTTTAAATGCCACGGCCTACCTGAGCATTGTTTCTGACCATGTCCATCCCTTTATGACCACCATGTACCCATCCTCTGATGGCTACTTCCAGCAGGATAATGCACCATGTCACAAAGCTCGAATCATTTCAAATTGGTTTCTTGAACATGACAATGAGTTCACTGTACTAAAATGGCCCCCACAGTCACCAGATCTCAACCCAATAGAGCATCTTTGGGATGTGGTGGAACGGGAGCTTCGTGCCCTGGAGGTGCATCCCACAAATCTCCATCAAATGCAAGATGCTATCCTATCAATATGGGCCAACATTTCTAAAGAATGCTTTCAGCACCTTGTTGAATCAATGCCACGTAGAATTAAGGCAGTTCTGAAGGTGAAAGGGGGTCAAACACAGTATTAGTATGGTGTTCCTAATAATCCTTTAGGTGAGTGTATGTGCTTGCAGTGCAGGGACCTCCAAGCTATAAAACCTGGCGAAGGTAGACGGCGAGGACCAGCCGGCCACCATACATATATCACCAATAGATACTCTACTGGACCATGCCCAGGAGGAGGCCATGCCCCTAGTGGAGTGAGCTCTGGCGCCTATGGGGCATTGCAGGCCCATAGAAGCATATGCTTAGGCGATAGCATCTACCAGCCATCGGGATAATCTTTGCTTTGTGACTGGAAGCCCTTGGGTGCGACCACCGAAGCTCACAAAGAGCTGCTCCGACTGTCTGTACTGGGCGGAGCCCTCAACATATGTTCTCAGAGCCCGGACGGGGCTGAGTAGGTCTGCATTTGCCACAACGTCACTGCTCTTTTAGACAAGACTAATAGAAAAGGATACACCAGAAGATCGCCGTCGAGCGCAGGGAAACAGCGCGACAGCTTGCTGCGGATCACCGGCGAATTTGAGCGCGCTGGACCAGTCAGTTTACTGGCTCGCTCGCTGCTGGCTCCACTTGTCTCGGCAAAGAAGGCAAAGGCTTCATAGAAGTGAGTTCAGTGAAGGTCCGAAGATCGTCGCTGAAGGAGAAAAATCTGAATCAATGGCAAAATCGAGCGTCTTTTATAGGCAGATGCCCCGCCGATTTTGGCGGGCTCTGCACTCAGCATGGCAGGCTTCACACCGATTGGTTTGTGCAGTTACGCCGCTCTGCCATAGATTCGTGCAGTTACCACTGACCAGCCAATAGCATGCAAGTGCAGTAGCACTGTGCAGTAGCACTGCGTTATTATATAAAAGGCTTCAGTATTCAGAGAAAAAGGAGTTTTCCCCATAGCGTATAGCTACGCAATACGACTGACCGTTCCAAAGGGAACTGCAAATATTATGAGAAATGACCAAACTTGCATCAGTAACTACATTTACACCCTCTTGGCTCATCAGTTATTCCAGGGTTTTTGAAGAAATGTTTGGATCCTCCTTTGTGTATTATTTAATCTTTAAAGTACACTCACAACAATGAGCCACTCGCAACACACCACATTCTGGTGCAAACGTAACTTGTTCATAAGTTCATATAAAAAAATATAGTCTATAGAGATGATTGTAGAATTTAAATATGTTTTTATTGAATTGCACATGCAGAGATGTATTGGCTCGTATGGTCATGTGATGCATCATGAGCAAGAGTCCTGCATTTCACTACTGGAAGACCATGAACACAGTGCTTTAGGCCAAACTTTATGCCATTCCATCAGTTCCACCCGAAGTAAAACACCATCGCCTACCGCCATAGAGCTCCATTTTACCATAATGTTGATTAAAGAGTAGACATAGTACGATACACTATTCAGTGATAAACACTTTTTTATTAGCCCAATGCATACTATTGCACCATCAGCTCATTTCATGGTGTGGTTTCTCGGCCATCACAGAAGTTGCATGAAAGTGGAGATAAGGCCGTGATATTAGAGATAGACTATACTACTGCCCTAACGAAAGCCACATTTTGAGCAAATATAGCTTTATAAATTCATGTGCATCCATACTCTCAGTGGCGCACAAATTAAATAGGTTATAGTATACATAAACGTGAAGTTTCATGGGCGCACGCGAAAGTCTGTAAATTAATTTTTTTTGCAAAGGTTCTTGAGGCTCCATAAAATACTAGTTTTGTTTTTTGCAGTGCAGATCATATTTGGAAAAACAAATCTGTAATGCTGAGGATACTACATTTACCTTTATTAATGTTACAAAATACTAAAATAATTAGTTTTGATTGATGATATTAAAAACAATCTGCCTTTTCAGAAGCACTGTCAAACTTTTGGTGGAAATCTTGTATCGGTGCACAGTAAAGCTGAAAACAGTCTTCTGCTGAACATGGTGCCTGGTACGACACGAACTTGGATTGGTGGTCATGATGCTGTAAAAGTAAGTGGTTATGCAGATGAAAAAAGTTTGTTTAATTATTGTTTATTCATTTTCTTAAAGTTGCGTTTGCATTTTTGTAAAGTTACTTTACACATTGTGACCATAGACTGTAAAAACATATGGGCGTAGTGTCTGTGACGTCACCCGAAGGTTTCTGAAGAGCATTTTTGAAGCCCAAAGTGGGCGGAGCCGGCCGTCGCCATCTTGGCAGCGCGTTACTCCCGGATAACCAAAAACGGTCAAAGAGGCGGATTAGCTGAGGTGATGTAACGGCTAACAGACAGCAGACAATCGGCTAGTAGTGACATCAGCGGCAATCCACCTGTCACTCAAGTGGCTACGCCCTTAATTATGCAGAACTTTAAGGCTTAATATAATTTAAATGGATAAGTTATTAAAAAAAATCACCCCCTCACAGTTGTCATGAAGGGCAAAATTAGCTATATAAACCAAAACCACTTTTTGTACCAGGCTGTAAACATGTTTTTTTTTTTTTTTTTTTTGCTGTAAAGCTGGGCATTTTAACATGGGGGTTTATGGAATTGATACTCTTTTGCAGCCTGTCGATGAACTGCAGTTTAAGTCACTTCAGTGTTGGTTTTTAAGAGAGAGACTGGAAGGTTGCTGCTTGATTGTGACATGAAATAGCTTAGGGCAGGCGTATGTGTTGTCTTTGGACACTTGGGATGTTGTGAGCCCCTGCCCTTGTTATACAACATGACTGTTCCACACGGCGAGTCAGTAGCAATCACATGAGCTTGAAGTCAGAGGAGGAGATTGGAGCTTTTATTGTTTGTGCCATAGATTCAGAAAACAAAAAGATGGCTGTGAAAAATTATGCATTTGTTTATATCATCCCTTACTAAAAAGAAGTTTATTCAAGTGTTCTATTAGTATACTTCTTTTAAACTAAAATTAAGAAAGTATACTTCCAGTCTACATTTTATATACTTCACAAAAATATACTTTATGTACTTCTCAGAAATATACTTAAAATCACATTTCAGTGTCCTTGACTTATACTGAGAGAAAAATCCAAGTATATTTGGCCTGTACTTGTACTCAATCTTTTGATCGAATTATACTTAAAAGTATAATTAAGTATTCAAAGTATACTTGGCTTGTAGTTGTGTTAACCCTTTTGATCGAGTAGCCTATTAAATATACTTTTTTTAACATAGTTTTTCATATACAGTCTTATGAAACTTACATTGTTTGAAATATCGATTAGAATATTGATATAAAACAGATATGTTTCTAATTCTGCTTATCTGAATTTTTGTGTAGGCTAGTCTACTGGTAGTGTATAGAAATTTACTCTAATTCTACTTTTCCCCACCATTGACTGAATTTTCCAGCTATCCATGTTTTCACTGTTATACGGTAGGGGGCGATATTACACATCTTCTAGTACAGAATCTCTGGATCAAAACACAGGAGAAGAAGAAGCCCGAAACACTCAAATGTAAAATAACGTGATCATCAAACATTAAACAGCGTGTAAATCAAAACTCAATATTACCAAATGAAATGAAGCGTAACCCATGAAGAGAAAACGACTGTGAAGCTTTGGGGGTGTTGGACTCGATCTACTCCATCTGTGTTTTGATCATCGTTCTGAATCTGATCATGGCGTAGTCTTTGACAAAAATGTGATTTTCTCAACTTTTTGTTAAAAATGTTGCCTTTCTTTATGAAACTTACCGACATTCAAGTGTTGATAAAAAAAGGATGCATGAAGTTAATAAAAAAAAAAAAAATTAAAAGTACAGTTAAAGGTATTTTTAAAGTATAAAAAAATATATCTACATTTGAACATAGTAGTATACTGCAAGTGCAAAAAATAATATATAAATAGTAAACTATAAGTATAATGTTATGTTCACTTAAAGAACAACTTACAAGTATACTTGCAGTATAAACTACTAAACTAGTGTGTACTTTCGTAAATCAAAAAATGTACTACTTGTATTAAAATAGTAAACTACTAGTATACTTATAAGTTCACTTGTAGGACAGATGCATTACAAATGAGAAAATGTATTGTAACCTCGGTTCCCTGAGAGTTAGGGAACGAGTATTGCGTAGCTATATACGCAGTGGGGAAACTCCTTTTCCTCGAAAATTCTGAAGCCTAAAACACCATGTAAAACGCTGCACTAAGTAACTGGTTGTCTACTACGGCTCGAGATCCCTGAGCTCACAGAAACAAGCCATGCCATGCCATGCCATCTTCTTCCGCTTATCCAGGGCCGGGTCGCGGGGGCAGCAGTCTAAGCAGAGATGCGCAGACCTCCCTCTCCCTAGACACTTCCTCCAGCTCTTCCGGGGGGACACCGAGGCGTTCCCAGGCCAGCCGGGAGACATAGTCCCTCCAGCGTGTCCTAGGTCTTCCCCGGGGTCTCCTCCCAGTGGGACGCGCCTGGAACACCTTCCCGGGAAGGCGTCCAGGAGGCATCCGGAACAGATGCTCGAGCCACCTCAGCTGACCCCTCTCGATGTGGAAACAAGAGTCAATATATACTGAAAAAGGCCGGATACCGTCGGGCCTGATAAAAAAAAAAAATATATATATATATATATGTACAGTATATGTCCATACATCCATATCCAACCTAGTATACCAATAAGACCGGACACCATCAGATCTCTTATGTATAAGGGATATCATAACCGACCATAGGCGGGTTTTATAATGAAATGAATGTGTGCTTATGACATTGACATGACATGTAGATAAGACGAGACACCTGTCGAGTCTAAATCATACAGAAAGGACCTTTGCCTGCAGGAAAGGTACCTCCATATTATAGAATTTCACAAATGTAGAAGGCGAGGACCAGCCGGCCGCCGCACAAATATCCTGAATAGGAAAACCAGAGGACCAAGCCCAAGACGAGGCCATGCCTCTAGTCGAATGGGCTCTAGGTTCAATAGGGAAAACCTGACCCACTGAGGTATATGCCAGAGATATGGCATCCACTATCCTTTCAGAAACCGTACCACCAAGTCGTTTCTTCCTAACAATTGGCCAGCCACCGGAGCATGATAAGCTGCAATGGCTCCCACATATACTTTGAGCGTACCACTGGTACCTCACATGACCTGGGTTCAAAGTGTTTGTCCAAGCACCAGCTGGAGAACACTGACCACTTCAAAGCATAAAGGCGCCTGGTAGAAGGGGCCCTAGCCTCAGTGATTGTGTTCAGGACCTTTTCAGGAAGGTCCCTGGGTACCCGTTGAGGGGCCACACATGGAGGGCCCATAAGTCGGGTCGCGGATGCCATATCGTCCCATTCGCCTGCGTGAGGAGATCTTTCCTCAGCGGGACAGGCCAGGGGACTTTGTCCGTCTTTTGAACCAGCTCTGGAAACCACGGCTTGGATTTCCAGAGGGGGCTACTAGGACAGGGCATCCGCTCTCCCTGACCCGTTCGATGACCTGGGGAATCATTGAAATGGGGGGAAATGCATAAAGGGGGAGGCTGGGTCAGTGATGGACCAACGCGTCCCTGCCCTTCAAAAAAAACACTGAGCAGTGAGTGTTGTCCTTCGAGGCGAAAGGTCGACTTCGGCCTCGCCAAACACGCTCCATATCAGACGCACCGTGTGATGTGGTTCAACGTTGTAGATAAAGGGAAGGAAGAAGACAGGGGTCGGCGAGACTGGGACACTCGTTTTTATTAAAGCAAAAAGTTCAAAAGAGAAAGGCTGCGCACAGAGCGCGTTCACCGTGCTATCAACACAGCATAAATAAATCAATAATCCAGATTCTCTCGTGGTGATTTCTCCGTGGAAACAGCAACAGACGAGGTCCCAGTCCAACTATCTCTCTCTCTCTCTCATTCCCACCGGCTTATATCCGGTCTCTCCACGCCAATTACTGCAATCAGACACAGGTGTTCATCATCTGCACTTGACCTACTTACTCACCGCTCTGCTCCGTCCTCTCTCTCCCGCTACAGACTTCGCAAAACCACGCCCCCCTTGCCACACACCGTCTGAGGGTTCAGGGACCACTCGCCTTGGGTAGTGTGGCCCCGTGACAGCATATCTGCACTCGTGTTCCGAATGCCAGGGATATGTGCTGCTCTCAGAGAGCTTAGATTGACTTGCGCCCAAATAAGGAGGTCTCTCGCCAGGGCGCACAGGCTGCCAGACCTGACACCGCCCTGGTGATTTATATATGACACCACTGAATTGTTGTCCGTACAGACTACAACCTGGTGTCCCCAGAGGTTTGGCAGAAACGCTTTGAGGGCCAAACAAACTGCTTTCATTTCCAGATAGTTGATATGTAAGCTCTGCTCCATGCTCGACCAGAGGCTGAAGACAGTTCAGTTCTCGTTCGGCGTCCGAGATTCGAACTCAGGTCTCTGGCGCGAAAGTCTTAGAATCCACCACTGAGCCACAGGGGGGGATTGACAGATAAGAGCTCTTATAGTACTTAGAATGGCGGCTTGTTCTCGCAGTGAGAGAGAACAGTTTCAGCGTGGTTGATTCCAGGCATGAAAACCGCGCTGTTGTGTCTGAATCACGGAGAAGGTTCTGCGTGATGAACAGAACGGAAGGGAGCGGTAGCTGTCTTGTGTCGTAAAGAGAGATAGCCGCGTGCACATCTGACCGCGTGCTTCTTCCATCGCTGCTCAATTAGGGAAGGAAGCGGGCAAGCGCATGAGAGAGAATATTTTCAGAGAAAACACGCTTCTGTGTGACGTGCAAAACAGAGGGCGGGGTAGCTCTCTTGTGTTGTAAAAGAGAGCTAGCTGTGCGAACATCTACCCGCGCGCTTCTTCCGTCGAGGCTCGACGAGGGAAGAAACGGGGGGAGCGCGATTTGGGCGGTTTGCCGTCCCAAAGGAGAGTAAATATGTAAATAAGCCGATCCGCCGAGTGAGACGAGACCCGCCGTTCGAAGGGAGGGGCCCAGGTCTGCCTGAGTGAACAGGACCGGCGAGTGAGACTGAGATGGGGAGAACGAGACACGCGGGGACTTGGCCGGCGTGGGCTCGCTCACCTCCATTCTTTCGGCTGCGGCGCTTCTTTTTCCTCTGGAAAAAGGAAGAGCAGGAGAAGCGGCTTCGCCATCTTGCAGAGAGCTAGCCGCATGCGCAGTCACAGAACAGTCATACTCTCACAGAGAGAGCAGCCTCCGGCAGAGAGTGCAGCTTCAGCATGGGGGGTTCCCAGGCATGTGACGAACTTCGTGTAACCGTCGGCCTCGTGCAGATGGCATCCGCACGTGGTGCATGTAGAGCGAGGCATTTGTAACAACGCTCACGCTCCTTAAGCTGTGTGAACGCGGCGGCAAACACACAGTAGCATTTAGCAAAAAATAATGCAAAGGATATAGCGTTGGTCGCCGGATAGCGACAGCAGAGCGGCGACAGGGGAAGGCGACTTTGGTTGGTGAAGGCGTAGTCCGCTGTAGAACTGCACGCTCTAACCGTGTGATGCTTGATTTGACGGCGAAGGTTTTGCAGAGGACTCTGAAGGAGATGAATCTGCTATAATGGCGGATTCGGGGACTAATATAGGCTAAGGCCATGCCCCCTTGGCGGGCTCTGACGTATGAACTTGAAGTATACTTTTTCGTAAGGGATTTATGCACGTTCAAGACTACAACATATTTTGTTGTGGGTTAGTTGGTACATTTCATTATAAAATAAGCAACTGTGACGAGCGTAGCAGCTAACTTTGAATCTGCATAAAAACAAATGCTACGCAAAGTAATTTACATTTTTTCATTATCTGGTTCAAAAAGCCCTGTAAGATGCAATATGAATTTGGGCACAACTATTTTATAAAAAAGAAAAACAAGTTAATCAATTGCAATAAGTGAGTGTGTAACAACAAATGAACTGAACAGAAGACCTTCTAAGCACTTCATTCACTCTTTAGGATGGACAATGGATGTGGACTGATGGATCTGTCTTTGATTACAACAACTGGTGCAGTGGACCAGGGGTTTTCAAACTGGGGGCCGCGGCCCCCTGGGGGGCCGCCAGGGGGCGCCAGGGGGGCCGCAGCAAGTTGGAAAAAAAAATTGTAAATATGAGTATTGTTATAAAATAACATTTTAATAATTTGTTGCATAGCATCTGAACATTATACTTTTAATACTAATCTTTTAGAGATTAACTGATTGATCGGCTGGTAACCAGAATTGGCCGATTTTCACGTGATTTTCAGTCTGACATAATGCCGATTCAAATGCACTCGGGCGCCGCATGATTAACATCAGCATCACACGTGCACACAGAACGCACATGTAGGAAACCTTGTGAATTACGGCCGTTTCAGACCGCGAGCGGCGCGTGAGTAGCGCAAATTTTTTTCGCCGTGCATGTTCAGTGAGTGCATTCACACCGCGAGCAGGAGCAGCGCGTGAGCGTCAAGCAGGAGCGTCGCGTGCCGTGAGCAGTTGTGAAGCGGAGGGTTCCGACGCCGAGTCTATTTTTGCTGCGCTGCTCACGCTCAGTTAAAGTGAAAGCACACTTTTGATGGACAAAATAAATATGATTTCACACAAAAAGTACCAAAAATGCACATAATTTGCATGTATAGTGTGTTTTAACTATAACTTCAGTAGGCTTCAAGAAAATGAAGACTCAAAAATATTTATAGAAAATGTACCCATTTAAACTTGTTTTTATTAATCAGTTTGGATAAAAGTGGTGTTTTATAAAAAATATATATATAGAAAATAAATATTTGTGTGTGCTGTAAAGTGGTTAGAAAAAATTAAATCAGAATCGGCTAAAATCTGTATCTGCAGGTCAAACTCAATGACAAATCGGAATTGGCCTTGAAAATTGTAATAGGTTCATCTCTATAATCTTTCTGATTGGCTGGTATCAAACACCATCACATAATCTGATGTTCACCTAGATGTTTTATTTATTTATTTCTACATTTGCCATAGTATTGTCGATGGGTTCAATAACACATCCTGCAAAAGGGGGGCCTTGGCCAGAACCTAGTGGTATTTGGGGGGCCTTGTCATGGAAAAGTTTGGGAACCCCTGCAGTGGACAACCTGACAATTATGGAAATAATGAGATCACTCTGGAAATAAACTATGGTATGAATATAACAGATTTCAAACTAGTTCAATTTTAAAGTTAATTGCATTAATAAAAGTGTCCTTGATTCATAAAAATAATCATGTATTTATTGTTTATCTTATCCTAGGTAACCACTGCTGGAATGACGGTCAAAAACAAGACCAATTTGCTTATATTTGTGCTAGAAGTATTTTTTAAGTATTTAAGTCATTCTGCTCACATTGCATTAAAAAAAAAATCTGAATATATCTTTACAACAGAAATAACTCCATTATGTAAATCTGAATTTCAATCTCTTTTTAACTTTAATTTCTCCAATCAATAAAAGCATTGAAAAAGGCTTTTTTGTTCTGTTTTGTAGTATTGGCTCAAACATATAGCAGCGTACCGTTGAAGAAAACATTGAAGAAACAATTCAACCGTCTCCATTGATTTTGTATTGCGTGAAGCTGCCTCCTTGTCATTTCTGACTTATATCAAAAAACAAAACAATGTCTAAAAGCTGCTATTTGAAAGGGTGTACAGAAAACAAGCTAAAAACCCAGAAATACGTTTTTAAGCTGTCGACCCCAAAAAACGAATGTTTAAGGAGACAAAAGTGGATACAAGCAATTGAGACAGAGCTATGCCATTACTCTGAGAACTAACTTGCGCCCACTGAAGGGGAACGTAATCGGCGACAGGATAGCTTAGTTTACAGAAATATAATATATAAAACTGACATTTGGATATTTGACTTACCAGTCACAAAATGTTTACTGCACGTGTACGTAGTGTATTTTTAGTGAATACTGAGTGTCAGGATCCCACAATTTACCCATTCGTTACGACTGATGCTTCACGTCTTATTGCCTGTTTCCACTTTTGTCTCCTTAAACGCTCGTTGTTTTGGGGTCGACAGCTTATAAAAATGTATTTTGGGGTTTTTACTTCTGGTCAAACTGAGCCCTCTGTCTAAATTTTCCTTTCCATGACACACTCATAGCCAAGCATTCACATAATGCATCTCATAACCTTGTACTCTAAGTTAGATGAGATCCACATGATTACCCTTACGAAAAATAAGTTTATTCAAGTGTTCCACTAGTATACTTCTTTTAAACTAATAAATAAGAAAGTATACTTTCAGTCTACTTTTTATATACTTCTCAGAAATATACTTTATGTACTTCTCAGAAATATACTTCAAATTGCACTTAAGTATACTTGACTTATACTGACAGAAAAGCCTAAGTATATTTGGCCTATACTTGTTGATCGAGATATACTTAAAAGTATAATTAAGTATTCTAAGTATTCTTGGCTTGTACTTGTGTTTACTATTTTGATTGAGTAGCTTATTAAATACTTTTTTAAAAACATAATATTACACACCGTCTTATAAACTAACATGTTCAGCTGTATATAGTAACAAACTTTCGGGTGGAATAGCTTATAGAGTAAATAAAATAAGCATGGAAAATAAGTTTATTCAAGTGTTCTATTAGTATTCTTCTTTTCAACTAAAAAGAAGAAAGCATACTATCAGTCTACATTTTATATACTTCTCAAAAATATACTTAATTACACTTAAGTGTACTTGACTTATACTGAGAGAAAAGTCCAAGTATATTTGGCCTATACTTGTACTCAATCTTTTGATTGAGATATACTTAAAATTTGAATTATTCAAAGTGTACTTGGCTTGTAGTTGTGTTAACTCTTTTGATCGAGTAGCCTATTAAATATACTTTTTTTTACATCGTTTTTCATATACAGTCTTATGAAACTTTGTTTGAAAATATTGATTAAAATATTGATATAAAACAGATATGTTTCTAATTCTGCGTATCTGAATTTTTGTGTAGGCTAGTCCACTGGTAGTGTACATATTTACTTTAATTGAACTTTTCCCCACCATTGACTGAATTTTCCAGCTATCCATGTTTTCACTGGTATACGGTAGGGGGCGCTATGACACATCTTCTAGTACAGAATCTCTGGATCAAAACACAGGAGAAGAAGAAGCTGAAACAAGTGATAGAAGATTGCTCACTCAAATATAAAATAATGTAATATCAAACATTAAACAGCTTGTAAATCAAAACTGCTTAATGTTTCCAAATGAAATGAAATGAAGCGTAACCCATGAAGAGAAAACGACTGTGGAGCTTTGGGGGTGTTGGACTCGATCTACTCCACCTGTGTTTTGATCGTCGTTCTGGATCTGATCAAGGCGTAGTCGTTGACAAAAATGTGATTTTCTCAACTATTTTGTTTAAAATGTTGCCTTTATGAAACTTACTGACATTCAAGTGTTGATAAAAAAAGGATGCATGAAGCTAATAAAATGTTTTTAAAATTAAAGTAGAGTTAAAGGTATTTTTCAAGTATAAAAAAATAACATTTGAACATAGTAGTATAGGCCTACTGCAACTGCAAAATTTTTATATAAATAGTAAACTATAAGTATAATGTTAAGTTCACTTAAAGAAAACTTGTAGAATA
The DNA here is from genome assembly GCA_021554675.1 of Leuciscus idus. Taxonomy (NCBI): domain Eukaryota; kingdom Metazoa; phylum Chordata; class Actinopteri; order Cypriniformes; family Leuciscidae; genus Leuciscus; species Leuciscus idus. Next base: position 4,282,009 of record CM038626.1, read on the forward strand.
AAATTACTAAACTAGTAGTTTACTGAGAGTACATTAAAATAAAACTTGTAGTATAAAACTACTAAACTAGTAGTTTACTGAGAGTATACTTCAAAGTTGCTACAAGTATTAAAATAGTAAACTACTAGTATACTCATAAGTTCACTTGCAGTACAAATGAGAAACATAATTATGAACTAGTTGTGCACTTAAAGTTTACTACTGTTACACTTATAGTACACTTAAACATATACTTTTATATACTTCAAGTGGGCCAATTTAGTCCCAAGCGGTATTAAAATAGTACACTTACAAGTTTACTACTAGTACATATTGACATTAGTATACTTACTACATAAAGTATACTTAAAAATATACTTGAACACTACTCAAGTATACTTCATAAAATGAACTTGAAGTATACTTTTTTTTTCGTAAGGGTATCTTGCTTGAAATGTTATGAGCAGCAGTTATGCTAATTATTCTCCATTTGCTTTTCTGTTTCTACCTCGGGATTACATCAGCTCCAGTTTGCATCCAGTTGGGCAAGAAGCCTTCCAACTCTGAATCAACATATTATTAATGTATATTTTGTAATCGTTACAATCACAGCATGTAACCATTGCTTTAACATGCTTGTTGTTTCTGCTTAAACGATTACATACATGAATACATATTTTACTTAACGTGACTGGTATGTGCAAACTATAACTGGCAAACTGTTTCTTTGCTTTGCATGGCTAGAATGTCACAGAATGACCCCACAGGAATGGCTTTATTCTCCTTCATTCTTTTCCCCAAGTGTGAACAATCGCACATTTCTCAGAACCACTATTACACAAAATGGAGCAAATCCTCTCCATACCTACTACCAGAACTGTACACACTTAGGGTGCTTTCACACTAGCTCTTTTGGTGCACACACAAGTTTGATTCACGCCAGAGTTCAGTTTGTTTGGATGATGTGAACTTTTTTCCACTTAAAAATGGTGGTCTGGGGTACGGTTCATGTGAACTTGGGTATGGTTCGCTGCTGATATGTATGATTCGATAAAACTGTTTGTGTGCGTCTAACTCACTTTCTTGACAAGTGACTGATAAGATAAGATAAGATAAGAAGATAAGAAAAACCTTTATTTGTCCCACAATGGGGAAATTACGGTTTGCAACACTAAGACAGGACAGAATAGATAAATGTACAGTTAGAAGATCAGTGCACAGAAGTCAGGTATAGCACACTAAATGGGACATGTGATATAAATATAAATATAAATATAAAAATAATAAAATAAAATAAAATAGTCCAAAGTCAACAGTGTTCGTTGTACAGTCTGACGGCCGCTGGTAGGAAAGATCTGCGGTATCTCTCCCTCACACAGCGGGGATGGCGCAGCCTATCACTGAAGCTACTCTCCAGGGCTGACAGAGTATAGTGCAGTGGGTGGGACTCATGGGTCAGCATAGCTGTCAATTTAGCGAAGACCCTTCTGTCTCCTACCTCCCTCACTGAGTCCAGCGGACAGCCCAGGACAGAGCTGGATTTCTTGATCACCTTATCCAACTTTTTCATGTCCCTCTCAGTAATGCTGCTGCTCCAGCAAGCCACAGCATAGAGGATGGCTGACGCCACCACAGAGTCATAAAAAGTCTTAAGGAGGGGCCCTGTCACTCCAAAGGACCTCAGCCTCCTCAGGAAGTACAGCCTGCTCTGACCTCTCTTGTACAGAGCATTGGTGTTGTGAGTCCAGTCCAGCTTGTTATTTAAGTGAACACCCAGGTACTTATAAGTGTCCACTCTCTCAATATCCCTTCCCTGGATGTTCACCAAAGGGGGGAGAGCAGGCCGCCGTCTGCGAAAGTCGACCACCATCTCCCTGGTCTTCCCCGCGTTGATCCGGAGGTGATTGCGCTGACTCCAGTCCACAAAGTTCTGTATCAGTCCTCTGTACTCTGCATCATCATCCTCAGTGATGAGGCCAACAATGGCAGAGTCATCAGAGAACTTCTGCAGAACACATCTGTCCGAGTTGTGTCTGAAGTCTGCCGTATAGAGGGTGAAGAGGAAGGGGGCCAGCACAGTTCCCTGGGGGACACCCGTACTACACATGAGACGGTCAGACACGCCGTCACGTGCTCTCACAAACTGTGGCCGGTTCGTGAGATAGTTCAAAACCCACTGTGACAGCAGGTGGTCCACACCAGTCCTCTCCAGCTTATCCCTCAGAAGCATCGGCTGTATGGTATTAAAAGCGCTCGAGAAATCAAAAAACATGATTCTTACGGTGCTGCCGGGCTTTTCCAGGTGGGCGAGGGCATGATGCTGCAGGAAGATGACAGCGTCCTCCACCCCGATGTTGGGCCTGTAGGCAAACTGTAGAGGGTCCATGGAGGGGCCCACTGTGGAGCGGAGATGTTGCAGGACCAATCTCTCCAGCGTCTTCATCAAGTGTGATGTAAGAGCCACTGGCCTGTAGCAGTTGAGATCTTTAGGGTGCGATGTTTTTGGCACCGGTACCACACAGGACGTTTTCCACAACTGTGGTACCACTCCCAGTTTCAGGCTCAGGTTGAAAATCCTCTCCATAACTCCACTCAGCTGGTCTGCACTGGACTTCAGAAGCCTGGAGCTGATACCATCAGGACCTGCTGCTTTCCTCCCCTTGATTTTCCTTAGCACCTGTCTCACCTGTACTGCTGTGAAAGACAGGGGTAGGCAGGGCGGATCAGTGCTAGGGATATGAGACAGTCCATCTGGAGATGTAATGGGTGAGAAGTGAGATGAACCGAAGGTGTGAGAGGTGTGAAAGGTATGAAAGGCAGTGGAGGTGCCTTGTCCCGGTGGTGTGGGGATGAGGTGCAGTTGTGTGGGGGAAGGCGTGGGGGGAGGGGTGACTGGCTGATCAAACCTATTGAAGTGATGGTTCAGATCATTCAGCCAGTTAAGGTCCCCCTCAACCTGTGTGGGGGGTGATTTAAAACCTGAGATGGTCTTCAAGCTACTCCACACCCCCCTAATGTCTCTCTGTTCCAGCTGTCTATTTAGCTTTCTCTTGAAACAAGCCTTCCCCTCTCTGATCTTCCTCCTCAGCCTCCTCTGTACAACCTTCAGCTCAGCTTTGTCCCCCAATCTAAAAACTCTCCTCTTCTCCTTTAAGAGAGCTTTAATATCAGGGGTAATCCACGGCTTGTTGTTTGAGAAGCACCGTACCGTCCTAGTGGGCACAGTGTTCTCATAGCAGAAATTAATATAGTCCGTAATACAGTCTGTAAGTGCGTTGATATCCTCCCCATGTGGGTCACAGAGCTCTGACCACATAGTGGTTTCAAAACAGTGTTTAAGAGCCTCCTCACTCTCTGCAGTCCAGCTCCTCACTGTTCGTGGCACCACAGGCTCCCTGTATACAATAGGTGTATACACAGGCTGGAGATGGACCATATTATGATCAGCTTTCTCTATGGGGGGTAGGGGAGTCACAATGTATGCCTCCTTGATGTTAGCAAAAAGCAAGTCCAATGTTTTATTGTCTCTGGTGGGGCAGGTGACATATTGGGTGAATGTGGACAGCACAGGCGAGGGAGAAACATGATTAAAATCTCCAGAGATCAGGAAGAGGACATGTGGATGCTGTGTCTGGAGCCTGCTGGTGACTGAGTGCAGGACATCCGTTGCTGTCTCAGCATGCGCAGAAGGAGGCACGTACACTGCTATCACAATAACATGTGAAAACTCACGTGGCAAATAATATGGTCGCATGCTAACAGCAAACAATTCAATGTCCCGACTACAGAATCGCTCCTTAATCGTGCAATGTTCAGGTTTACACCATCTTTCATTCACATACACAGCCAGACCTCCTCCGCGCTTCTTACCGCTGTCGGCCGTCCTGTCCGCTCGTAGGAGATGAAAATTATCCATGATAACAGCAGAATCCGGGATGTTTGGTGTCAGCCAGCTCTCAGAGAAGATAAGTAAGCAGCTGTCCTTATACTCTCGCTGGTATCGTGTTAGCGCTGAGAGCTCATCTGTCTTATTAGAAATGGACCTGAGATTACCCATAGTGACAGAGGGGACTGCAGGTCTAAAGCGCCTTTTCTTCTCTCGAAGTTTCTTCCCAGCACGACATCCTCGGCGAGTCTTGTATAACAACTCCGGGGGTATCACATGTCTGTCTCTGAGGATCTCCGCTGCGCGCCGCAGCGCTAACAGCTGATGCCGTATGTAAACAATGCGCGTCCCAACTCTGACAGTCATAGTTAAAAGTGCTATAATCCTAAAAGGGTATGTAAGTCCAGAGAGAGTCTCTACGAAAAAATGTACAGAAGAAAACATTTACAAAAGAAAACATAAAAGAAAGAAACGAGAAAAGAAAGGAGGAAGTGTTGCAACCAGCTGCTACTTCCTGATGAGCCAAGTGACAGCAATCGAACCAAGTGTGAAAGCACCCTAATGATGGCTGGTTGATTATACAAATGTACCCATTAAGGTATAGGAGAAGGAGGTCCATCTTCCTTGTCAGACCATGAAGGGTAAAGAGGAATGGTGAGGTTTGAGGAGTGAAACGTGAAATGTGACCAACGAAACGGGGACTCAACTTGACTGGTCAACAGTAGCTGGTGTCACAGGTGGAGAGCCAGACATTCTGCCCTGGTTTGTATGTGGGAGCGTTAGATCTCCAGGTGGCAGCCTGAATTTCCTGGCAATGTACTGTCCTTTGCAGATGGACATGAGCTGAGTCCCACACCTTCTTGCTCTTCTCAAACTGCTCCCACTTCTGGAACCTCAGATGGTTTGCCAGGACAGGAGAATAGAGGTCGTTGGAAGCCAAGTACGCACTGGAAGAAAGTGAGGCCAGTGGCTGATTGGCAAGGGAGTCCTGTGTGTACTAAATGCAGAAAATGGTTCCAGCTGCTCTGGTTGTTGTGGCAATATTTCCTCAGGATGCATCCAATCTTATGGCTCTTACCCTTCACCTGCCCTCTTGTCTGCGGGTGGTAACCTGATGATAAACTCATTGACATATCCAGGACTGAGAAGGACCTCCATACCTGGGAGATGAACTGGTCAGACACTATGGCTGCGGGCTGTGTTTTCCGGAAGACTGAAGTTTTATAAGACATGTTGGAATAGTGTTTCCCTGTCTCAAAGATAACAGGGAGGCCCTTCATTGGCACCAGACAACAAGCTTTGGAAAGCTGATCCACTTCCACGAGGACACAGTTGTAGCCACCTGATGCCGCAAGATCAGGGATGTCCTAGGTGTGAACAGAGGCAATGAAGAACGGGCTGAGGAAGGAGCTTGCCGATGGGCAGGTGGCGAGTAGATTTGGAAATTGCAGTCCGGGTAGCCATGCATGAACCGTGGCCAGAGCCCAGACAGAGCTCCAACCTCTACCTCCAGCCGGAAGAATGAGGAAATGTGCGATGGTGAGGGTATGTATTGGGATTGTAGGATACAATTAGAGAAAAGCTTTAAATATGACATCCATAAATTTGGATGTTTTTGGACAACCACCCAGATGGGTCCATTTGCCGTATAGAAAGACCATATGGCTCCTTCGTGGTCCACAGGACTGTCTCTCATATCCAAATGGAAACAGTGGCTTTGACTGGCTTTGTTCTGTGGTGGCAAACAAAATTATATCACTGAATAAGAGAGAAACATTTCCAATTGTCTTTGATGAGGTTTATTTTCTTGGAAGGAAATGTCAGCAGAGTGTGACAGAGAAGGGAAGGCATCCTTCATCCCTTATAGTCTTGACTCCCAGAATGTTATCTTTCTAGGCCAATGATGGTATTTTAACCATATGTGGAACATTCTTAGACTTGTTCATCATTTTGTATCCTTGAGTGGAGGCCCTCCTTTCACGTACCAACACTCTTTACTATTCCAATACAATTCCATATTAGAATAAGGTTTGTGTGTGCTCTTTTACTGTCATATGATGGTCACACACATCTTAACCCTCTGGGGTCTAAGGTGTTTTTGGGGTCCTTGAGATGTTCTGACATGCCCTGACATTTGTGCTTTTCTCAGTTGCTTATAAACATATTAATGGCAAAGGTGTAATTACACTCTATTTAGCACAAACAAGACTACCATAATATGTGAGCAACATGTATGTACATGTTTGTATTTTTGAGAGAATAATGTTTATGCATGGTTATTGAAAAAACTAAAAATGAAAGTTTCTGAAATAAGGCCACAAAACACATACTAAATATGTGTCCATAAGACTTCTGAATAATGCATTTTGTCACCTATAGTTTTTTCTTCAAAATGATGTGAAAATCATCCTGCCTAATCATTCACATAAAACAATACATTGATTTAAATTTTGTAAGACACTTTTTGTTTGGAAAGGCAATATGCGGGTGGGCGTAAACGATCCAACACCATCATGAATATTGAGTGGTTTACACCTGAGAAGTTCACACCCATAATTAGCCTTTTATTCAGGTGTGTCACTGAGCCACAAGAAAGAATGCAAGGACAATATATATATATATATATATATTTAACACATGAGCAGAAATTGGCAACATTATAAGCTTATTTGATGTGGCAGTATTTTACAGTAAAAACTGTATAATCTATCCGATTTTTGTAGTCGATTTTTACTCATCTCTGTATAGCAATAGAGTTTGGTAAAAGCTGTTCATTCATTCACACACAAAAACGCGATTCATATTTAAACAGTATTTTTGCGTGTACAGACACTTGCGATTAGAACAAAGCAAATATTGTACTGACCTATTCCTCAGCTGGATCCGTTGATCCTCGAAATGAAACTTCCAGCACTTCTGAGGTAAATTTTCCAGGATTATTATCAAGATAGTATTATTCCTCACAGCGTCGTAAAGTACATGAGTCTGAAAGTGAACTCGCGGTGTGTGTTATCCAGCTGATGTGGGCGTTCACAGGTTTGTATGGATCGCCTCAGATCATTTGCGTTTGAATAGCGCGCGCTCTCCGTGGGCGGAGTCACATTAAAACTTAATGAGCTGAGATGAGAACGACTGACATCTCTCTCTTTTCATACATATTACATAAACTGAGAATATTTGTTTTTTATAAAAATTACTTCATTTAAAAGAAGAGAATTCAAGCTTCATGCCTGTGTGTCTGTATGCCTGTTTGACTGAGTATTCGCTGAGTTATAGTTCATTTTCGGAAGCGTTTCAGAATGGACTACACTGACAGAGAGTAGGCAGAACTCGCATCATGTTTATTTTTCTTTATTTGGCAAAAAGCACAACACTTTGTTTTTATTGTGAGTATACACAAAAAAAATGCACACTTAACAGGATCGATTGATGTATGAAACTTGTTTGTAAGATCAAAGTCAACAGAGTATTTTGAGTCTCTCTTGCACTGATAAGAAAAAAGGCGAGCCTATCGCGCTGGCGTGATAGCCGACCTCAGGGGGTTAAAGATAAAATGTCTTCCACAATTCCCCCCTTTTTATCATTCATTGATAACTATATAATAATACAGCAAATTCATTACAACACATTTATATAAAAAAAAAAAGATCACTCTCTTAAATTTGTAAAGAAGGTTTAAAAAGAAAAAAGTTACATTTTACATGTAACTGAAAAGTTACAAGAATACATTTCACTGTATCTTGCGCTAGTCATGTCGTCATTGAATTTCTGTGGTTTTTGGACATACATCTTTGAATTGATCTTCATAATTAGATTTGAATAATTTGATATGAAACTGTACTTTTCACCATTCTCACCACTAAATCTGAAATACATTGAATTACACATGGCAGGTACACTAACACCAAAACTTCTATCACTATCAGTAACTAATTATTTACAAATCTGAACGTATATGACTATACGTTCATAAAATATTAAGTAATAAGCTAATGATTTACAAATCTGTCGTAAGTTATCTTACAAAAAATAGCACATCATAAAATAATCAAACAGATCCTTAGTAAATGGTTAAGTTACTAGTTAATATATTATTAATCACTGAAATGTCAACGTACCATTATCTCAATAAACAATTGTTAATCATGAACAAATGATGATCAAACCATTAGTAAATGATAAGTATATAATTTATTGATGCATCGTTAAAGTTGTAAGCTAGTCTGTTAAAACCCATAAAAATGCAATTATGCTAAAGCTATTTGTTTTAAAAGAATAATAAATTACTGGTTGTCAAATTAATAAACATTTTAGAATGACTTAAAGTCAGGGGATTGCAGTGGGTTAAGTTAAATCCTTTCACTCATCAGTGCAGACTTGTGTTCTGTGTGGGATCTAGTGATAATGTGAACCGGTTTTACCCTCCACTGAAGCTCACATCAGGTGCACAGTGGTTAAAGACTCCATGTGTTTCAGAGAAGACAGCTGTCTATATCCTCACCAGAGCTGCCAACTTTTGAGTTCAATTCTTGGGATTTGATTCCAATCTTGATTCAATATTGACTCATTTGGATAAATATTAGGGACAGTAGATAGCCATCAACATCATTTTCCAAGAACTTCAAGAATTGTTTCCACTGCAGAGGACATGCAAGTATACATGTAGTGAGGTGCTCTGATAATGATAAACTGATGATTTTCCATAGTTCCATTTCCTGCTTCCGGTTCCATTGTGTCACTCACCATTTTACCTATGCATGTATATATTAGTGTTTAGATTAGTTATGTTTGTGATTTAGTTAATAAAACTTGTGCACAATTTGGTTCTGATTCTCTGCTTGCAACAAAGTTTACTTTACGATTTAGATTTTGACTACAGGCTCTTAGTAGTACTGTACAGTAAGAAAGACGTTTCCCTTCCCCGGAAATGAATATTTCTTAGAATTAATAAACAATTAACGCTGAGTGTTCAGGGGACGCAATTATGGTATGACATCTCCACCACCTGTGTGACATCATTAACCAGCGTGGTTGAACGACCAATTTGTGACATTGTGGTTTCGGGAAACAGTTGTGACTATGTTTTACCAACATTGCGATTTGATATGTGATTATTTTTTAAGCTCTTTATCTTCTGTATTATTCAACAAAGACACGCAATAAATCATTGTGTAATAGGGGTGGGAATATATGCAGTGTATATATATATATATATATATATATATATATACAGTATATATATATTTTTTAAAATCTTATTTATACAATTTTAAATAGTTTTTTTATTTAATTACATATGCAATTATAAGTACTATTTAAAATAATTACACATTACATTTTTTTTTTTATTAAAACAACTGCATGTTAAGAATTTAAAATAGGCTATATAAACGAATATAACTTCGAAACTTAAAAGCTAGTAGATAAAGAGGAATAAAAAAACATGCTACAAACAATAAGTATTGTTAGGGACCCCCTCGTAGAGCATTTGTAAGGAAAATACCGGCGGGCGAGACCGCGCACTGCAAGAGTAACATCAAGCAAAGCGCGCGTTTCTCACAGCGCATATCTTGTGCAATGAAGCACGCAAATGTCTTTGTAATTCGCTTCAAACTTTCCGAACTTTCTGAGAATTGTTTACTATAGTACTTGCGTAAGTATCTTACGCTAGGGGAACACAATGTAAAACGCCGTGCGTGCTTGAGACATAACACTAAAGTCCCCAAGGGCAAGTGCCCGGGGCTCATACAGTGCCTAATGCATAGAACGCTGCTATGGCCGCCACATAAACTTTGAGCGTGGATGGGGTTCTGCCCTTATCCAGAAGCTCTTGTAAAAAGGAGAGAACCTCCGGCACCCCACAGTGTGAGGGTGAAGTGCCACTCGCTGTACACCAGCTAGTAAACACAGACCATTTTGAGGAATAGAGCCGCCTCGTAGATGGAGCTCTAGCCTGTGTGATCGTGTTTAACACTCCCGCTGGGAGGTTAACGGGTATCCGTTGATGGCCCACACATGTAGGGACCAAAGCTCCAGGCGAGGATGCTAGATCGAGCCGTTCGCCTGCGAGAGGAGATCCCTCCTCACCGGTATCGGCCACGGGGCGGTACTCGTCAGCTGCATCAGGACTGGAAACCAGACTTGGTTTGTCCAAAATGGGGCGACGAGTAGCACTGGGCATCCGCTCTCCCTGATTCGCTCTAACACCTGGGGTAGGAGCGTGACAGGGGGAAACGCATAGAGCGGGCAGCGGGGCCAGACGTGAGCCAGCGCATCCCTGCTCTTGGAGAAGAATTCCTGACAATGAGCGTTCTCTTGAGACGCAAATAGGTCTATTTCCGCTCTGCCAAATGTCCTCCATAGCATTTTGACTGTCTGTGGATGTAAAGACCATTCTCCTGTCGGCAGATTGTTTCTGGACAGTTTGTCTGGTCCCACATTCATATGGCCGGGCACATGCGCTGCCCTGAGCGAGTGCAGATTGTGCTGAGCCCAGACCAGGAGGCGTTCCGTCAGCCTGTGAAGGATTCTGGATCTGATACCTCCTTGGTGATTTATATAAGCCACCACTGACATGTTGTCCGAGCGGACCAAGACGTGGCGTCTTTTTATCTGGGGACAAAAGCGCCTCAGCGCGTTGTCGATTGCCATAATTTCTAGGCAGTTTATATGCAGAAGCTTTTCCCGTTCCGACCACTGGTGGTTTCCCGTTCCGACACCACCTTCACACTCGAGGAAGTCCCCAGGCTTACACCTGACCGGTACCAGTCGGTCACTGTCCAAGGTTTCAGAGCTGCGACGCATTTCTGATCGACCTTGAGGCGCGCGAGGCCGGAGGTCCAAGCTCTGCGCGGCGCGCGCGCTTTCAACCAATACTGCAGCGGGCGCATGCGCAGCAGACCCAGCTGAAGCACTGAGGATGCTGAAGCCATGAGACCCAACATCCTTTGAAACTTTTTGAGCGGGACTAAAGCGCCGTGACGAAAAATGCTTAGTCTGCGTTGCGGCGACAGCTGTGCTGTCATAGAGAGCGAGTCCAGATCTGTGCCCAGAAAAGATATTTTCTGACTGGGAGACAGCGAACTCTTCGCCCAATTGACTGTGAGACCTAAATTCTCGAGGTGATCGAGTAATATGGTCCTGTGTTCTATGAGCTCCGACTGTGATCGAGCTAGAACCAGCCAATCGTCCAAATAATTCAGCACTCGTATGCCTCGGAGCCTGAGGGGTGCGAGCGCTGCATCCATGCACATCGTGAATACGCGAGGTGCCAGGGATAGGCCAAATGGCAGGACTGTGTACTGATATGCCTGGCCCTCGAAGGCGAATCTCAAAAATCGCCTGTGACGTGACGCTATTTGTATTTGAAAATAAGCGTCTTTCAGATCTATCGACATGAACCAGTCCCCTTGGCAAATTTGCGAGAAGATTTTCTTGGTCGTGAGCATTCTGAACCGTCGTTTCAGAAGTGCTTTGTTTAGTCGTCTTAGATCTAGAATGGGTCTGAGACCCCCGTCTTTTTTGGGTACCAGAAAATATCTGCTGTACATGCCCCCTTCGCTCTGAGCTTGTGATAAGGGTTCTATAGCCCCTTTGCTCAGTAACTTCGCTATTTCGGCTCGAAGTAGGTGTGCTACTTCCCTCTTTACCGTAGTATCGATTCGCGCCGCTTTGTGTTGCGGGCGTCGACCGAACTGTAGCGAATAGCCTCTTTCTATAATGTTCAGCACCCATTCTGATACCCCGGGGAGCTCTGCCCACGCTTTCGCGTGAGTGGCTAGGGGTAGAATGATATCTGGGCTCTGGTCGCAATCTAGTGGCGAGCGGAGAGCAACGGTGTGCTGTAACATGAGCGCCGCGTTTGCAGCGTGTGAGACTGGGAGCGCGCTGATCACAGCGGGCAGCCTGCCCGCGCTCAGTTCTTCTGCAGCGGTGTGCTGAGAGAGAGCGAGCGTGGTGAGCCCCGTGGGGTTTAATATGTCTGTGAGCGAATGAGGGCGCGGGACAACGGGCCCATCCATAACGCTGAAAACACCGTCTGTTTGTGCAGACTGTATGTGTGTTGGTTTCGTTTTTACAGAAACCGTGAGACATGTAGCATGTAGTGTTTGTGGGCACTGGGACATGGGCACAATCACTACATTTGGTGCACAACCGACATGAGTCGATTTTATTCGTGCGGGCCGTGTCTGTGTGTAGGAATGGGCACTGGGCAGTGGGCATTTTTACTACACTCATAACACCATCGGCCGTGGCCGGAATACCAGAAAATACACTCTTTTTGGGATTTATCTGGGTCGCCGTAAAAACGGTGTTTGTGTGCAGGCAAGCGGGCTGTGTTGCCGACTTGTTTTTTTTTTTTTTTTTTTTAATTTATTTGTCAGGGACAATGCAGCGCACATTATTACATACATAATTATCATAGACAAAGCCATAACAAAATGTGTAAATGTGTTGCATAAAAGGTTTCTAGCCAATAGGCTAATTTGCAACCCCAGTCCCTGGTCAGGCCTTTCTAAAAACATATACCAAATATATAATTTGTAAAAAACTACAGTGTAAATTACACAATCATGCGACAATACATTATAAACACTAACATTAACATTTTACACAATCCCGACCACATTACACAAAACAACACATCACATCCAGCACAGAAAATACATTACAACAAAAATGACTCAATGTCCACATATTTGATTTTCTTTCAGCCAGTGTTTCACCTTTCTATTAAATGTTTTCAGGTCGGTTTCTGTTTTTATTTCCGTTGGTAAATCATTCCAAAAATGGGTACCTATCACTGAAAAACTTGACTGGCCAAAAGTGGTTTTGCGCCCCTCTGCTATGCAGTTGCCACCCGCTGCTCTCCTAGTGGCAACTCTCCTTGTGTTTATTTTTGTCACAAAAGGACAGAGTACGGCTGGAGCTAGATTATTTGTGCATTTAAAAATCAGCTTAAGAAAAGAGAACTTAATAAAACTATCAAAATTTAAAAGCTTATATTTCTGTACAATCAAACAGTGATGCCACATATTTGGTTTCTGATCCATTATTTTAAGTGCTTGTTTGTATAATGATATGATGGGTTTGACTGTTGTCTGGGAGGCTTGGCCCCATACAGTAACACAGTAAGATAAATGAGAGAGTATCATAGCATGAAAAAACAGCAAAGCTGCTTTGACAGGTATATGATGCCTAATCATTCTAAAACAGTTTAGGTTTGTCCGGACAGTCTTACAGAGTTTGTTAATGTGTTTATTGAATTTGAGTTGGGAGTCCAAAATAATACCTAAAAATTTAAATTCCTCAACTTCCTCTATGGCTTCTTGATCTATTTTAATAGTACATTTAGCTTTTCCTCTAATTGAGAAGCACATAGATACCGTCTTTTTGACGTTAAGCGTCAGATGATTATCTTTAAGCCATTGGGATATACCCTCCATTTCCTTGGTCAGGGTCTCTGCTACTATAGTTGGTGTCCTAGCTGATGCATAAATTACTGTATCGTCAGCATACATTTGGCTGACTGACAGCATGTAGGTAAGTCGTTTATATATAGACTAAAGAGCAGAGGCCCCAAAATGGAGCCCTGTGGAATACCCATTGTGAATTGTAATGATGTTGAGAGTTCGGTGTTTATTTTAACACGTTGCTCTCTATGCTCTAGATATGATGCAAACCAGCCGATAGCATGTTCAGAGAAGTTGAAGGTGGTAAGTTTATTCAAGAGTATGTTGTGGTTCACGGTGTCAAAGGCCTTTTTTAGGTCTATAAACACAGCTCCCACAACATTACCCTTGTCCAACTTACTCTTAATGTTCTCGGTAAGGTAGCAATTAGCCATTTCTGTAGAATACCCTGCTCTGAATCCAAACTGTTTAGAATTGATAAGTTTGTTACCTTCAAGATGTTCTACTAACTGTTCTATGATAATTTTCTCTAAAATTTTGGATAAAGCCGGCAGTATTGAGATTGGCCTATAGTTGCTTGCTTGATTCTTTGCGCCAGCCTTGAAAATCGGTGTAATGATGGCTTGTTTCCAACTTTGTGGGAATTTACCCACTCTGATGGAAAGGTTTACAAGGTGGGTTACAGGTTTAATCAAGGCAGAGCAGTGAGTTGTAATAAAGGCAGTGTCCAACCCAAATACATCCTTTGCCTTAGATTTATTTAATTTATTAATAATTTCATGTACTTTTTCCTGACCAACCTCTTTAATTTGAAAAAGATCTGATTGGTCAGACTTTGTAGTCTGTGAAAGGGTTGCTGGTTCAAAAGTCTCAGCAAGCTCCTCCACAGACTGAATAAAGAAATTATTAAATTCATTTGCAATAGCTGAATTGTTAGTGCTGATAACTCCATTCACTTCCAACTCAGCTATTGTTTTTTGTTGACTAGGCTTATGTTTAGTAAGGCTATTGAGGTGCTTCCAAAGGGACGCACTAGTTCCCTCCGATTCCTCAATCAATTGCATAAAATAGGCGGTCTTTGCTTTACGCAGTTCTCTGACTACTGCATTTCTCAATCCTTTAAAGATGAGAAAATCGGTATTTGTTTTGGAGAGCAGCGATTTTTTCAATGCATAGTCTCTTTTTTTCATTAACTGACGAGTGTCATTATTCAGCCATGGTAAGGAGGCTTTTCGTTGCGTGCCTTTGAATGTCTTACTATATTTCCCAATAAGATTTGTGAGGTTTTTCATCAAAGAGTTACAACAATTTTCTAAATCATTCGATTGTAAAACATTATTCCAATCTAAATTATCTAAATCATTTTTTACTTGAGTCAACTTATTTTTGGGGATACCCAAGTTCCCTGGTTTACTTTCGTTCGTAAATTTGGGTAAACGCTGTTTAGTGAGTTTCCGTACAACCATGGTCATATTGTGATCAGAGAGCCCTGTTAGTAAATTATAAGTTCTGATGATTCTCTGTGGTTTGTTAGTGACTATCAGATCTATCATAGTTTTACTCGCTCGTGTGATCCTTGTTGGACCTTTAATCATCTGATGAAGACTGTGTTTTGACAACAGTCTCTTTAATTTTTTTCTACGGGTTTTCTCTAGCCAATTAATATTAAAATCACCAAGAAAAACAGATTCGGTGCGAGTATTTACATATTTAAAATTTTTGTCTAAATTCTCATAAAATGAAACATCTTGTGATGGTGGGTTATACAGCACTATAATGTTAAAGTTCATCTTAGGAGATAATACAACATTTAAAGCCAAACATTCTAATGGTGTATCCAGTTTGATTTCATTACATTTCAGACTATCTCTAACATAGAATAGTACTCCCCCCCCACCTTTTTTAGATGTTCTATCCTTTCTATGACAAATGTAACCAGGGACATCAATCATACTAGTCTGGATATTACTGTTCAGCCAAGTTTCGCTCAACGCTAAAAAATCTAAATTAGAGTCAGTTAACAGATGTTGGATCTGATCCCATTTAGGCAATATACTCCGAATGTTCAAATGTCCACCTAGAATACCCTTAGGTTTAGACATAGGCTCCCATATTACCCGTGCGTGATTTACAGTCTGAAAAAATCTGAATTCTCGTTGCTTCCTTACTGATTGTATACCGTCACCGTATGGAATTCCTGTTACCTCGGGGAAGACGTCCGTCCCTCCGGAGGCCAGCCGCTGCACGCGCAATCCACCCGCCGGTGCACCCTCCGGGGAAAGGCCAACAGCAAATGGGCCTGGATTCAATTGTACATCCCCAGACAGCAAAATCAAAGTCAAGAGAACACCAAAATCACGCCAATTGCATCCTTTCTGGTAATCCCGCTTTGTCAGCGTGCCGCGATGGGTGAGTTCAGTTTGTTTGGTGTTCGAGCAGATGGCAATGTTGTTTTGTTTGCTCGGCGTGCCACGACGGGGGTGATCAGATTGTTTGGTGATCGAATAGATGACAAGGTATCCATGTCGGAAAGAGGTTTAATCTCGGTAATCCATTCATATTTACTGACTGATGGTTGTCAGCCTGGGACATCTGTTTACTGCCGAATACGCTGGAACAGTCGCAATTACTGGAACTGAGCGAGCGAAAATTTTCGGTGGAAGTCCGGCCGCAGCGGGACTTGAACACCGTCGCTTCCGTAGACTGGCTAGGAAGACTTAGAGGCCTCGGGCTTTACCTCGATCTTTGGCCGTGGCCCACACGGCGGGGGGCGGCGGCCGGCGGAGCGCGGTCTCTGATCCCTGGTTTGTCGGCGCTGCGGGGCGGCGGCAGCTGAGGGTTGCGGCTGGGAGCTGCGAGCAGACGGCTGTTTAGAGCGACCTGCTGCGGAGCTTGAGCGCTTGGGCAGGAAATGTTTCATGGCCTGCGATGTCTTCTGAACCTCGGCGAATCTGTCTGCGAAGTCCTTGATAGACGATCCGAAGAGGCCAGCGGGGGAGACGGGGGCGTCGAGAAACGCAGAGCGCTTCGAGTCCGACATCTCCGAGAGCGTTAACCACAGGTGTCTCTCAGCAACGGTGAGAGAAGCCATGTTCCGCCCCATGGCCTGCGCGGCGGATTTAGTGGCGCGAAGGGCGAGATCCGTCGCGCTCCTTAAATCCGGTAGGCTCACAGCTTCCGGTCCTTCCTCGTCCATTTTTCGGAGAAGGTTGGCCTGAAAGACCTGGAGTATGGCCATTGAGTGAAGCGCCGAAACAGCCTGCCTGGCGGCGGTGTAAGCGCGACCGTGCAAAGCTGAGGTAGTGCGGCAGGATTTTGATGGCAGCGCCGTCTTAGCGCGCCATCCAGCAGAGGGCGGGCAAAGATGGGCGGCTACCGCTTCCTCGACGGGAGGAAGAGAGTGGTACCCTTTGTCCTTAGCACCGTCGACTACGGAGAATGCTGCGGACACGGGAGCACGCACTCTGGCTGAAAAGGGAGCGCTCCAAGACTTAGCGACCTCTTCATGAAGCTCAGGAAGGAAGGGGGCTGGTCTTGAAGGCTGCGAAATACGGTCCCTTTGCAGAAAACAGCCGTCCAGGCGGTTGAGTGCAGGCTGCTGGGGCGTCGACCACTCAAGGCCGAGGCTCTCGACGGCCTGCTCGGGCAGACGCATAAGCTCCGCCTCAATGCTGGCTCTCTTCCCAGAGGGCGGGTGAGAAGATGGTGCGAGGTCCGCGGAGCTCAACCAGTCCTCACTGCCCGACGCTAGGATAGAGCAACTGTCGTCCTCCACCCGTACGGCTTCCCCGTAATCCTCAATGGCGGAAGCGGCGGCAGACGGCGACCGCTGACCGGCGGCGAGAGACTCGGGTGAAGCAGGCGGCGAAGCTAGCGGGCGCACCGGCGAGCTTTCGCGGGATGGAGGAGGTTCAGGGACCCGCTGAGTGCGGCGCTTTTTACGGCGCGGCAGCCCGGCGGGCGAAGACGCAGCTTGGAGAAAGAATGCCCGGCGAGTCCGCAGAGTCACCATAGACATTAACTCGCAGTGAGGGCAGCCGCCCTCGGCGAGCGCGATAGCTGCGTGATCCTCACCCAGGCAGGAAACACAGATGACATGGTGGTCCCCGTCGCTGAGTGGAGCTCGGCATGAGCCGCAGGAAGAACGAGGCATCTTGAAAAAGACGCTTCGCGCTCTTTTAGAGGAAATAAGTGTGCGTGTCGCAGCGGCGAACACACACACAGCAATGAAAGGATATAGGTACGCCGGAAAGCGTCAGCAGGAACGGCGACTGAAGGCGGCGAGTTGTCGACCGGCAGCTTCAGATGCAGATAAATCCCGCTGGGTGCTTGAGTCAGACGGCGCGGCTTCCTCTCAGGATCCAGCGATGCGTAGCTCGCTGAAGAGATGAAAAACTGACCAAACCAGCCTCTCTGGGCCGTATTTATAGCCCTAGCCCTACCCGCTTTTTGCGGGACATGACGTAATGGGTGCGAAGCACCCTCATTGGTTCTGACGTCATGAGGGGCCTCTATCGATAGGCTGGTGCAGTTGCCGCAGAGCAGCCAATGGGCGCGCGAGCTGTCTCGCCCATGTCTGCATGCTGCTGCAATGCGTTTTACATTATTGCAAAATTAAGGATAATTTTTGGCTTCAATATCTCGAGGAAAAGAGGTTTTCCCCTAGCGTAAGATACTTACGCAAGTACGAGAGAACCTCTCGTAAGAGAACTAAGCTCATGCTTACTAAAGTTTGACAACTGTTGTCACTTTACAGTGTGAGCTGACTAGTCTCGCTGGTCAATGGGAGAGACTGAAAAGTCTGCAGTGGAGGAGTACACAACCAGGATTGTGAGAGAGATACCTATGGATGGACCTGATATAGAACAAGTAGAGATTATGAATAAAAGTTGTTCAACATGTAAGAACTGTCCGTGTGTTATTATCAACTTGGCGATACAACTTGTTAACAGATGCTTACTATGTTTTATAAAACGGTTAGTTCCAATCCTTGATTCTGATTGGTCAATAGCTGTGCTTTATTCACGATAAAACACGGCTATGACTGCTTCACCCAATGGTTCTATGTATCACTACAACACCCCTAGCAACCACTCTTAGCAACTTAAACACATGTGTGATCTCATTGATATTGTTCATTGAAGCTATAGTGGAGTATTGTGAGAGATCGAGAAAGCGAGTGTAAAGTTACCTGCATTCACAGTAGACATTGCATTTTCCTTCAGGTCAGTCCTATATTCATAATAAAATAATCCGTTTGAATGTCCGCTGCGATATCTTGTCCTTTTAACAGTTAACCGTTAAGGGGTTTTCCCGTGCCTATAACGTTAGTCATCTGTCAGTTGCGTCTTCCTTCTCTGTGAAAAACAAGTTTGAGTCTTTTCAATATAAAAGTCTTCTCTACCGACTGACTCATTCATAAGACAGTCTTTGCCGCCATCTATTGGCGAAATAATGTATGTAACTTCTGTTGCTGGTTACAGTCAGGGACTATTTTTTCTAGCGGAAGGAATGCTTTTAGTGATTTTACTTCATGAAAGTTGCATAGATAAATATTTTTCGGCTTTAATATTTGTATTGTGTGGCAACCGTTTTATAAAAGCAATAAGGTACTCGAGGCAAGTGCTGTATCGTGAATAAGTAACGGCTGAAGGGGTTGCAGGCACTCCGCTTCGCGTCGCTCCTAACAACGCCCTTCAGCCGTTACTTATTCACGATACAGCACAGCCTCTCGTACCTTATTGCTTATGTGGCAGGGTAAAGGAGCTTGTTTATTGGTTTATTAGAGGATGGGGAGAGGACCAATGAGGTGAGAGCAGCGCGAGTATTTAAAGACCTTTATTTTGACATCTGTTTACGTGGCTTGCTGATTCCGGGCTTTCTCCCCCCTGGCATTTCCTGTCCCACTCCAGGTTATCTCCAGGTATGTTAAGGCTAGCAGTGTTTTGTAATGGTGTGGATCGCTCTCTTGTAACCTGTATTATTTATAGTTTGATTTGTAGCATTACTGGTGGTGTAGGCATTGAATGGTGGCTGTATGCAGTCTCAGCTAACATAGCAAATGTGTGTGTGCTGGCCGGCGGACTGAACTGCGGCGGATTGAGTACCCATATATCGGGCATTTGGGCGGTGTTTATCTGTTCATCTAAACGTAAGTATCTCTTTCCCATTTTCCCTGGGGATTTCATAGACTTAATGTGTCCTGTTTGGTTAAAGGGAAAGAGATTTACTGCTCGTGCTAACGGTGTGTGAGTGTTGACTGGCAGATTGGTCTGCGCGCATTGTGAGTAACCATACACGGAGCGCGTGAGTGACGTCATCTAAAATTGTAAGTAGCGTATTCCCTTCTTATTTCAGCTGTTATAGATCGAGTCTAATGTTTAGTGTTTTATGACTTAAAGGAAACTTCCTCATCTGTAAACTCTATCTGGTGGGAGGACGTTAAGGAGATGCCGCTGCTGTTTTGCTTATTTGGTTTATTATTTTGATTCTTTATAGTTTTTTTTGTTTTTTTGGGGTTACAGTTGTTTTGTCTCACTGTGTGGTATTAACTTTGTAACTACGGCGTGTGAACTATCACTAGTAGTCATTATGTCTAGTGATTTTCCTTAACATTATTTCAGACTAATCCGTGGTTTTCTTGCGTCATAATTCATTTATGTGTGGTGCTGGATTCTGTTCCGCCAACTAAGCACTGCTCCTCGTTAGCCTCACTTGTGAGGAGGTTGGAGTGCTCTTGATGTGACACCTTTGTGTATGTTATTGTGTGTTTTGGTATAAATGTTCTTTAATCAATTGACCATCTTTTGTGTGTCTCCAGGAGCCAGTGTAGTCGTGGTGGAGCAGGGGAGGCCGGTTGTCGTGATCTAGAGGCACGCATGTCACAGTGTGTGATTTACATTGACACGATTTCCTTGCAGTGCTTTGCAGTTTGATTTGGGGTGAGTTTAGGGAGGGTTGGATGACCTCTCGATTGCGCCCGGCCTGCCTTGTCCCTGAGAAACCTGGCTCTGAAGAGAAATGTTCTATACCATGTGATTTTAAGAATAATTGTGATGTTTTAAATACAATAAAATATATTTTGTATTGTGACCCTGGTCTCACTGGTTTAAGTCTTTGCCCTCAGTGAGTAATACTTACCTGTGTGTCCTCCGTTGAGGTATTTCCCTGGTTCTCCACCAGGGTGGCGTAGTCTGGTACAAACTTATCGTGGTTTCTAAATCTCTTGCTTATAATAACGCCACATTTTGGCGTAAGTCGGCAGGGTTTACCTAGTAGGGCAGGGACTTTTAGGTGAGACTTGGGTGTAATTGTGTCTGTTTTGATTTTTTTGTTTTGTTTTTTTTCCTATAGGCAAAACAGCAGTGTGCATACATCGCAAAACTGTATTACTTTTTCGTGGCTTTTTCTCTTTTAGGGTGAGTATAGTTGACGATCATGGAGGAGGAAATGCAGGAGTTGCGAGAGTTAGTGGCACAGTTGAGAGCAGACAATGACCGGTTGCGTCGTGAGAGTGAGCAGGTCCCAGGTGAGTTACCGGGCCCTAGCACTGCTCCTGTTGTAGCCACTGCGGCTGTGTCAGGCCCTCCCCAGCCAGTGTCAATCGATACCGTGGTGCCGGAGCGTTTTGTTTTTGTCCCTAGGGACAGACGGTGTCCAAAATTTTGTGGCAGATCCGGCACCGGTATTGATGAGTGGGTGGAGGAGGCCGAGGCCTGCATGCGTGCTCGTTATTTATCAAAGATTGATAAAGCGTTCTTTCTTTTTGACCATTTGGAGGGTGAAGCACGGGAAGAGATTAGACATCGTCCTAGTGAGGACCGGGGAGATCCAGATAGGATTATTAGGATTTTGCGCGAGTTGTATGGTTGCTCTCAATCGTATGTGGCACTTCAAGAAGCTTTCTTCTCCAGGAGGCAACAGGAGGGGGAATCTCTGTTAGAGTTTTCCCTTGCTTTGATGTCTCTTCTGGAGAAGGTTAAACTGCAATCACCCAATGCTATCCCTAACGCTGAAATTGTGTTGCGTGACCAGTTTGTTGAGTATGTCGCTGATAGTGCTCTCCGCCGGGAACTCAAGCAGTTAGTTCGCCGCCAGCACACCGCTACTTTATTGGATGTACGTGGGGAAGCGATTAGATGGGAGCGGGAGGGGATGCCAGGGGGTGCGAGAGGTAGGAGTCAGTCAGTCCCGATGGCTTATGGCATTCAGTATGGAGTACAGGGAAATTCTCAGTCCGAGTTGCGGGAGTTACGTGAGATGTTAAAAACGCAGCAGTTACAGTTAGATCAACTCACTCAGAGTGTCGCAGGTATTCGCTACCCCCAACAAAGTCGTCGGCCTGGCCGTACGGATACATTACTCTGTCATCGGTGTCAGAGACCAGGCCATTTTGCCCGTGAATGTGATGGAGAACGCATCCACCCACCTCCTTTAAACCGTGGTGAGTCGCCCTCTATGAGGGCTGGGCGGACTGGCTCTCAACCGACGGAAAACTAGGTCCCACCGAACTGCAGAGTCACTGTTCGGATGGGGAAGGTCGTGACTCAGGGACTTCAGGCTCCCGGCCGCATTTAATGGCGTCGTGTCCTCATCTCGTTGTCGGTATGGGGGGGGTACAGGTGCCCTGTTTGATTGATACTGGCTCCATGGTGTCCACGATCACAGAAGGCTGTTTTTCGGAACAGTTTGCACCATGGGGCCAGGATCGTCTCAGGGCATGCCAGTGGTTACAACTCCATGCGGCTAACGGGTCATTGATACCATATGTGGGATATATTGAGCTGGACGTTGAGCTTTGTGGTCGGGTGATTCCGCGGTGTGGCGTATTGGTGGTCAGAGATCCTCCCGGTGGCATCGGTACTCGAGTACCTGGTATTCTGGGAATGAATGTGTTGAGCCGGTGCTATCGGGAGCTCTTTGGGCAGCATGGCCCCGGCCTATTTGATACACCGCCCGTGTCGGGGGCCTCTAACGCGGTGTTTCAGGCATTACAACACTGTCGCCAGGTAAGCTGTGTCCCTCAGGATGGCTATATGGGCAAGGTTCGTTTGCGGGGCCGTAGGGCGTGTCGTATTCCAGGCGGCACTATGAAAATTGTGGCCGCCACTTGCCCTGGATACCTTGCTGGGGAAACCGTGCTTTTTGAGCCACCAGAAACTGGGTTGGCAGCTGGTCTTTTGGCGTCATCAGCCTTAATCCAGGTGATACGAGGTACGGTTTACGTGCCAGTTATCAATGTAGGTGAGACGGATGCATTGCTCTTTCGGAACTCCATGCTGGGCACGGTACAACAGGTATATATTGTGAGCTTGCCCCGTGGTGTTTCAGAAGTCAAATCTGTGTCTGCGTCAATTAATCTTCAGATTCCTACGGTTCTTTCTTCAGTGCAGGAGCAAATCGAGAGTCTCGATTTGTCCATGTTGACTGTGACTGAACAAGAACAGGTTAGGTCTTTGCTGGTAAGGTTTCAGACAGTCTTCTCTGCGTACGAAGGTGATTTGGGATGTACTCAGCTTCTGTCTCATGATATTCCTCTAACAGATTCGGTCCCAGTTCGGCAACGGCACCGGCGGATTCCGCCATCAGAGTATGACGTGGTAAAAACGCACATCAACCAGTTGCTGGAAACGAGCATTATTAGAGAGAGCTGCAGCCCCTATGCCTCCCCCATTGTGTTGGCTAAAAAGAAGGACGGTTCATTGCGTATGTGTGTAGACTATCGCCAGCTGAATGCAAAGACTCGCAAAGATGCTTTTCCCCTCCCACGTATAGAGGAAACCTTGGACTCACTGACGGGGGCCCAGTGGTTTTCCACTATGGACCTCGCCAGTGGGTACAACCAGGTTCCTGTCACGGAGGAGGATAAATGTAAAACGGCTTTTTGTACCCCATTCGGCCTTTTTGAATGGAACCGAATGCCGTTTGGGCTCTGTAATGCCCCAGGCACCTTTCAGAGGCTGATGGAGAGGTTGTTTGGGGACCAGCAGTGTCAGTCCCTTTTGCTGTACTTGGACGACATAGTGGTGTTTTCCTCCTCCGTGACACAACACCTTGAGCGGCTGGAGGTTGTTTTAAGTCGGCTTGAGCGAGAAGGGTTGAAGGCCAAGTTAACTAAGTGTGTGTTCTTCCAGCAGGAAGTAGGTTATCTGGGACACGTCATTTCAGCCAACGGGGTCTCGACCGATCCAAAAAAGGTAGAGGCAGTGAAGCAATGGCAGCGACCTGTGGGGGTGGCAGAGCTCCGTTCTTTCTTAGGGTTTGCCAGTTATTACAGACGGTTTGTAGAGGGGTTCGCCCGATTGGCGGCCCCACTGCACCGTTTGGTGGCTGAGTTTGCTGGCCGTAAGCCTAGAACTCGGACAGAGTTGAGTTTCCGCACGGCCTGGACAGAGCAGTGTCAGGGGAGCTTCGAGGAGTTGAAGAATAGGCTCACCTCTGCCCCTGTATTAGCATATGCTGACTTTTCCCTTCCCTTTATCCTGGAGGTAGATGCTAGCCATGGAGGCCTGGGGGCAGTTCTATCCCAGGAGCAGGGAGGGAGGGTCCGGCCTATAGCCTATGCTAGCCGCAGTCTTAGGCCCACTGAGCGTAACATGTCGAATTACAGCTCCATGAAGTTAGAGTTCTTGGCGCTCAAGTGGGCCATGACTGAGAAGTTTAGAGACTACTTGCTGGGGCAGAGGTGTGTCGTCTTCACGGATAACAACCCTCTCAGCCACCTGGCCACAGCCAAACTGGGGGCCACAGAGCAGCGTTGGGCAGCCCAATTGGCTGCCTTTGACTTCGAGCTGAGGTATCGCTCTGGGAGGTGCAACCGGAATGCGGATGCCCTTTCCAGACAGGGTCCCTCTAGTCCGGAGGAATTGGGACAGTTGCTGCCAGGGATAAATTTACCAGCCATGGTGAGGCAAGCTGGAGAAATAAAGGTGGGTTCTCAGGCAGTGGTTACTGCACTGCCGGCCTTGGCTGTAGATATGCAGTCATTACAGGAGAAGGACTCTGTCATTGGTGAACTGTTGCGGTTTTGGAGGCGTGGGGTTCCCCCTAATGCCGACGAGCGTCGGCAGTTGCCCAAGGCTGTGATAATCTTGTTGCGCCAATGGAGCAGGTTGTGTGAGCAGGATGGAGTACTGCACCGTCGTGTGTTCCGCTCTGATGGAGGAGAAGAGGCACTTCAAGTGGTGTTACCTTCATTGTTACACCATGAAGTGTTGATGTCACTTCACCAGGAGCATGGGCACC
This sequence comes from Leuciscus idus, assembly GCA_021554675.1. Taxonomy (NCBI): domain Eukaryota; kingdom Metazoa; phylum Chordata; class Actinopteri; order Cypriniformes; family Leuciscidae; genus Leuciscus; species Leuciscus idus. The sequence continues at coordinate 4,306,531 of CM038626.1, forward strand.
AAGGGGTGGAACGCACCACTGAGCTGGTGCGGCAGCGTTGCTATTGGCCGGGTCTGACGTCAGATGTGGCACAATGGTGTCGAGAATGTGAGCGATGCCAGGTCTCCAAAGATACCCAACTTCGTTCTAGTGGCTTTATGGGCCATTTGTTGGCTTCTAGGCCAAATGAGATATTGGCCATAGATTTCACTGTGTTAGAGCCAACTCGTTCAGGGCTGGAGAACGTGCTTGTTATGACCGACGTTTTTACGAAATATACCTGGGCGGTGCCCACACGAGACCAACGGGCAGAAACAGTGGCCCAAGTTCTGGTGCAGGAGTGGTTTTATAGGTTCGGTGTCCCTTGTCGGATTCATTCCGATCAGGGCCGGAACTTTGAGTCCTCCTTAGTACGACAGCTTTGTGCATTGTATAAGGTGGAAAAGTCTCGCACGACCCCTTACCATCCGTCCGGGAATGGACAGTGCGAACGGTTTAATAGGACGCTGCATAACCTTTTGCGTGCTCTGCCAGTATCCAGGAAAATGGACTGGGCCTCATGCCTCCCACAGGTGTTATTTTGTTATAACACTACCCCACATCAGACGACTGGCGAATCCCCATACCTTTTAATGTTCGGACAGGAGCCAAGACTTCCGGTGGACTTCCTTTTGGGTAGAGTCCAGGAGGTTGGGGTTGGTAGTGTGCATGAGTGGATAAGGGAACATCAGACAAGGCTTCAGGTTGCTTTTGAAGGGGCACAGGGCCGACTTGAAGCTGCAGCCGGTCGCCGTAAAGCACAGCATGATGCTCACGTCCGTGATACACCACTGGGGGAGGGTCAGCTAGTTTATCTGCGTGAATATGGCGTTAGAGGTCGCCATAAAATTCAGGACCTGTGGAGCCCAGTGGTGTATCAGGTCGTAAGGGCACCCAAGGAGGGTGGGGTGGTATATACCATCGCACCCGTGGGCGACTTGGAAAAGGGTAGGTGTGTTCATCGTTCTGCGTTGAAGGCCAGAATCCGGCAAGATGGTTCGGGTCCAGCCCTAACACCTCCCCCGGAGTTGGAGGAAGAGGTACATTCAGCAGAAAATCCCTTTGAGGATGTTGACCTGCTGATGGAGATACCGGTGACCATCCCGGTACGTCAGGAGCTGGTCCCTCGTGTGCCGGTGTCTTTTGGAGCTTCTACTGCCCAGACTGGGCTGGCGGGGTCTGGAGAGGTGGCCCCGGTTGTTGATGGCCACGAAGTTCTCGACTCCGCCTCGAGTGTATCACCTGGGCCGGTTAGCTCGCTGGGGGTCCAGTCAGGGGTGGATGGGGCCCCCCTGAGGAGAACCGGGAGGGCTACTGCTGGGCAGCATTCAAATCTGCACCGTCTACCGCGAGCTGTTGAGGGAGGGATAAGATCTGCCACCATACCAGGAGCCGGCTCTAACCAGATTTCAGCGTGGTTTAGGCCCTGGGATGTAGGACGGGAATAGTCCATGAGTAGCTGTATTTGGGTCATCGTCGGGGCGCCGAAAAAAAAAACTGGGGTAGAATGTGGCAGGGTAAAGGAGCTTGTTTATTGGTTTATTAGAGGATGGGGAGAGGACCAATGAGGTGAGAGCAGCGCGAGTATTTAAAGACCTTTATTTTGACATCTGTTTACGTGGCTTGCTGATTCCGGGCTTTCTCCCCCCTGGCATTTCCTGTCCCACTCCAGGTTATCTCCAGGTATGTTAAGGCTAGCAGTGTTTTGTAATGGTGTGGATCGCTCTCTTGTAACCTGTATTATTTATAGTTTGATTTGTAGCATTACTGGTGGTGTAGGCATTGAATGGTGGCTGTATGCAGTCTCAGCTAACATAGCAAATGTGTGTGTGCTGGCCGGCGGACTGAACTGCGGCGGATTGAGTACCCATATATCGGGCATTTGGGCGGTGTTTATCTGTTCATCTAAACGTAAGTATCTCTTTCCCATTTTCCCTGGGGATTTCATAGACTTAATGTGTCCTGTTTGGTTAAAGGGAAAGAGATTTACTGCTCGTGCTAACGGTGTGTGAGTGTTGACTGGCAGATTGGTCTGCGCGCATTGTGAGTAACCATACACGGAGCGCGTGAGTGACGTCATCTAAAATTGTAAGTAGCGTATTCCCTTCTTATTTCAGCTGTTATAGATCGAGTCTAATGTTTAGTGTTTTATGACTTAAAGGAAACTTCCTCATCTGTAAACTCTATCTGGTGGGAGGACGTTAAGGAGATGCCGCTGCTGTTTTGCTTATTTGGTTTATTATTTTGATTCTTTATAGTTTTTTTTGTTTTTTTGGGGTTACAGTTGTTTTGTCTCACTGTGTGGTATTAACTTTGTAACTACGGCGTGTGAACTATCACTAGTAGTCATTATGTCTAGTGATTTTCCTTAACATTATTTCAGACTAATCCGTGGTTTTCTTGCGTCATAATTCATTTATGTGTGGTGCTGGATTCTGTTCCGCCAACTAAGCACTGCTCCTCGTTAGCCTCACTTGTGAGGAGGTTGGAGTGCTCTTGATGTGACACCTTTGTGTATGTTATTGTGTGTTTTGGTATAAATGTTCTTTAATCAATTGACCATCTTTTGTGTGTCTCCAGGAGCCAGTGTAGTCGTGGTGGAGCAGGGGAGGCCGGTTGTCGTGATCTAGAGGCACGCATGTCACAGTGTGTGATTTACATTGACACGATTTCCTTGCAGTGCTTTGCAGTTTGATTTGGGGTGAGTTTAGGGAGGGTTGGATGACCTCTCGATTGCGCCCGGCCTGCCTTGTCCCTGAGAAACCTGGCTCTGAAGAGAAATGTTCTATACCATGTGATTTTAAGAATAATTGTGATGTTTTAAATACAATAAAATATATTTTGTATTGTGACCCTGGTCTCACTGGTTTAAGTCTTTGCCCTCAGTGAGTAATACTTACCTGTGTGTCCTCCGTTGAGGTATTTCCCTGGTTCTCCACCAGGGTGGCGTAGTCTGGTACAAACTTATCGTGGTTTCTAAATCTCTTGCTTATAATAACGCCACATTTTGGCGTAAGTCGGCAGGGTTTACCTAGTAGGGCAGGGACTTTTAGGTGAGACTTGGGTGTAATTGTGTCTGTTTTGATTTTTTTGTTTTGTTTTTTTTCCTATAGGCAAAACAGCAGTGTGCATACATCGCAAAACTGTATTACTTTTTCGTGGCTTTTTCTCTTTTAGGGTGAGTATAGTTGACGATCATGGAGGAGGAAATGCAGGAGTTGCGAGAGTTAGTGGCACAGTTGAGAGCAGACAATGACCGGTTGCGTCGTGAGAGTGAGCAGGTCCCAGGTGAGTTACCGGGCCCTAGCACTGCTCCTGTTGTAGCCACTGCGGCTGTGTCAGGCCCTCCCCAGCCAGTGTCAATCGATACCGTGGTGCCGGAGCGTTTTGTTTTTGTCCCTAGGGACAGACGGTGTCCAAAATTTTGTGGCAGATCCGGCACCGGTATTGATGAGTGGGTGGAGGAGGCCGAGGCCTGCATGCGTGCTCGTTATTTATCAAAGATTGATAAAGCGTTCTTTCTTTTTGACCATTTGGAGGGTGAAGCACGGGAAGAGATTAGACATCGTCCTAGTGAGGACCGGGGAGATCCAGATAGGATTATTAGGATTTTGCGCGAGTTGTATGGTTGCTCTCAATCGTATGTGGCACTTCAAGAAGCTTTCTTCTCCAGGAGGCAACAGGAGGGGGAATCTCTGTTAGAGTTTTCCCTTGCTTTGATGTCTCTTCTGGAGAAGGTTAAACTGCAATCACCCAATGCTATCCCTAACGCTGAAATTGTGTTGCGTGACCAGTTTGTTGAGTATGTCGCTGATAGTGCTCTCCGCCGGGAACTCAAGCAGTTAGTTCGCCGCCAGCACACCGCTACTTTATTGGATGTACGTGGGGAAGCGATTAGATGGGAGCGGGAGGGGATGCCAGGGGGTGCGAGAGGTAGGAGTCAGTCAGTCCCGATGGCTTATGGCATTCAGTATGGAGTACAGGGAAATTCTCAGTCCGAGTTGCGGGAGTTACGTGAGATGTTAAAAACGCAGCAGTTACAGTTAGATCAACTCACTCAGAGTGTCGCAGGTATTCGCTACCCCCAACAAAGTCGTCGGCCTGGCCGTACGGATACATTACTCTGTCATCGGTGTCAGAGACCAGGCCATTTTGCCCGTGAATGTGATGGAGAACGCATCCACCCACCTCCTTTAAACCGTGGTGAGTCGCCCTCTATGAGGGCTGGGCGGACTGGCTCTCAACCGACGGAAAACTAGGTCCCACCGAACTGCAGAGTCACTGTTCGGATGGGGAAGGTCGTGACTCAGGGACTTCAGGCTCCCGGCCGCATTTAATGGCGTCGTGTCCTCATCTCGTTGTCGGTATGGGGGGGGTACAGGTGCCCTGTTTGATTGATACTGGCTCCATGGTGTCCACGATCACAGAAGGCTGTTTTTCGGAACAGTTTGCACCATGGGGCCAGGATCGTCTCAGGGCATGCCAGTGGTTACAACTCCATGCGGCTAACGGGTCATTGATACCATATGTGGGATATATTGAGCTGGACGTTGAGCTTTGTGGTCGGGTGATTCCGCGGTGTGGCGTATTGGTGGTCAGAGATCCTCCCGGTGGCATCGGTACTCGAGTACCTGGTATTCTGGGAATGAATGTGTTGAGCCGGTGCTATCGGGAGCTCTTTGGGCAGCATGGCCCCGGCCTATTTGATACACCGCCCGTGTCGGGGGCCTCTAACGCGGTGTTTCAGGCATTACAACACTGTCGCCAGGTAAGCTGTGTCCCTCAGGATGGCTATATGGGCAAGGTTCGTTTGCGGGGCCGTAGGGCGTGTCGTATTCCAGGCGGCACTATGAAAATTGTGGCCGCCACTTGCCCTGGATACCTTGCTGGGGAAACCGTGCTTTTTGAGCCACCAGAAACTGGGTTGGCAGCTGGTCTTTTGGCGTCATCAGCCTTAATCCAGGTGATACGAGGTACGGTTTACGTGCCAGTTATCAATGTAGGTGAGACGGATGCATTGCTCTTTCGGAACTCCATGCTGGGCACGGTACAACAGGTATATATTGTGAGCTTGCCCCGTGGTGTTTCAGAAGTCAAATCTGTGTCTGCGTCAATTAATCTTCAGATTCCTACGGTTCTTTCTTCAGTGCAGGAGCAAATCGAGAGTCTCGATTTGTCCATGTTGACTGTGACTGAACAAGAACAGGTTAGGTCTTTGCTGGTAAGGTTTCAGACAGTCTTCTCTGCGTACGAAGGTGATTTGGGATGTACTCAGCTTCTGTCTCATGATATTCCTCTAACAGATTCGGTCCCAGTTCGGCAACGGCACCGGCGGATTCCGCCATCAGAGTATGACGTGGTAAAAACGCACATCAACCAGTTGCTGGAAACGAGCATTATTAGAGAGAGCTGCAGCCCCTATGCCTCCCCCATTGTGTTGGCTAAAAAGAAGGACGGTTCATTGCGTATGTGTGTAGACTATCGCCAGCTGAATGCAAAGACTCGCAAAGATGCTTTTCCCCTCCCACGTATAGAGGAAACCTTGGACTCACTGACGGGGGCCCAGTGGTTTTCCACTATGGACCTCGCCAGTGGGTACAACCAGGTTCCTGTCACGGAGGAGGATAAATGTAAAACGGCTTTTTGTACCCCATTCGGCCTTTTTGAATGGAACCGAATGCCGTTTGGGCTCTGTAATGCCCCAGGCACCTTTCAGAGGCTGATGGAGAGGTTGTTTGGGGACCAGCAGTGTCAGTCCCTTTTGCTGTACTTGGACGACATAGTGGTGTTTTCCTCCTCCGTGACACAACACCTTGAGCGGCTGGAGGTTGTTTTAAGTCGGCTTGAGCGAGAAGGGTTGAAGGCCAAGTTAACTAAGTGTGTGTTCTTCCAGCAGGAAGTAGGTTATCTGGGACACGTCATTTCAGCCAACGGGGTCTCGACCGATCCAAAAAAGGTAGAGGCAGTGAAGCAATGGCAGCGACCTGTGGGGGTGGCAGAGCTCCGTTCTTTCTTAGGGTTTGCCAGTTATTACAGACGGTTTGTAGAGGGGTTCGCCCGATTGGCGGCCCCACTGCACCGTTTGGTGGCTGAGTTTGCTGGCCGTAAGCCTAGAACTCGGACAGAGTTGAGTTTCCGCACGGCCTGGACAGAGCAGTGTCAGGGGAGCTTCGAGGAGTTGAAGAATAGGCTCACCTCTGCCCCTGTATTAGCATATGCTGACTTTTCCCTTCCCTTTATCCTGGAGGTAGATGCTAGCCATGGAGGCCTGGGGGCAGTTCTATCCCAGGAGCAGGGAGGGAGGGTCCGGCCTATAGCCTATGCTAGCCGCAGTCTTAGGCCCACTGAGCGTAACATGTCGAATTACAGCTCCATGAAGTTAGAGTTCTTGGCGCTCAAGTGGGCCATGACTGAGAAGTTTAGAGACTACTTGCTGGGGCAGAGGTGTGTCGTCTTCACGGATAACAACCCTCTCAGCCACCTGGCCACAGCCAAACTGGGGGCCACAGAGCAGCGTTGGGCAGCCCAATTGGCTGCCTTTGACTTCGAGCTGAGGTATCGCTCTGGGAGGTGCAACCGGAATGCGGATGCCCTTTCCAGACAGGGTCCCTCTAGTCCGGAGGAATTGGGACAGTTGCTGCCAGGGATAAATTTACCAGCCATGGTGAGGCAAGCTGGAGAAATAAAGGTGGGTTCTCAGGCAGTGGTTACTGCACTGCCGGCCTTGGCTGTAGATATGCAGTCATTACAGGAGAAGGACTCTGTCATTGGTGAACTGTTGCGGTTTTGGAGGCGTGGGGTTCCCCCTAATGCCGACGAGCGTCGGCAGTTGCCCAAGGCTGTGATAATCTTGTTGCGCCAATGGAGCAGGTTGTGTGAGCAGGATGGAGTACTGCACCGTCGTGTGTTCCGCTCTGATGGAGGAGAAGAGGCACTTCAAGTGGTGTTACCTTCATTGTTACACCATGAAGTGTTGATGTCACTTCACCAGGAGCATGGGCACCAAGGGGTGGAACGCACCACTGAGCTGGTGCGGCAGCGTTGCTATTGGCCGGGTCTGACGTCAGATGTGGCACAATGGTGTCGAGAATGTGAGCGATGCCAGGTCTCCAAAGATACCCAACTTCGTTCTAGTGGCTTTATGGGCCATTTGTTGGCTTCTAGGCCAAATGAGATATTGGCCATAGATTTCACTGTGTTAGAGCCAACTCGTTCAGGGCTGGAGAACGTGCTTGTTATGACCGACGTTTTTACGAAATATACCTGGGCGGTGCCCACACGAGACCAACGGGCAGAAACAGTGGCCCAAGTTCTGGTGCAGGAGTGGTTTTATAGGTTCGGTGTCCCTTGTCGGATTCATTCCGATCAGGGCCGGAACTTTGAGTCCTCCTTAGTACGACAGCTTTGTGCATTGTATAAGGTGGAAAAGTCTCGCACGACCCCTTACCATCCGTCCGGGAATGGACAGTGCGAACGGTTTAATAGGACGCTGCATAACCTTTTGCGTGCTCTGCCAGTATCCAGGAAAATGGACTGGGCCTCATGCCTCCCACAGGTGTTATTTTGTTATAACACTACCCCACATCAGACGACTGGCGAATCCCCATACCTTTTAATGTTCGGACAGGAGCCAAGACTTCCGGTGGACTTCCTTTTGGGTAGAGTCCAGGAGGTTGGGGTTGGTAGTGTGCATGAGTGGATAAGGGAACATCAGACAAGGCTTCAGGTTGCTTTTGAAGGGGCACAGGGCCGACTTGAAGCTGCAGCCGGTCGCCGTAAAGCACAGCATGATGCTCACGTCCGTGATACACCACTGGGGGAGGGTCAGCTAGTTTATCTGCGTGAATATGGCGTTAGAGGTCGCCATAAAATTCAGGACCTGTGGAGCCCAGTGGTGTATCAGGTCGTAAGGGCACCCAAGGAGGGTGGGGTGGTATATACCATCGCACCCGTGGGCGACTTGGAAAAGGGTAGGTGTGTTCATCGTTCTGCGTTGAAGGCCAGAATCCGGCAAGATGGTTCGGGTCCAGCCCTAACACCTCCCCCGGAGTTGGAGGAAGAGGTACATTCAGCAGAAAATCCCTTTGAGGATGTTGACCTGCTGATGGAGATACCGGTGACCATCCCGGTACGTCAGGAGCTGGTCCCTCGTGTGCCGGTGTCTTTTGGAGCTTCTACTGCCCAGACTGGGCTGGCGGGGTCTGGAGAGGTGGCCCCGGTTGTTGATGGCCACGAAGTTCTCGACTCCGCCTCGAGTGTATCACCTGGGCCGGTTAGCTCGCTGGGGGTCCAGTCAGGGGTGGATGGGGCCCCCCTGAGGAGAACCGGGAGGGCTACTGCTGGGCAGCATTCAAATCTGCACCGTCTACCGCGAGCTGTTGAGGGAGGGATAAGATCTGCCACCATACCAGGAGCCGGCTCTAACCAGATTTCAGCGTGGTTTAGGCCCTGGGATGTAGGACGGGAATAGTCCATGAGTAGCTGTATTTGGGTCATCGTCGGGGCGCCGAAAAAAAAAACTGGGGTAGAATGTGGCAGGGTAAAGGAGCTTGTTTATTGGTTTATTAGAGGATGGGGAGAGGACCAATGAGGTGAGAGCAGCGCGAGTATTTAAAGACCTTTATTTTGACATCTGTTTACGTGGCTTGCTGATTCCGGGCTTTCTCCCCCCTGGCATTTCCTGTCCCACTCCAGGTTATCTCCAGGTATGTTAAGGCTAGCAGTGTTTTGTAATGGTGTGGATCGCTCTCTTGTAACCTGTATTATTTATAGTTTGATTTGTAGCATTACTGGTGGTGTAGGCATTGAATGGTGGCTGTATGCAGTCTCAGCTAACATAGCAAATGTGTGTGTGCTGGCCGGCGGACTGAACTGCGGCGGATTGAGTACCCATATATCGGGCATTTGGGCGGTGTTTATCTGTTCATCTAAACGTAAGTATCTCTTTCCCATTTTCCCTGGGGATTTCATAGACTTAATGTGTCCTGTTTGGTTAAAGGGAAAGAGATTTACTGCTCGTGCTAACGGTGTGTGAGTGTTGACTGGCAGATTGGTCTGCGCGCATTGTGAGTAACCATACACGGAGCGCGTGAGTGACGTCATCTAAAATTGTAAGTAGCGTATTCCCTTCTTATTTCAGCTGTTATAGATCGAGTCTAATGTTTAGTGTTTTATGACTTAAAGGAAACTTCCTCATCTGTAAACTCTATCTGGTGGGAGGACGTTAAGGAGATGCCGCTGCTGTTTTGCTTATTTGGTTTATTATTTTGATTCTTTATAGTTTTTTTTGTTTTTTTGGGGTTACAGTTGTTTTGTCTCACTGTGTGGTATTAACTTTGTAACTACGGCGTGTGAACTATCACTAGTAGTCATTATGTCTAGTGATTTTCCTTAACATTATTTCAGACTAATCCGTGGTTTTCTTGCGTCATAATTCATTTATGTGTGGTGCTGGATTCTGTTCCGCCAACTAAGCACTGCTCCTCGTTAGCCTCACTTGTGAGGAGGTTGGAGTGCTCTTGATGTGACACCTTTGTGTATGTTATTGTGTGTTTTGGTATAAATGTTCTTTAATCAATTGACCATCTTTTGTGTGTCTCCAGGAGCCAGTGTAGTCGTGGTGGAGCAGGGGAGGCCGGTTGTCGTGATCTAGAGGCACGCATGTCACAGTGTGTGATTTACATTGACACGATTTCCTTGCAGTGCTTTGCAGTTTGATTTGGGGTGAGTTTAGGGAGGGTTGGATGACCTCTCGATTGCGCCCGGCCTGCCTTGTCCCTGAGAAACCTGGCTCTGAAGAGAAATGTTCTATACCATGTGATTTTAAGAATAATTGTGATGTTTTAAATACAATAAAATATATTTTGTATTGTGACCCTGGTCTCACTGGTTTAAGTCTTTGCCCTCAGTGAGTAATACTTACCTGTGTGTCCTCCGTTGAGGTATTTCCCTGGTTCTCCACCAGGGTGGCGTAGTCTGGTACAAACTTATCGTGGTTTCTAAATCTCTTGCTTATAATAACGCCACACTTACATAGGCCTCGGATACAAGTTCCTACTCAACCCTGTCCGTCACCCAAGTAGCTTGTGAGAGAAGATTAATGCTTAATCTTAAATTAAATTAAATTTGACAACACTCAAATTTATATAAAAAATAATAACTCAGGAGCACCATATCCAATGATCACTTGGAGGCATTTATGTTGATGGCAACTGAAAAGGAAATACTTATGTGCCACGTCCTGTTTTGGTTCATGTGTCATGTCTTGTCATGTGATTCCCTGTGTTAGTCATGTGATCCTGCCATGTGTTCCCCATGTGATTGTGTCATGTTGTCATTAGGCTTGTTTGACTTCATGCAGCTCTGCGCAGACCGATCAGTGGCTGACTTGAAGCAGTGCATGCCGGTTAGAAATTTTGTCCGACTTGATACAGCACCGACGCCACGTGACTGTGACGTGTGCCATCAAAGTACCGCGAGAGCGATTGGAGAGTAGCCGGAGAACTCAGCCAGCGCAGCTTCTCAAGAGTGGCTGCTCGAGCTCTGATGACGACACAGCTGTTCCACGATTGGCCGGATTCACCGCATGACAGTGATTACGTGTGTTTCGTGTTTATTCGAACACCTTTAGTTCCTCTAAAGCTCACAAATCAGTTTTTTATAACAGTAAACACTCTTTCATGTAGCTGCGATGGTATATTGTGTCATGTTTATCAAATTAAAACTGATTAAAAAACGTAGACTCTACTTCATTGATAGCTTATGTTGAACTTTATTCTTGTTCAAACAGACGCTGTATGAAGCAGTACATAAAGTATTGAATGAAAATGTCTCTGAAACATCTGTGTATTATTTGGCAAATATTGCATTTATTTCACTTCAGCTGCGGTTAAGTATGCGAACACCACGTGAGCGGTCACTACGGGAACCAGAAAGTGTCCAACTTCACGTCTCCGTTTGCAGCTCCTCCCGCCTGCACGCGGCTACTCTCGCCGATCGGTTACATCCAGCCGCAGCCGATGTCCAACACACCTTTTAGTTCATTGTTTCATTGTTCACAGGTGTCCCTTGTCTTGTCATTAGTCTTGTGTGTATTTAAGCTCTCATATTTGCCACGTGTCCTTGTCAAGTATTGTTTTCCTGTAACAACTGTTGGTGAGCGCCATGTCCATGTCCTAGGGATGGGCAAATGAAGCCTCGTGAAGCACTGAGGCTTTCCCCTGAATATATCGGGAAAAGTGGATGGAGTGTCAAGAGAATTGGATATCAAAAATATTTGATACCTTTTATTACTTCCATAAATATGCTGTAGATAAATACCCCTGAGGAGTGTAAGTATGGTATGTTTGCTCAGTACAATGAAACAGTGGGTAATAAAGGCCAGTTTATCAGGTTCAATGAATGAGGAACAACAGCAGAGAGAAGACAAACAGGACGGAAAGTATTTCCATGCAACGTGATCTTGATCTGGATCAGGTTTCTGTGGGCAACAAACAATGCCTTGTACCTTCATTTAAGATCAGCACCTATTAGAGAGAACATTAGGGTTAACAATAACATACAATCACAGGAACTGCTTTTTTCTGCCTCATTCTTATTCATAAGTGTAAATTTGAAGCATCAAGAGTGCCAAAAACAGCGACAACATGTTTATGAGCAGCAGAGTGCGCAGCGCCGTTGTTTTATCCATTAAGCACAAATAAAAGCCTGACAATGCCAAATATTCAGTTTTCTGATAATATAATTCACATATTAAAGTGTGGCAATAAATTAAATGTAACCATTATATTAATACTAATTATAAAAATACCAACAGAGTTGCTTGATGCAAGTAAATGTTGGTCAAATTATTTTATGGTTTCTATGCTGTTTATGTGTCAGAATATATGATAAATGTAACATAGGCTTATTTATGTGTTTTTTTTAAAAAAGGTTAGTAAATGGACTTAAGCTTCCTAAACCCTGTAGAGTAGTGTTCTGGGTTCAAACATTCCGACACGTAAAGTGAAGCATTCACGTGACTGGACAGAAAGTGAGGCTTCGTTTTTCGTTGATCATGTGTTTCTCTGAAAACAATACGTGAGAGATTGCGCTGCGTACACACGCTTTAAAGCTTCAGTGTCAAATGTAACATCACTACCATGTCCATGTCCTGTTTTTGAATAACAATAAACTGCACATGGGTTCTACAACTTGCCTTCAGTAGACGTCTGTTATGTTATGGCCCTAGATACAGATGTTGTCACTGACAGGGTGGCAGAGAAGAGTGAATTTCTGCAACGCCTGCTGACAATACAACTCAGATTTGTTTTTACTGTATGTGTAAATTTGTTATAAACGTGTTCTCTTTAAAAAGTAGTAAGCATTGTTTGCCAGTCACAAACATTAAATGTTTAAATATCTGTTGCATACGTTCTGCTTATATTATTTCACCATCGGTACACAGATGTAAGTAGTGAATGTGTGTGTCTGTGGTAATGCGGGCTGGTGTCGAGACAGTGCCAGGGCTGAATGTTTGTCCCAGTGTTTTTGTGTACAGTAGGTGGCGTGTGCATGTATAGGTATCTTGTTCATGTTTGTGTTTGCTGTATATTTTCTACCTTAACATTACTGTTAGACCTGCCTGAAAATATTAAAGCACTGTTTACAAGGTTACATGGGTCAACAACAATGAAAACCAGATTTTATTTTATTTATTTTATTTAAAATCTGAACTGGCACAACTGGACCATTAAAAAAGATCTTTAGCGTTCAGCCCTGCAGTATTAACTCTTTGAAAAGACGTCATATGTAAGTCACAAGTGAGATATTATTTCAATAAATATTGATTATTTTGACAAGCTAGGTATACTTTGAAATTTGGATGGAGTGTCAAGAGAATTGGATGGATATCAAAAATATTTGATACCTTTTATTACTTCCATAAATATGCTGTAGATAAATACCCCTGAGGAGTGTAAGTATGGTATGTTTGCTCAGTACAATGAAACAGTGGATAATAAAGGCCAGTTTATCAGGTTCAATGAATGAGGAACAACAGCAGAGAGAAGACAAACAGGACGGAAAGTATTTCCATGCAACGTGATCTTGATCTGGATCAGGTTTCTGTGGGCAACAAACAATGCCTTGTGCCTTCATTTAAGATCAGCACCTATTAGAGAGAACATTAGGGTTAACAATAACATACAATCACAGGAACTGCTTTTTTCTGCCTCATTCTTATTCATAAGTGTAAATTATCATAATATTCATAGGACTCCCAGGAACAAGAAGTTTTGGCCATTAGGCTGATGTCACGGTCAATACATTTCCCATCATCCTCCCTGGTCCTCACCTGCATGCTCTTCCTCTGTTCATTGTTCAGTTTCTAGCCACGCCCAGAGTCATAGAGAGAAAGAGTTGCGACACTCCCATAGACCTCCGTTGTAAAAAATGGCGGCGCTTTTAACCGCCTACGTCCGGGATTTGAAGATCGGATTAGTTCCAAATACTGTCATTTGGGCGTTGGACACCATTCACTTACATTGCTGAGCGTCGAGTTGTTCCAGAGGTAAGTTGCTGAAATATCGACCTCTTTTGAATTGTCAACTGTCTATATTGTATCAGAGGCCCTTTGCGATGCTTATACTGGTCTTCATTTGTATATTCTCAGCGTAATTATTTATATTTTATGTTGGTTGTTTCAACCAATTTTCAAGCACTGCCTGCTAGCTAGCGCGACTTCGTCAGCTGTGACAGTAAGAGTTCAGTAATGAATCGCTACCACCTTTATAGCAACTTTTATTTAATTAAATTTTTTGGGATATACTAACTTTTCATTATGTGACGTGTTGGCTGTACTTAATTTGTATCAGAGCCCATCTCAGATACTCATTTACTGTGAGGAAACTTTGTATTGTAATATCCTCACTAGTTTAATGATTGTTCTTGAAAAAGTATTATTCAAGGTATTATTCAGTAGTCTTAAAACAAATAGTAGACTACTTGACAGGCTACTCTACAGCAGTGAATCAAGAATGAGCCTAAAACATGGTCATGCATCCAAAATGGTAAGAAGATTTTTTTTAACAAGATTTTTTTTTTTCAGCCTCATGTCAACCAAGGCTGTTGGTGGTGAACGGCGGCTGGCGATGGTGACAGCGGCTGCTGTTGGTGGTGAACGTCGGCTGGCGATGGTGACTCCTGGCTCCAGTTTAACATGCTGCATCCTCCTCTGAATGGTCCTGATGTCAGGCAGAGGCATATTGATGGCTTGGAGGGTTTTATATCCTGTCGTGCCACAATAGAACTATAGTTGCATCTCCATCTCCACCTCCCCTTTTTTTTTTTTTTTGTAACTAGTTGTGCCAACACATAATCTAATTTATACAGCTTTCTTTACAGTTTTGCTCACACCACTTCCCGTTAGCCTCAGCATATCAAAAACCTCCCTTATCCTCCTCTGAATTGTCCTGATGTCAGGCAGTGATTCAAGGCTTAAGGGTTTTGCACCCAGTTGTGCCAGACCATCTCATTTGTATGCCTTTCTTTATGGTTTCTTTGCCCCACTTTATCCCACCGTTTGTTTTGTTGTCTTGAGTGAAGCGGCTTGTGAGAACAATGCTGGACCTCTAGGATTGTTATGGCCATCACCAGTCCTGTCTGTTTCATGGATCACCTGCGCCTGGTTTTTGTTTTTCTTGTTCACACACACTCACACAAGCACACATTTTTGTTGTCTGTCATTGTTTAATAAAAAAATATTTTATTTGAAAACCTTCATTTGTATCAGCCATGCTTAATTGATGTCTCAATAAGTGTGAAACAGAAGTTACAAGTGTTTTGTTACTTGGATTGAGTTACAGCTACCCTTACTCTTAGCCTACTCTGTACACTAACCCAGAGCCATAGAGAAAAATCTTCACTCTGCACTTACCTATAGACCCAAACATAAAAGCGTAAATTCGTTTTTAATCTGTTATAGTTTTGATAATATGTGTATGGCTTAATCTTAAAATCATATTCTTAGTCTTAACATGATCATGTTTCACGTTGTGGTCCTGGGGGTGGCCACTTTCATCAGAAGAAGTGAGCTAGCTTCTAAGCGAATTCTGACCGGACCGCCACGGCAGACCTCTTTGCGTGATCACGAAGGTAGGCTAATGGCTGAATCGGAATTTATAAGCAAAATCACGGGAATCAATAGCCTAATACAGCCCAGTTGTGCTAAAATAAATATCATGAGACGTCCATCATCAGATGAATGATATGGAAAAGTTAAGTTAGAGCCGCTAAAGCCAGTGCTACTACCTATGCGAACATGAACACTAAGCTTTTCCCTCCAAAGATATAGCCTAAAACTTATCTAAGTAATATACAGTATTTCGTTGTCACCCTGCCTCTCCAAATGCAAAACTGACATTAACAAAATGCAATAATGCAATAACAGCTGAAAAAGTACGTGGGTGTGTGTTTTATTTTATATTTACCGTTCAATAATGCAATCGCTGCTGTCGGTCCCATAGAAGAACATGACAGCCAGTGTATGTTTTGGAACTATTGGGGCTTACATGAACCACGTGACAGCCATAGCGGCGACATCAAAGAGTGTATTTAAGCCCTCTGTTTCTCCCTGTCCCTTGTCTTGTATTTTACTTTAAGTTATTGTTGATGTGTGGTTATGTTTCCTGGTCTAATTTCTTAATTAAAGTCTCCTATTGTATCTCCTTCGTAGTGCGCTTGATCTTAACCCTCTGGGGTCTGAGGTGTTTTTGGGGTCCTTGAGATGTTCTGACATGCCCTGACATTTGTGCGTTTTTCAGTTGCTTATAAACATATTAATGGCAAAGGTATAATTACACTCTATTTAGCACAAACAGGGCTACCATAATACGTGAGCAACATGTATGTACATGTTTGTATTTTTGAGAGAATAATGTTTATGCATGGTTATTGAAAAAACAAAAAATGAAGGTTTCTGAAATAAGGCCACAAAACACACACTAAATATGTGTCCACAAGACTTCTGAATAATGCATTTTGTCGACTAGAGTTTTTTCTTCAAAATGATGTGAAAATCATCCTGCCTAATCGTTCACATAAAACAATACATTGATTTAAATTTTGTAAGACACTTTTTGTTTGGAAAGGCAATATGCGCAAGGGCGTCAACGATCCAACACCATCATGAATATTGAGTGGTTCACACCTGCGAAGTTCACACCCATAATTAGCCTTTCATTCAGGTGTGTCACTGAGCCACAAGAAAGAATGCAAGGACAAAATAGAAAAGAGAAGGCTTATATTGACCTTTTAAGATTTTGTTTACATCTATCCTTGTATATATATATATATATATTGCTATTTTATTAAAAAGGTTATACAATTACAACAAAAATTAAAATGTTAACAATATTTAAAATTTGTATAAAGTATACATTTTATCATATTTATTTCAAAGTTAAGGATTCATTAGTTTGAATATAGCCTACATTGGAACAAACACTATAATAACATCTTAGTTGATGACTTTATTTTTGACAAAACATAATATATATATATATATATATATAACATATGAGCAGAAATTGGCAACATTATAAGCTTATTTGATTTTACAGTAAAAGATTTTTACTCATCTTAGTATAGCAATAGAGTTTGGTAAAAGCTGTTCATTCATTCACACACACACAAAAACGCGATTCATTTTGAAACAGTATTTTTGCCAGCTGTAGTAGCTACACAACAGCGCGCATCTGTGCGTTCATTCATTCACACACAGAAACGGGATTCATATTTAAACAGTCTTTTTGCGTACAGCCACTATTGCGATTAGAACAAAGCAAATATAGAACTGACCTATTCCTCAGCTGGATCCGTTGATCCTCGAAATGAAACTTCCAGCACTTCTGAGGTAAATTTTCCAGGATTATTATTAAGATAGTATTATTCCTCACAGCGTCGTAAAGTACATGAGTCTGAAAGTGAACTCGCGGTGTGTGTTATCCAGCTGATATGTGGGCGTTTCACAGGATTGCAGGATCGCCTCACCTTTGCGTTTGAATAGCGCGCGCTCTCCGTGGGCGGAGTCAAATTAAAACTTAATGAGCTGAGATGAGAACGACTGACATCTCTCTCTTTTCATACATATTACACAAACTGAGAATATTTGTTTTTTTATATAAATTACTTCATTTAAGAGAAGAGAATTCAAGCTTCATGCCTGTGTGTCTTTATGCCTGTTTGACTGAGTATTCGCTGAGTTATGGTTCATTTTCGGACGCGTTTCAGAATGGACTTAACTGACAGAGAGTAGGCAAAACTAGCATTATGTTTATTTTTCTTTATTTGGCAAAAAGCACTAAACTTTGTTTTTATTGTGAGTATACACAAAAATAATACACACTTAACAGGATCGAATGATGTATGAAACTTGTTTGTAAGATCAAAGTCAACAGAGTATTTTGAGTCTCTTTTGAACTGATAAGAAAAAAAGCGAGCCTATCGCGCCGGTGTGATTGTTGACCCCAGGGGGTTAACCTCCTCACCTGTGACAGATGAAGCCAAGGAACAGATATTCACACACTGTAATTACACAAATTAAAGGGATATTTCAGGATTTAGCATTGAGATTTGTATTAGTAGAAAACCTGTAGTATTTTCAAATTACTATGCTTTCTACCCTCATATCCTCATATTTTGTGTCATCGGAGGATTTTTTGGCCAGAGGCTAGAGACTACAGCCAGTAGTAGGGGTTGTTCCGCATGTTCTCAACCCGCCCATAGAGGGTGGGATCTCACTCACAGAATGTACACATAGTGTCAGCCATCTTTCTTTGGAAGCTAAGCTAGCAGGCTCTTGATCTGTGGAGAAAGCTGAGTAGTAGGGGTTACTATCCTCTTTTTCCCGGACATGTCCGGCCGTCGAGATCGTCCAAAATGTCCGGGATTCGTCTTTTGCTTTCTGCAGTCGCCATTCATTGTTTACATGCACACCTTTGTTTCAATCTAACTGAATTCATTCCGATTGGTGAATCTGAATGTAGTGTTTACATGAACGCTAAACAAGTTATCGGTTGATGTGCGTTTTAACATTGCTAAGAAAATTCCCGCTCCTCCGTGAGAGATATGAGACCGGTGCGTCTTTGACTGCAGTGCGACCTGCTCATCGGTAATCACGCCACCGGCCTCTCATCGTTCTCCCGCGCCCCTCAGCCTCGTCCTGCTCGCCACAGTAAACATGATGAATGGCGACTGTAGAACGCAAAAGCCGAATTTGGGCGAGCCTGGACATTTTGGGCGATCTCGACATCCCGGGGAGACTCACTAGTAGCTAAGCCTTGTTGTTTAACTGCTGCGCTCTGACCGGTAGGCGTGGCTTGGGAGTGGCCTCCTAGGGCAGTGAAGCAAGTGCATTCTGGGAATTGTTGTCTTTCATCCACATAAGCCAAAAATACATTTTCTGGCTTTTCTCAGTCTAGAAAGCTCCAAATTCAAAAATAATTTCACATTTCTTCTACATAAATGACCCATTTTAAATACACATTCATCTTTCCAGAGGTGAAGTATCCCTTTAACCCCCTGGGGTCGGCTGTATCGCCGGCGATACCAGCTCGCTTTTTTTTTTATCAGTTCAAAAGAGATTCATTCTGCTCTGTTGACTTTGATATTACAAACAAGTTTCATACATCAATCGATTCTGTTAAATGTGTATTATTTTTGTGTATACTCACAATAAAAACAAAGTGTTGTGCTTTTCGCCAAATAAAGAAAAATAAACACGAAGCGAGTTCTGCCTTCTCTCTGTCAGTGTAGTCCATTCTGAAACACGTCCGAAAATGAACAATAACTCAGCGAATACTCAGTCAAACAGGTATACAGACACACAGGCATGAAGCTTGAATTATCTTCTTTTAAATGAAGTATATAAAAAAAAAATATTCTCTGTTTATGTAATCTTTATGAAAAGAGAGAGATGTCAGTCGTTCTCATCTCAGCTCATTACGTTTTAATCTGCCCCGCCCACGGAGAGCGCGCGCTATTCAAACGCAAATTACTGAGGCGATCCCATACAAACTGTGAACGCCCACATATCAGCTCGAGAAAACACATCAAGTTTATTCAGATCATTGTACTTGTTTACACTGTCTCGCAGCGCTGTGAGGAATAATAATAATGGAAAATGTAGGCCTACCTCAGAAGTGCTGGTATTTCGAGGAGCAACGGATGGAATACTGTAGTAAGTTTTTTTTCATTTTTTTCAAGTAAATTGCGTTTCTGTGTGAATGAATGAACGGCAGAGATGCGCTGTTTACCACAACTCGCAAAAAGACGGTTTAAATTTGAATTGCGTTTCTGTGTGTGAATGAATGATCTGCTTTTAGCAAACTATTTTCCTATACTGAGTAAAAATCGACTGAAATATGTTGAAATAAAATGTATTTGTATAAGCAACCTATTAAACTGCAAATTAACATTTATATTCCTTATAATAAAAACGATAGACCTATGTTACAGACAAATGAAAGACAACATTTCGTTGATTAGTTTTGGATAGATTACACATTTTTACTGTAAAATATCTGCCACCTCAAATAAGCTTTTGTTTGCCAATTTTTGCTAATATGTTAAATATAGTATGTTTTGTCAATGTAGGCTATATTCGAAGTAATGAATCCTTAACTTTGAAATATGTATGATAAAATGTATACTTTAGTTTTTACAAAGAAAGATTACACTTCAATTGTTGTTGTAATTGTAACCTTTTTAATAAAAAAAAATATACCTTTACAAGGTAGATGTAAACAAATTTTAAAAGGTAAATATAAGCCTTTTCTTTAAATAATTTTTATTGTGTTTTATTATTGACAAATTTGGGGAGAGGATACATATTCCAAAACTGAAAATACAGTATGAGAATTAACGTACTCGGTTACTAACGTAACCTCGGTTCTCTCTAGAGAGGAAACGAGTACTGCGTAATATCTTACGCTAGGGGAAATCTCTTTTCCGCGAGATACTGAAGCCAAAAAATTATCCTTAATTTTGAAATAATGTAAAACGCGTTGCGGCAGCATGCAGACATAGGCGAGACAGCTCGCGCGCCTATTGGCTGCCCTGCGGCAACTGCAGCAGCCTATCGATAAGGCCCTATCGTGACGTCATCACCAATGGGGGCGCTTCGCGCCCCATACGTCACGTCCCGCCGAAACGGGCGTGGCCTGGGGCTATAAATATAGCATCGAAAGGCTAGCTTACCGGTTTTTCATCGCCGGAGCGAACCGGAGCGTGCGCAGGCACGGCAAGATACGCAGTACTCGTTTCCTCTCTAGAGAGAACCGAGGTTACGTTAGTAACCGAGTACGTTCTCTTACGAGAGGTACTCTCGTACTGCGTAATATCTTACGCTAGGGGAAACAGTGTAAAACGCCGTGCATGCTATGATCCAGCACCAAAGTCCCAAGGGCAGGTGCCCGGGCTCATGTAGTACATGATCATAAGTGACTCACAGAGAGCCCAGGAAGAGTGGCTAGAATAGCATCATTCCTGTAATGCAGCATCCTATAAGAACAGTTATAGTGATGGTATTTACTCAGTCAGGGCGACCCCGGCCTGGACTGATGAATATAGTGGGTCTTACACATTGCCCATAGAGCTGCGCGATCTAAACGAGCGTTGCTCGCGCTATTTCGGTATTCTGGGCCGGACGTACTCGGGGCAGACAGTACCGATTTTTAGACTGAAAGCAGCTTAGCTTGCAGAGCGGGAACCTCTAGGTTATAAAACCTTATAAATGTAGACGGGGAGGCCCAGCCTGCCGCCATACAGATATCTTGCAAGGCAATCCCACTAGACCAAGCCCACGACGAGGCCACGCCTCTCGTGGAGTGCGCTCTGACACCTAATGGGCACTGCAAGCCCTTAGAGGTGTAAGCCAGCGCTATAGCATCGACTATCCATCTGGATAGGCTCTGTTTCGAAACGGCGAGTCCCTTAGAACGTCCGTAGAGTGAAACAAAGAGCTGCTCCGTCTGTCTGAAAACAGACGTGCGGGACACATAAGCCCTTAGCGCCCTGACTGGGCAAAGGAAGCTGGCGTCCTTCTCCTCGTTAGAGACCGGCAGGGCAGACAGGGAAATTACCTGGGCCCTGAACGGTGTATTGAGGGATTTAGGGACGTACCCGTGCCTTGGTTTGAGTATGACTTTCGAGTCATTTGGCCCAAACTCCATACACGTCGCGCTCACTGAGAGCGCTTGTAAGTCCCCTATGCGCTTCACTGAAGCGAGAGCCAGAAGAAACACCGTTTTGAAAGACAAGTGTTTGATATCTACTGACTGGATAGGCTCAAATGGGGCACCCTTCATGGCCTCCAAGACCGTAGAAAGGTCCCATATGGGGACTGAGGGAGGTCTGGGAGGATTTAACCTCTTAGCTCCTCTAAGGAACCGAATGACCAGATCGTTCCTTCCTAGTGACTGACCAAGCGTTGGTTTGGAAAACGCTGCTATAGCCGCCACATAGACTTTGAGCGTGGATGGGGCTCTGCCTTCATCCAGTAGCTCTTGTAGGAAGGAGAGAACCTCCGTCACTCCACAGTCCAGGGGTGAAAAGCCGCGTGCTGTGCACCAGCTGGAGAACACTGACCATTTTGAGGAATAGAGCCGTCTCGTAGAGGGAGCTCTAGCCTGCATGATCGTGTTTAACACTCCCTCTGGGATATCAGAGGGTACCCGTTGATGGCCCACGCATGTAGGGACCAAAGCTCCGGGCGAGGATGCCAGATCGAGCCCCTGGCTTGAGAGAGGAGGTCCCTCCTCACTGGTATTGGCCATGGGGCAGTGCTCGTCAGCTGCATAAGAACTGGGAACCAAGCCTGGTTCTTCCAGAACGGAGCAACCAGTAACACTGAGCATCTGCTTTCCCTGATCCGCTCTAATACCTGAGGTAGGAGCGTGATGGGGGGAAAGGCATAGAGCGGGCAGCGGGGCCAGACGTGGGCCAGCGCATCCCTGCTCTTTGAGAAAAATTCCGGGCAGTGAGCGTTTTCTTGAGACGCAAACAGGTCTATCTTTGCTCTGCCGAATGTCTGCCACAGCAGTTGGACTGTCTGCGGATGCAGTGACCATTCTCCTGCTGGAACATTGTTCCTGGACAGTCTGTCTGGTCCCACATTCAGGTGGCCAGGCACATGCGCTGCTCTGAGCGAGCGCAAATTGTGCTGAGCCCATACCAGGAGGCGTTTCGCTAACCTGTATAGGTTTCGGGATGTGATGCCTCCCTGGCGATTTATGTAGGCTACCACTGACATGTTGTCCGAGCGGACCAAGACGTGGTGTCCTGCTATTTGGGGACGAAAGCGCCTCAGCGCGTTGTCGACTGCCATCATTTCCAGGTAGTTTATGTGCAGAAGCTTTTCCCGTTCTGACCACTGGCCGAAAAACGGTCTGCCCTCGAGCAGTGCTCCCCATCCCGAGGTGGAGGCGTCCGTGGACACCACCTTCACACTCGAGGAAGTCCCCAGGCTTACACCTGACTGGTACCAGTCGGTCGCTCTCCAGGGTATCAGTGCTGAGACGCATTCCTGATCGACCTTGAGACGAAAGAGACCTGAAGTCCATGCTCGACGCGGTACTCGCGCTTGTAGCCAGAACTGCAGTGGGCGCATGCGAAGCAGACCCAGCTGGAGAACTGTGGATGCTGCTGCCATGAGACCGAGCATCCTTTGAAACTTCTTTAGCGGGACTATAGTGCCGCGGCGGAAGGTTTCTGTCATGCGCTGAATAGTCAATCTGCGCTGTAGCGATATTTGAGCTGTCATTGACAGCGAGTCCAGTTCTGTGCCCAGAAAAGATATTCTCTGACTGGGAGACAGTGAACTTTTCGCCCAGTTGACTTTGAGACCCAGATTCTCGAGATGTTCGAGTAAAATGGTTCTGTGTTCTATGAGCTCCGTATGTGACTGAGCTAGAACCAGCCAATCGTCCAAGTAGTTCAAAACTCGCATTCCCCGAAGTTTCAGGGGAGCGAGGGCTGCGTCCATGCACTTCGTGAATGTACGGGGTGCTAGGGACAGGCCAAACGGTAGGACTGTGTATTGATAAGCCTGGCCCTCGAAGGCGAATCTCAAAAATCGCCTGTGACGTGACGCTATTTGTATTTGGAAATACGCGTCTTTCAGATCTATTGACACAAACCAGTCCCCGTGGCGAATTTGCGCGAGGATTTTCTTGGTTGTGAGCATTCTGAACCGGCGTTTTGAAAGCGCTACGTTCAGTTGTCTTAGATCTAGAATGGGTCTGAGACCCCCGTCTTTTTTCGGAACCAGAAAATATCTGCTGTATAGCCCCCCTTCGCTCTGAGCTTGAGATAAAGGCTCTATTGCCCCTTTGCTCAACAGTTTCGCAATTTCGGTACGAAGTACACTTGCTACTTCCTTTTCTACCGTGGTTTCGACTCGCACCGCACAACGGCGGGGACGTCGAGCGAACTGTAGCGAATAGCCTCTTTCTATAATGTTCAGCACCCATTCTGATACACCGGGAAGCTTTGCCCACGCATGTGCGTGCATAGCTAAGGGTTGAATGAGATCGGAGCTCTGGTCGTGACATAGTGGCGACCGGGGAGCTTCGGTATGCTGTATTATAGACACCGCATTTGCAGCGCTCGAGGCGGGGAGTGTTTTGATCACAGCGGGCGGTTCGCCCGCGCTCGGCTCTCTCACGGCAGGTAGCTGAGAGACGGCGAGCGTGGGGGAAACCGAGGGATTCGTCATGTCTGTGAGTGAATGTGGGCGCAGGACAGCGGGCACATTTGCACTGAAAACACCATCGACCTGAGTCGGTTGTATGTGTGTTGGTTTCGTTTTTACAGAAACCGAGAGACATGCAGCGTGTAGTGTTTGTGGGCACTGGGACGTGGGCACGTTCACTACATTCTGTGCGCAATCGACATGAGTCGATTTTATGTGCGCGAGCCCTGTGGGGCGGGCTGTGTCTGTGTGTAGGAATGGGCACTGGGCAGTGGGCATTTTTACTACACTCATAACACCGTCGGCCGTGGCCGGAATACCAGAAAATACACTCTTTACAGGATTTATCTGGGTCGCCGTGAAAACGGCGTTTGTGTACAGGCAAGCGGGTAATGTAACCGACTTGTTTACTGCAGAGTACACTGGAACAGTCGCATGTAATGGAACTGGACGAGCGGGAAGCTTTGGTGGAAACCCGGCCGCAGCGGGGCTTGAACACCGTCGTTTTCCTAAGCTGGCTAGGAAGACTTTGAGGCCTCGGGCTTCATCTCAACCTTCGGCCGAGTCCCACGCTGTGGGGGGCGGCGGCCGGCAGAGCGAGAGCGTGGTCTCTGGTCCCGGGCCTGTCGACGCTGTGAGGCGGCGGCGGGGGGCGGCGGCTGCGAGCTGCGAGCAGACGGCTGTTTAGAGCGGCCTGATGCGGAGCTAGAGCGCTTTGGCAAAAAGTGCTTCATGGCCTGCGACGTCTTTTGTACCTCAGCGAATCTGTCCGCGAAATCTTTGACGGACGATCCAAAGAGGCCAGTAGCAGAAACGGGGGCGTCGAGGAACACAGAGCGCTCCGAGTCCGGCATTTCTGAAAGCGTCAGCCAGAGGTGTCTCTCAGCAACGGTGAGAGAGGCCATGTTCCGCCCTATGGCCTGTGCAGCGGATTTCGTAGCGCGGAGAGCGAGGTCCGTAGCGCTCCTTAAATCCGCCACGTTGACTGCTTCCTTGCCTTCCTCGTCCAGCTTTCGGAGAAGGTTAGCTTTGAAGATCTGGAGAGTGGCCATAGTGTGTAGCGCTGATGCAGCCTGCCCAGCGGCGGTGTAAGCGCGACTGTGCAGGGTGGAAGTAGCGCGGCAGGCTTTTGAAGGTAGCGCCGTCTTAGTCCGCCGTCCAGCAGAGGGCGGGCAAAGATGGGCTGCTACTGCCTCCTCCACTAGAGGGAGAGCGAGGTATCCTCTGTCTTTGGCACCGTCCACCACGGAGAATGCCGCCGAAGCAGAGGAACGTAGCCTGGCTGAAAAAGGGGCGCTCCAAGACTTTGCCAGTTCTTCATGAAGCTCAGGAAGAAACGGGGCGGGTCTTGAGGGCGTGGAAACGCGGTCCCCTTGCAGAAAACAGCCGTCCAGACGGTTGCGTGTAGGCTCGGCGGGCGCGGACCACTCGAGGCCGAGGCTCTCTGTGGCCTGTGTGAGCAGACGCATCAGCTCAGCTTCAATGCTGGCCCGTTTTCCTGACGACTCGCGGGCAGAAGAAGGGGCGAGGTCCACAGAGCTCGCCCAATCCTCGCTGTCCGAAGCCAGGATAGAGCAGTTGTCCTCCTCGAAAACTGCTGCTTCTTCCTTGTCATCTCCGGCGGAAGCGGCGGCCAGCGGCGGCCACTGTCCGGGAGTGAGAGACTCGAGAGAAGCAGACGGCGAAGCTGGCAGGCGCACCGGCGAGCTTTTCTCGGTGGGAGGCTCAGGGATCCGCTGAGCACGGCGCTTTTTACGGCGCGGCGTCGAAGCGGGAGGTGCAGGCTCGTGGAAAGTTGCCATGCGAGTCCTCAGAGTCGCCATAGGCATAAGCTCGCAGTGAGGGCATCCGCCGTCAGCGAGCGCTAGAGCCGCATGTCCTTCACCCAGGCAGGAAACGCAGATGACATGGCGGTCCCCGTCGCTGAGTGGGGCTCGGCACGAGCCACAGGATGGACGAGACATCTTGAAAAAGACGCTCTGCTCTTTTAGAGAAGGAGTGTGAGTCGCGGCGGCGAACACACACAATGCAATAAAAGGATATAACGCCGGATAGCGTAGCAGGAACGGTGGTTGAAGGCGGCGCGGCCAGCGACTCCAGGTACCGAACTCGTCCCGCTGAAATGCTGTTTCCACGGCGCGGCTTCTTCTCTCTGGATCCAGCGATGCGTGAGCTCCGCTGAAGAGATGAAAAATCGGTAAGCTAGCCTTTCGATGCTATATTTATAGCCCCAGGCCACGCCCGTTTCGGCGGGACGTGACGTATGGGGCACGAAGCGCCCCCATTGGTGATGACGTCACGATAGGGCCTTATCGATAGGCTGCTGCAGTTGCCGCAGGGCAGCCAATAGGCGCGCGAGCTGTCTCGCCTATGTCTGCATGCTGCCGCAACGCGTTTTACATTATTTCAAAATTAAGGATAATTTTTTGGCTTCAGTATCTCGCGGAAAAGAGATTTCCCCTAGCGTAAGATATTACGCAGTACGAGAGTACCTCTCGTAAGAGAACTGCACAATTACTAGACATGTTTTCCTTGGATATTATACAATTTGCAAGCAAAATTTGTGAAAAAAAAAAAAAAATTGAAATGCTTCCAACTGTGAACCATTTTGGTAAATATATATATATATATATATATATATATATATATATATATTGCTCTTGCATTCTTTCTTGTGGCTATAGGTGACACACCTGAATGAATGGCTCATTAAGTATGCGGGCCCCATTGTCTCCTCAGGTGTGAATCACTAAATATGCATGATGGTGTTGAATTGTTGACGCCCCTTGCGCATATTGCCTTTACAAACAAAAAGTGTTTTACAAGATTTAAATCAATGTATTGTGTTATGTGAATGATAAGGGCAGGATGATTTTCACATCATTTTGAAGAAAAAACTCTAGGCAATGACATCCATTAGTCAAAAGTCTTATTGTTACATATTTAAGTATGTGTTTTGTGGCCTTATTTCAGAAACTTTAGTTTTTAGTTTTTTCAATAACCATGCATAAACATTATTCTCTCAAAAATACAAACATGTACATGCATGTTGCTCACATATTATGGTAGCCCTGTTTGTGCTAAATAGAGTGTAATTATACCTTTGCCATTAATATGTTTATAAACAACTGAAAAAAGCACAAATGTCAGGGCATGTCAGAACATCTCAAGGACCCCAAAAAACCCTCAGACCCCAGAGGGTTAAGCAAATCCTCTTCATATCCACTAACAGAACTGTATATGGTGCTGTCTGTGACACAATGTATACAAAAAATATTGTTTTCAAAAAATATATACAATGTATACAAAAAATGATAGCCATTCCACATTATTGTAATTTAAAACACTTCATAGTCTTAAAATAATATATTTTTATTTATTTAAGTGAACTTAAAATAATAATGAGAGGAAGAGGGGGGCGAGCAACGGTCATCTGTCAGTGGCCCATGCCGACTCGCACTAAAAATCAGGGGTAAAACGTGAGGACATACAAGATTTATTTATTTATTTTTTTTGTCCAATGAAATACACTAACCTGTTTGTCCTTTCAAAAGTAACTGCTACATATATCAGATTAACACTCTGACGCGTGCGATCTCACCGGTGTGATGGTTAGACCGTTCAGTGCATCAGTTGATCAGCTGCTAAATTCTAATGTGCTTTCGCGCGTTGGCTGAGCCAGAGACAGACACGCTCAACGCTGTCATATATCACAAATATTCAGTTTTTTCAACCACATAATCTTTATTTTAGGTTTCAGATATTTAAATACACATAAGTACTAGCAAAACAATGCATGTATAGTTTGTAAAATAAACACTGATGTCTATAGAAGCGGCAATAGCAATCCTTTCAATTCTAAATTGATGACTTGTTTTATTCATATCAGATACACATTGTGTGAGAAACTGTAACGTTTATTATATTCTTCTCCAACTTCAGCGGCCACTTACTTTCATGCAGTGTTCGAATTATACCGTGAGCTTCGGGGGGTACGGCTATTTCGACTGGTGACGTCACTCTACCGTGAGCCAGGGACGGACTGACAATCTGTGCGTTCGGGAAAAGTCCGGAACGGCCGTCCAACCGAGGGCCGTCGGCACAAAAAAAAAAAAGTCTAATAAAACAATATGAACAGCCAACAGCAGGGACACTATATACGATCACTTATATGCTACAGGTAAAAAAAAAAAAAAAGAGTCGGCCTACTAGCCAGTTTGTGAATGGTCCCCGGAATCAAATCGCCGGCAGAATGGCTAGCAGAAAACGTAAGGAGAAAGGTGGATGGGGAAAAGTAAAAGAAAAGAGGGCCAAGTCTCTCGAGACTGATGCAGCAAAATGTAAAAAGCTCACAGAGCAACTGCCAGCATCACTGCATCGCTTAGCCAGACTGAGACTGTAGAGGACCAGCAAGTGGAAGCTGAGCCTGAGCATCCACAGCCTGGACATGATGAGGGACAGACAGAGTTAACTTCACATCAGCAAGAGGTCCTGGTAAGTGGCAGTAGCAGGACACATTATAATAGGCTGCCTTTATCCCTCTCTTGGCGAATTGCATAGTCAGCTAGCTATCAACATGGGTGTGCATTAGGGGTGGAATGGTACATGTGTATTCGTTTTAACCGAATCGGTACGGGCGTCACGGTTCGGTGCATGAATTTACACAGAGAATACACAGTATAAAAATAAATAAAACTTGCGAGTAAATTAATTAATGGGAACTGATCGTTGGATCGATTGCTCCTGTCTGCCAAGTTGCTTCTGCTGCTGTTTGTGTTGGTGTGCGTCTGAAAGCTTCGTATATCTTTCTGTTCCCTTTCAAGGGAACTCGCGTTGCGTCGAATTGACGCTATGGGGAACGCTTTGCGTGATGATGTCTTGAAGCACATGTAAAATCAGTCCAATGGTGTGGCGGAACGTCAGAGGCGGGTGACGTCACGTACCAGGAAGCTATAAAAGCCGGCCCGAAACAGAAAACGAAAGCTTTCTGAGTCTTCAGTTGCGCTCTGTGTGAAATCTGTCTGTATATTTGGTGTTGTCTGTCTATATTATATATATATATATTCAGTATGGCGAGCAAGCAGCAGTTTAGAGTGTGTGTCCATCCCTGCCCGCGTTATTTAACGGGAGGTGATACTCACGCTCTTTGTGTTGTTTGTTTGGGTGAGGAGCATGCCCAGTCAGCACTCGAGGGTGGTGACTGTGTGCATTGCGACGCGCTTCCATTGCGTTCGCTCCGATCCCGCTTGGCTCGGTTCAATCCCGATCGCGTTCCCCAGGGCTCTGGTCCCGCCGCTGACGAGGCACGGCGGCAATCACAGACCTGGGGTTCGCAAATGGATCTATCAGTGGATGTTGAGACGGGCTCTGCCTTATCTCAGCCTCCTTCTGATAGATCCAGTGCCTCTCATCAGGGTGTGGAAGCACGCGTTGCGGTTTCTTCCCCCCCGATGGAGGCACCAATACTGCAATTGTCCAGCTCTGAGGAGTTGGACGTTGTTAGTATTGACGCTGAGTCTGAGGATTCGCCACCTCAGTCTCATGCGTTTGAAGAATTGCTTGATGTTATCCTAGAGCTGTCGAGCGATTATCTATTGAGTGGCCAGAAGATAGGCAGGGCGCTCGTTCGAAAAGCAAGCTCGATGAACGTTTCCTGCCATCTCGTGCACAGCCTCAGTGCAGAAGCCTTCCGTTTTTCCCCGATCTCCACACCGAGGTCGTGGGGGAAACCAGTGTCATATCGAGTGTATACTGCACAAACATCACACTATTCATCCATTCACAATTATAAAGAGCATGGTTATGGGGAGATGCCGAGGGTGGAAGAGACGCTCGCGAGCTATCTCTCTCCAGCAACGGCATCTTCTCTGAAGGCTCCTGCACTTCCATCCAAGCCAGTAAAAGTTACATCTTCCCTGGTTCATAAAGCTTATGCCGCCGCCGGTCAAGCTGCAGCGTGTTTACATACAATGTCCATAATGCAGGCTTACCAGGCTGAGTTATTGGGTGATTCTGAGGATGGCGGGGGTATTAGTGCTGATACGGTGTCTGAACTGCGTAGAGCCACAGATCTGTCTCTCAGGGCCACCAAGGAGACGGCTAAATCCATCGGCCGCTCTATGGCAGCCCTGGTGGCCACTGAGAGGCATCTGTGGCTCAACTTAAGTGACATAAAGGACAAAGAAAAACATGTTCTTTTAGATGCACCAGTATCCACGCAAGGGTTATTTGGAGACGCAGTTAATAGTGCTGTAGCGAAGTCACAAGAAGCTTCAAAACAGGCAGCTGCACTTCAGAAACTTCTCCCCCGCCGTTCTTTCTATGAGGCTGCTGAGCGGGAGCAGCCTCACTCCTCTAAAAAGAGCGCTGAGCACCGCGCCACTCAGAAACAGAGCGTTTCCTCCCGTGCTCCCCCACAAAAATTTCGGGGACACGGAGAGCGCTCTCAAACCCAGCAGTCTTCGAGGGGTAAAACGGATCTGCGGACCGTTATTACCGCCAAGAAGGCTGCTGGGAAAAAGTCCTGATGTCTGAGGGCTCAGGACAAATGAGGGTAGTCCCCCCGAAGCAGAGTGGTTAACACCTCTTTTCACGGTGCCCGTCTCTCTTCGGTACCCTCAGGGGACCGTTCTGCCAACCCTGCCGCCTCCGGTGTTACAGGGCGCAGCGGTTTCCGGCGAGCACATATCTCAAGGTCCACCCGGAAACGTAGTGGCCTCGGGATGCCCGCCCCCTCTGAGGAGGGTGCTAGAGCAGTCTGTTCGGTCGTTCCCTGCCGGTGCGCCGTTACAGGGCGACGAACCGACTACTCAACAGCAGGAGAAAAATACGGTGTCGTCTCTTTTCGGTGCCCTCAGGGGACCGTTCTGCCAACCCTGCCGCCTCCGGTGTTACAGGGCGCAGCGGTCTCCGGCGAGCACATATCTCAAGGTCCACCCGGAAACGTAGTGGCCTCGGGATGCCCGCCCCCTCTGAGGAGGGTGCTAGAGCAGTCTGTTCGGTCGTTCCCTGCCGGTGCGCCGTTACAGGGCGACGAACCGACTACTCAACAGCAGGAGAAAAATACGGTGTCGTCTCTTTTCGGTGCCCTCAGGGGACCGTTCTGCCAACCCTGCCGCCTCCGGTGTTACAGGGCGCAGCGGTCTCCGGCGAGCACATATCTCAAGGTCCACCCGGAAACGTAGTGGCCTCGGGATGCCCGCCCCCTCTGAGGAGGGTGCTAGAGCAGTCTGTTCGGTCGTTCCCTGCCGGTGCGCCGTTACAGGGCGACGAACCGACTACTCAACAGCAACACAATCCAGAAACCAGTCTCGAGAGGCTGGTACCTCTAGTAGAATCTTTGACAGCGTGGAAGCTACTGTCAAATGTTTCTCGTTGGGTCCTGCAGACCGTGGCAAAAGGGTATCAGATACAATTCTAGAAACGCCCAACTCGGTTTATGGGGGTCCTGCCCACAGTGGTGGGCCCCGAGCAGGTTCTGGTTATGGAACAGGAAGTAAACACTCTGTTAGAGAAAGGGGCCATAGAATATGTACCTCCCTCCGACAGGGAAACCGGGTTTTACAGCCGGTACTTCATAGTTCCAAAGAAGGACGGGGGATTGCGTCCCATTTTAGATCTTCGAGTTCTGAACGAGTCATTCATTCAGCTCAAGTTCAAAATGTTAACATTGAGACAAATCGTGTCACAGATCAGGTCCGAGGACTGGTTTGTCACGATAGACCTCAAGGACGCATATTTCCATATTTCCATCTGTCCTTGTCATTGGAAGTTCCTGAGGTTTGCTTTCGGGGGCAAAGCATACCAATATCGAGTTCTTCCATTCGGCCTGGCTTTATCACCCCGCACTTTCACCAAATGCGTGGATGCAGCTCTGGCGCCTCGGCGCCTCCAGGGTATTCGCATCATGAACTACATCGACGATTGGTTGATTTTAGCTCAGTCGCATCAGTTGGCGGTTCAACATCGAGATGTTGTTCTCGCCCACATGAAAGAGCTGGGGTTACGGCTGAACGCTAAGAAGAGTGTGCTTTCTCCACTTCAGAGGACCACTTTTTTAGGCGTGGTTTGGGATTCAGTGTCGATGCAGGCGCGCCTGTCACCGCCACGTGTAGATTCCATCCTTGCAGCTGTGAAAAGTGTAAAGCTAGGCCAGCTACTCACTGTCAAACAGTTCCAGAGACTGTTGGGTCTCATGGCAGCAGCTTCCAACGGGATACCTTTTGGAATACTGCACATGAGGCCCCTGCAGTGGTGGCTCAGGACCAGAGGGTTTTCCCCGAGGGGCAACCCATTTCGCACAATCAAGGTCATGCGGCGATGCCTACGTGCCTTGGTTATGTGGAAGAAACCTTGGTTCCTGTCCCAGGGCCCAGTGCTGGGAGCTCCTTGTCGTCGCAAACTGCTAACGACGGATGCTTCCCTCACGGGTTGGGGAGCGATCCTGAGGGTCGCTCATCTCAAGGTCTGTGGGAAGACCATCATCGTTCCTGGCATTCTATAGCCTAGAGATGTTAGCTGTCTTCCGGGCTCTGAGGAGCTTTATCACAGGTCTCAGGGGACACCATGTGTTAGTACATACGGACAACACGTCGGTAGTCGCCTATATCAACCACCAAGGGGGTTTGCGCTCGCGCCCATTATCCAATCTGGCACGCCATATCCTCTTGTGGTCCCAGGGGAAGTTGCTGTCACTCAGGGCAGCCTACCTCCCCGGGGTTCAGAATATAGGAGCAGACACTCTGTCGAGACAGGGGCCGAGGCCCGGGGAATGGAAGCTCCACCCCGAGGTGGTGGAGCTGATATGGAGGGACTTTGGTCTCCCTCACGCATCCAGCTCCTCTGGGACTGGATGCTATGGTACAGATGTGGCCGAGGCTACGTCTGTACGCTTTTCCCCCAGTGGCTCTGCTCCCGGGAGTTCTGGAGAGAGTTCGCAGGGACCGGGTTTGCCTGCTTCTTATAGCCCCGCGCTGCCGGGCAGAGTATGGTTTCCCGATCTTGTGTCCCTCCTCGACGGGCATCCTCTGGAGCTTCCTGTCAGGAGGGGCCTTCTGTCCCAAGCAGGGGGCTCAATATTTCACCCCCGCCAGAACTGTGGAACCTGTGGGCTTGGCTTCTGAGGGGGCCCAGCTCATAGAGTCAGGTCTCTCAACTGAGGTTGCTGAGACCATTCTACAGTCCAGAGCTCCCTCCACGAGGAAACTTTATGCCCTGAAGTAGAGAGTATTCACTTCTTTGTGTAGTGACCGTCGGTTGGATCCAGTCAACTGCCCAATTGGTACAGTTCTGGAGTTCCTACAGGACCGGTTCACTGCAGGTCTAACCCCGTCCACTTTAAAGGTTTATGTGGCGGCCATAGGTGCTTACCACATTCCTTTGGGTGGAATGTCTGTGGGGAAAGACCCTTTGGTATCTCGTTTCCCTCGTGGCACTTGGAGGTCGAAATCGGACCAGGAGGCGAATAATTTGCTTTGCCCTGTTCGGGCGTTAGACGCATATGTCCACAGAGCTGCCCTGTGGCGTAAGAGTGATCAATTGTTTGTTCGCTTTGGGCCCCCTAACAAAGGAGGTCCAGTGTCTAAGCAAAGGATGAGCAAGTGGGTGGTTGAGGCTATCTCACTTGCTTATGAGGCGGCTGGACAGCCTTCTCCTTTGGCTGTCCGGTCGCACTCTACTAGGAGTATGGCGGCCTCTAAGGCCCTTATATCAGGAGTATCTTTACAGGACGTTTGTGATGCGGCAGGCTGGTCCTCACCGCACACCTTCGTCAGGTTCTACTCGTTATTGTCTTCCTAGTGCTGCGCAATTGATTTCACACAGGACAGACATTTGTAGCTATGGTGGCGTTGGTATAGACGTTCCCCATAGCGTCAATTCGACGCAACGCGAGTTCCCTTGAAAGGGAACGCCTCGGTTACGACTGTAACCTCGGTTCCCTGAAGAGGGAACGAGCGTTGCGTCACCTTGCCATATCTCCTTCATGCCTGTCAGCACGACTTCAGACTCTACGAAGCTTTCGTTTTCTGTTTCGGGCCGGCTTTTATAGCTTCCTGGTACGTGACGTCACCCGCCTCTGACGTTCCGCCACACCATTGGACTGATTTTACATGTGCTTCAAGACGTCATCACGCAAAGCGTTCCCCATAGCGTCAATTCGACGCAACGCTCGTTCCCTCTTCAGGGAACCGAGGTTACAGTCGTAACCGAGGCGTTTTGAATCATTATTTACTATCATCCTTTGTTGTTTATACTGCTAAATATAACTTACTCAACATCACACATTAACCTGACATAGCTAGCTTCAATCTAAATCGTTATTGCTAGCACAACACTGCACACTAGCACAACATTGCTAGCGTGCC
Organism: Leuciscus idus; assembly: GCA_021554675.1. Taxonomy (NCBI): domain Eukaryota; kingdom Metazoa; phylum Chordata; class Actinopteri; order Cypriniformes; family Leuciscidae; genus Leuciscus; species Leuciscus idus. Next base: position 4,340,641 of record CM038626.1, read on the forward strand.
ATCCACGTACTCTTTATTTATTTATTTATTTTTCTTGCGCCTTTTACGAGTCCATCAAACAACTTAGGTGAGTAGGATCAGTCAACAAACACGGTAAGTCATGTCATCTTCTCCTCTTATTGTTACTTGCACCTCATGCAACATATTTAGCACATCCTTCTCTGTCAGCACAGGATTTACATGTGATAAATGCAGGGAGATAGTAAAGCTGACGGGGAAGATTTCAGAACTAGAGACACGCATCCAAACTTTAATCGAGGATAGTAAGAATGCAAGGGCTTTAGATACTGCTTTGGATGCGACCTGCTTAGTGAACTCTGTCCGTGCAGCAGGGCAATTGGGTGACGGTGAGACGCTATAGTCGCGGGACAAAACACCGCTCTTCCGTTCCGATTACAACATCAAACAGATTCTCCCCTCTCAGTGAAACACCCACTGTGAATCCTGTTGAATGTGCCCTAGTTATTGGCGATTCTATTACACGGATCATGAAAATAGAGACACCAGCCACCATAGTCACATGTTTGCCGGGAGCCAGAGCACCTGACATCAAAGCAAATTTAAAAGTGCTGGCAAATGCTAATCGTAAATTCTCTAAGATTATTATTCACGTCGGCACAAATGATGTTCGACTCCGCCAGTCGGAGATCACCAAAATTAACATTAAAGAGGTGTGTGAACTTGCAAGTACGATGTCAGGCACTGTAATTTGCTCTGGCCCCCTTCCTGTTCGCAGGAGTGATGAGATACTTAGTAGATTGTCCTCACTCAATGGCTGGATGTCGAAGTGGTGTCTGCAAAATAATATAGAATTCATAGACAATTGGAAAAGTTTTTGGGGCAGACCTGACCTGTTCAAAAGAGATGGTATTCATCCCTCCTGGGATGGTCCTGCTCTTCTCTCTAGTAATATGGCACATAGTCTTAGAGAGCTCAAACATGACAATCTGGGGCTCAGGTCAGGAAGCCTAAACCGACAGTCTGCTAGCTGTCTCACGTCACCAAGGTCAGATAAATCCCATCACATAGAGCCTCTTTCACCTAGATGTCATCATATAGAGACTGTGTCTGTTCCCCGAATTAGGAAATACAAAAAATAATAGTCAAGTCAAGTCATCTTCATTTATATAGCGCTTTTAACAATGTAGATTGTTTCAAAGCAGCTTTACAGAGAAAAGCGTATAATTTAAGGTAACAGAGATTGTTTTGGCTTTATAGCAGTTCTTTAATAAAGTTATTTTCCAGCTAAAGTTAGTTGTGATTGATTCGCTTCTGTCGCAACGATCATTAGTTATTAAATTAGGGGCCGCCAAGACGACACCATTCTGTCAACACAGACTTTAACCCTCTGAGGTCTGAGGTGTTTTTGGGGTCCTTGAGATGTTCTGACATGCCCTGACATTTGTGCTTTTTTCAGTTGCTTATAAACATATTAATGGCAAAGGTGTACAGGTCCTTCTCAATAAATTAGCATATTGTGATAAAGTTCATTATTTTCCCTAATGTAATGATAAAAATTAAACTTTCATATATTTTAGGTTCATTGCACACCAACTGAAATATTTCAGGTCTTTTATTGTTTTAATACTGATGATTTTGGCATACAGCTCATGAAAACCCCAAATTCCTGTCTCAATAAATTAGCATATTTCATCCGACCAATAAAAGAAAAGTGTTTTTAATACAAAAAAAGTCAACCTTCAAATAATTATGTTCAGTTATGCACTCAATACTTGGTCGGGAATCCTTTTTGCAGAAATGACTGCTTCAATGCGGCGTGGCATGGCCGTAATCAGCCTGTGGCACTGCTGAGGTGTTATGGAGGCCCAGGATGCTTCGATAGCGGCCTTAAGCTCATCCAGAGTGTTGGGTCTTGCGTCTCTCAACTTTCTCTTCACAATATCCCACTGATTCTCTATGGGGTTCAGGTCAGAAGAGTTGGCAGGCCAATTGAGCACAGTAATACCATGGTCAGTAAACCATTTACCAGTGGTTTTGGCACTGTGAGCAGGTGCCAGGTCATGCTGAAGAATGAAATCTTCATCTCCATAAAGCTTTTCAGCAGATGGAAGCATGGAGTGCTCCAAAATCTCCTGATAGCTAGCTGCATTGACCCTGCCCTTGATAAAACACAGTGGACCAACACCAGCAGCTGACATGGCACCCCAGACCATCACTGACTGTGGGTACTTGACACTGGACTTCAGGCATTTTGGCATTTCCTTCTCCCCAGTCTTCCTCCAGACTCTGGCACCTTGATTTCCGAATGACATGCAAAATTTGAGCAACCACTGAGCAACAGTCCAGTGCTGCTTCTCTGTAACCCAGGTCAGGCGCTTCTGCCGCTGTTTCTGGTTCAAAAGTGGCTTGACCTTGGGAATGCGGCACCTGTAGCCCATTTCCTGCACACGCCGGTGCACGGTGGCTCTGGATGTTTCTACTCCAGACTCAGTCCACTGCTTCCGCAGGTCCCCCAAGGTCTGGAATCGGTCCTTCTCCACAATCTTCCTCAGGGTCAGGTCACCTCTTCTCGTTGTGCAGCGTTTTTTGCCACACTTTTTCCTTCCCACAGACTTCCCACTGAGGTGCCTTGATACAGCACTCTGGGAACAGCCTATTCGTTCAGAAATTTCTTTCTGTGTCTTACCCTCTTGCTTGAGGGTGTCAATGATGGCATTCTGGTCAGCAGTCTTACCCATGATTGCGGTTTTGAGATATGAACCAGGCTGGGAGTTTTTAAAAGCCTCAGGAATCTTTTGCAGGTGTTTAGAGGTAATTAGTTGTTTCAGATGATTAGGTTAATAGCTCGTTTAGTGAACCTTTTCATGATATGCTAATTTTTTGAGACAGGAATTTTGGGTTTTCATGAGCTGTATGCCAAAATCATCAGTATTAAAACAATAAAAGACCTGAAATATTTCAGTTGGTGTGCAATAAATCTAAAATATATGAAAGTTTAATTTTTATCATTACATTATGGAAAATAATGAACTTTATCACAATATGCTAATTTATTGAGAAGGACCTGTAATTACACTCTGTTTATCACAAACAGGGCTACCATAATATGTGAGCAACATGTATGTACATGTTTTCATTTTTGAGAGAATAATGTTTATGCATGGTTATTGAAAAAACTAAAAACTAAAGTTTCTGAAATAAGGCCACAAAACACATACTAAATATGTGTCAATAAGACTTTTGACTAATGGATGTTGTCGCCTAGAGTATTTTCTTCAAAATGATGTGAAAATCATCCTCCCTAATCGTTCACATAAAACGATACATTGATTTAAATTTTGTGAAACACTTTTAGTTTGGAAAGGCAATATGCGGATGGGGCGTAAATGATCCAACACCATCATGAATATTTAGTGGTTCACACCTGAGAAGTTCACACCCATAATTACCCTTTCATTCAGGTGTGTCACTGAGCCACAGGAAAGAATGCAAGGACTATATATATACACACACACACACATATATATATATATATATATATATATATATATATATATATATATATATATATATATAATTGGTTCACAGTTGGAAACACAGTTGTTGTTGTTTTTTTCACAAATTGTGCTTGCAAATTGTATAATATCCATGGCAAACATTTCTAGTAATTGTGCAGTTAATTCTCATGCTGTATTTTCAGAAAGTTTTGGAATATATTCTCTACCCAAATGAGTCACTAATAAAACACAATAAAAAATGATTTAAAGAGAAGGCTTATATTGACCTTTTAAGTTTTTGTTTACATCTATCCTTGTATATATTTTAGCTATTTTATTAAAAAGGTTATACAATTACAACAATTCAAATTTTAACAATATTCCCAGTGTAATCTTTCTTTGTAAAAATACATTTTATCATACGCATTTCAAAATTAAGGATTCATTAGTTTAAATATCGCCTTCATTGGAACAAACACTATAACATCTTAGTTGATTATTTTTGACAAAACATATATATATATATTTAACACATGAGCAGAAATTGGCAACATTATAAGCTTATTTGATGTGGCAGTATTTTACAGTAAAAACTTTATAATCTATCCGATTTTTGTAGTCGATTTTTACTCATCTTAGTATAGCAATAGAGTTTGGTAAAAGCTGTTCGTTCATTCACACACACACAGAAACGCGATTCATTTTGAAACAGTATTTTTGCCAGCTGTAGTAGCTACACAACAGCGCGCATCTGTGCGTTCATTCATTCACACACAGAAACGTGATTCATATTTAAACAGTCTTTTTGCGTACAGACACTTGCGATTAGAACAAAGGAGATATAGAACTGACCTATTCCTCGGCCGGGTCTGTTGCTCCTCGAAATGAAACTTCCAGAACTTCTGAGGTAAATTTTCCAGGATTATTATCAAGATAGTATTATTCCTCACAGCGTCGTAAAGTACATGAGTCTGAAAGTGAACTCGCGGTGTGTGTTATCCAGCTGATGTGGGCGTTTCACAGGATTGCAGGATCGCCTCACATTTGCGTTTGAATAGCGCGCTCTCCGTGGGCGGAGTCAAATTAAAACATAATGGCCCTCATTTATCAAAAGTGCGTACACCAAATTTCCAGCGTACACCTGGCGTACACCCAAAACCACGGTGACTTTGAGATTTATCAATATGGACGTTGGCGTACGGCACGCTCAAATCCTACGCCAGCTCAGGAGGTGGTGTACGCACGTTTTGAGTTAGTGTGGAAATGCGCAGAAAAACAATTCCTAACACCACAAAACGCAATGACAAACTAAAAGATATGATATATTATGACCCACTGTAAAAAAAAAATATATATATAGTAATTATAACCTTCAGTGTTTATTTTTGTGCAACATGGACTTCAATGTTTAATTTGTGTGACTTTACCAAAGCATTTGATTTGTAGGCATATGTATTCCTTCAGTTGCGAGCCTGTGCGGTTTACCTGACGTTTCAAGCCTTGTTTATACTTTCGCCTGGCTCCGCAGCGCGAGTCTCCGCAGACTGCGCGCGCACCTCCCCAAATATGACGCCCTAGGATGAGAATGCGTTGGTAATACTCTATACTCGACGCGCTCGCCGTCGTACTATTCTTTGAAACGATGGTTAGGCCCGGCAGGTGCGCACGGACTGGGTTCTGTAATGAAAGGCTTTCAATGACCAAAAAATAATTCAGACTGACAAAATAATAAAAATGACATTCTTCTTCTTTTAAATAATACTGTAATAATAATAATACAAATAATAATAATAATAATAATAATAACGACATTCTTCTTCTAAATAACAATAAGCGCCATTAATAATAAAAACCATAATAATAATAAGAAGAATATTACAAATTGTCATGCAATTATTAATGTGAATGAATGGTACTCCACATCACATCATCATCACTATTGTACACCCCAATACATGTGAGGTGATACGAAATTAAATGCTAATTGTTTCAAAACACGTGCTGTAAAATAATGCATTGTGATAGGTCATTTGCTCATCCAAGTTTCTCTTCTTTGCCGTCTTCCGTGTGTCTATGGCGTAAAATGAGGGCGTGGGGGAAGCGGAGACTTGGGGCGTGTTATTCTAATGACGATCGTTTTCAGCCGCGGCATTTATCAAAGGCAGGTATTGCGTACACCTGGATTTCAAAGGTACGCACAGCTTCATAAATCAGGCGGTGAGAGGAGTGTAAGCATAATCTTACGCCAACATATACGCCCGTTTCTACGCAAGATTGATAAATGAGGGCCAATGAGCTGAGATGAGAACGACTGACATCTCTTTCTTTTCATTCATATTACATAAACTGAGAATATTTGTTTTTTTATAAAAATTACTTCATTTAAAAGAAGAGAATTCAAGCTTCATGCCTGTGTGCCTGTATGACTGTTTGACTGAGTATTTGCTGAGTATTCGCTGAGTTATGGTTCACTTTCGGACGCGTTTCAGAATGGACTTAACTGACAGAGAGTAGGCAGAACTCGCTTCGTGTTTATTTTTCTTTATTTGGCAAAAAGCACAACACTTTGTTTTTATTGTGAGTATACACAAAAAATAATACACACTAAACAGGATTGATTGATGTATGAAACTCATATGGAAAATTTTTGAGTCTCTTTTACACTGATAAAAAAAAAGCGATACCGCCGACCCCAGGGGGTTAAACGCGAACCTGTGATAAATGCTGATGTTCACATGCGCATTAAGAATTGGTTCTATAGTTATGTGCGTTTAAATATATGTGCGCAGGTTTGTAATTTCCTACAAACCAAGCCTAAACAAAGTACTGGTCTTTCCTTATAAATTTGATACAGAATTTTGTTTTATTTTATCACTTAGGGGGAGGTACACGAAACGAATTTCCCGAAAACGCTTTATCTGTAGAGTGGTAAAGGGATCCTCCATAGGGAGCGACTAGTTGGCACTTCAGCACTGCGTTGTCATCGGGTCCAGGCACAGGTCCTTCATCAGATCTGGATACGGCCTGGATCCGGCAGGCTGCGGAAAAACCTTGGGATAAACAAAGACACTAAAATTAGCGTAGATGCCATTCTTCTTATGATGTAACGAGTACATCAGGATTTATGGGAAGTGTTCCCGGTTCCGGCTAACCTAATCTATGCAGCCTAACATTGAATTATAGAAGTCTATAATGTATTATGTGAATGCTAGGTCAAAGAGATGTGTCTTTAATCTAGCTTTGAACTGACAGAGTGTGTCTGCTTCCCGGACAATAGTAGGAAGACTGTTCCAAAGTTTTGGTGCTAAATAGGAGAAGGATCTACCGCCAGCAGTCGATTTTGATATTCTAGGTATTATCAACTGGCCGGAATTTTGAGATCGCAATAGACGTGAAGGACTATAAAGAGCTCTCTCAAGTACTGCGGAGCTAAACCATTTAGTGCTTTGTAAGTAATCAGCAATATTTAAAAATGTATACAATGTTTAATAGGGAGCCAATGCAGTGTTGACAGAACTGGGCTAATATGGTCATACTTCCTGGTTCTGGTAAGAACTCGAGCTGCTGCGTTTTGGACCAGCTGTAGTTTGTTTATTAAGCGTGCAGGGCAACCACCCAGTAGAGCATTACAATAATCTAGCCTTGAGGTCATGAACGCATGGACTAACTGTTCCGCATTTGTCAATGAGAGCATATGGCGTAATTTAGATATATTTTTAAGATGGAAAAATTCGGTTTTACAGAATCTAGACACGTGACTTTCAAATGAAAGGATAATACAGATGAGCAAATCATATAGAGACTGTGTCTGTTCCCCGAATTTGGAAATCCAAAAAACGTTTCAACCCATCTAAGGTTAAAAATGTAATTGATGTTCAACAAATAAAAAACAGCTATAACACAGATGAGCAAATGATAAAGCTTGGGTTGCTGAATATTAGATCCCTTACTTCAAAAGCACTTATTGTTAATGATATGATTACAGACTATAATCTAGATGTGCTGTGTTTGACAGAAACCTGGCTAAAACCAAATGATTACATTACTTTAAATGAGTCCACCCCGCAAGATTACTGTTATAAACATGAACCTCGTCTGAAACGCAAAGGGGGAGGTGTCGCTGTAATTTATAGTAATATTTTCAAAATCACTAAGAAATCTAGTTTTAAATATACTTCTTTTGAAGTGTTGGTGCTAAATGTAAAAATATATAGTGTAAATGACAAATCACATTTGAGATTTGTGCTGGCTACTGTATACAGGCCACCAGGGCACCATTACTAGCCTGGGTTTCCCCATGCTGCCTTGAGCGCAGCGCAATTTTATTCACGCTGCTAGGCAGCCTGGATACCATGGACCAGATTTTCCCCTCAAAAAGGGAACCAATCACAGAACGGGGAGGGAGCAGCAAGACGATGACGACGTCTATGCGACACACCGAAGCAGTTTGTTTATATCTATGGATCCAACATGGCATCAGACGCGAAGTTGCCTTTCGATGCAGCCTTAGATAGTGTTCTAAGTAGTTTAGAACGCAAGTTTATTTCGTCTTCTTCCTCGTCGGATTTCTGCCGCTCTACATACGTCATCTGGTATAATTGAAACGATTGGCTATGAGCTACGTGCAGGCGCATTTGATAGACATTCGTAGCGCCCAATAAACGGCTCTGGGCATTCGTAAACCACGCCTCAAATACGAGAAAATTAACATGTGGTTCCCAGACCATGTCTCAATGAGACGAGGTCTGACGTTAGCCAGGCTAGCACCATACAGACTTTATCAAAGAATTTGCTGACTTTCTATCAGAGTTAGTACTGGCTGCAGATAAAGTCCTAATTGTTGGTGATATTAATATACATATAGATAATGAAAAAGATGCATTGGGTTTGGCATTTAAAGACATTCTTAACTCTATTGGAGTTAGACAACACGTGTCAGGACTCACTCATTGTCGTAATCATACTCTAGATCTAATATTATCACACAGAATCAATGTTGATGCCGTTGAAATTCTGCAGCAGAGCGATGACATCTCAGATCATTATCTAGTCTCGTGTAAATTACATTTAGCCAAGGCTGCAAAGCCGACTCCGTGTTACAAATATGTTAGACCTATCACTTCTGCCACTAAAGATTGCTTTATTAATAATCTTCCTGATCAGTTTCATCATCTCAGCATCCCGGATAGCTTAGAATAACTCGATATTGCGATAGAAACTTTTAACTCTCTCTTTTCCAGCACTTTAGACACAGTTGCTCCGTTGCGCTTAAAGAAGATTAAAGAAAATAAAAGAAAATAGTCCAACGCCGTGGTACAACGAGCACACTCAGGCCCTTAAGAGAGCAGCCAGAAAAATGGAGCGCAACTGGAAGAAAACAAAACTAGAGGTATTTCGCATTTCATGGAAAGAGAGCTCGATTGCATACAGAGAGGCCTTAAAAGCTGCTAGATCTGCTTATTTTTCAACCCTATTAGAAGAAAATAAACAAAACCCTAGGTATTTATTTGAAACAGTGGCTAAACTAACGAAAAAGAAAGCTTCAAGCCCAGAAATTTCCAAGCAACACAGCAGTAATGACTTTATGAACTTCTTCACTTATAAGATTGATAACATCAGGGAGAAAATTATAACTATGCAACCGTCTACTACAGTATCGCATCAGGCAGTGCATTGTAGTCTCCGTAAGGAAAAATTTGATTCATTCATTGCTATAGGAGAGGAAGAATTCGCTAAACTCATTAAATCATCTAAACATGTATGTTAGACCAGGGGTTTTCAAATTGGGTGAATGTGAGCCTCCCCTTAGAGTAGGTAAGGACAGCCGAGCCCCCCCTTCCCCAAAATCCCGTCCGCCTGCCCTAACCCACACACGCCTCTGCAGTAAATGCCATCTTTTGTGTGTTCCAGGCAATGATGAGTTTCAATAACAACTGATAAAATGTAAATATTATTTTATTTCCACAACTTTCTTAAAAGTGCATTCATAAACGATTCTTTGCAACAGCAAATAATTTCCAACTTCATGCAGGCCTAATTGAGGCTACTTTTAAAATCAAGGAACATCAGTAGGCCTAACCACAAGTCAACAAATATGCTTAACCCCCTGTGGTCGGCGGTATCGCCGGCGATACCAGCTCGCGTTTTTCCTTATCAGTGCAATAGAGACTCTAAATAATCTGTTGACTTTGATCTTCCATACACGTTTCATACATCAATCGATCCTGTTAAGTGTGTATTCTTTTTGTGTATACTCACAATAAAAACAAAGTGTTGTGCTTTTTGCCAAATAAAGAAAAATAAACATGATGCGAGTTCTGCTTTCTCTCTGTCAGTGTAGTCTGAAACGCGTCCGAAAATGAACTGTAACTCAGTGAATACTCAGTCAAACAGGCATACAGACACACAGGCATGAAGCTTGAATTCTCTTCTTTTAAATTAAGTAATTTTTATAAAAAAACAAATATTCACAGTTTATGTAATATGTATGAAAAGAGAGAGATGTCAGTCGTTCTCATCTCAGCTCATTATGTTTTAATTTGACTCCGCCCACGGAGAGCGCGCGCTATTCAAACGCAAATGTGAGGCGATCCTGCAATCCTGTGAAACGCCCACATCAGCTGGATAACACACACCGCGAGTTCACTTTCAGACTGTACTTTATGACGCTGTGAGGAATAATACTTTCTTGATAATAATCCTGGAAAATTTACCTCAGAAGTTCTGGAAGTTTCATTTCGAGGAGCAAACGGATCCGGCTCTAGATCAGTTCTATTTGCTTTGTTCTAATCGCAAGTGTCTGTACGCAAAAATAAAATAAAATAAAAATAAAATATATATATATACAAGAATAGATGTAAACAAAATCTTAAAAGGTCAATATAAGCCTAAATAATTTTATTATGCTTTATTAGTGACACATTTGGGTAGAGAATATATTCCAAATCTGAAAATACAGTATGAGAACAATTAACTGCACAATTACTAGAAATGTTTACCTTGGATATTATACAATTTGCAAGCACAATTTGTGGAAAAAACAACAACAACTGTGAACCAATTATATATATTTTTTATATATATATATACAGCTGTATATATATATACAGCCTCATTATGCGGGCCCCATTGTCTCCTCAGGTGTGAATCACGCCCACTCGCATATTGCCTTTCCAAACAAAAAGTGTCTTACAAAATTTAAATCAATGTATTGTTTTATGTGAACGATTAGGCAGGATGATTTCAAAAACCTTTAGAAACTCATATGATAGTTCAGCATCACACACCATGAGATGGGTTAAATAGAGAGATTAAAAAATACCCAATTTCTCTCCAAAACGGTACCAGTTTTAGTGTAAAACTAATACACTAAAACAGATAAATGAGAATCACTAATATTATCAGATTACCTTACCTAATGCACTGAAAAAGGCTAAGATAGTAGGCTAACACTAATTACACTGTAATTCCATGCTATTAAATATGTTACAATTTAAAGGTGCTGTATGTAGCTTTTCTACTAAAACGAATCCTTTTTTTATTGCCTGTGTGTGAAGGGGTTGTAATCTCACATTAAAATGATCCACTTTGCGGGTTTTGCTATTACCTCTGAAAGCAAGTATTCTTATTTTTATGTGAAGGTGCCGGGTCGGATTTACCGCGAAATCCAGTGACGTCACCTGCATGCTCGCCCCCAAGCCTCTCGCCTCGTCTAGCCTAACTTTGCACTCAACAGCGACGACACTGCAACTTATGACATGGACTTATGACTTATGCAACTTATGACATGTCTGATAACACTAAGAAACGACCTGCTCCCAGCACAACACGTCACAGACTCCAACACAAACTCCACAAATTGAATAAAAAGTTTTTTTCTGCTGAAGCTCGTATTAAAGGCCAGACGTGAATCGGATGAACTTCGGGTGAAAAAACACGGATCAACATCGGCAGGGCATTTGAATCATGGATAAACCTTATCTACAAACCTAGAATGTACATTTCCTGAAGAAAATGTGAAGAATTGCTTGCAGTGGCAAAACTCGGCACGGTTGCTAGGGTTCCATACTTATCATGGTATGAGCATGGAGCATTAGTTCAACGTCAAGCTGATAAAAGTAGCCTATTATTGTAACGTTGCAGTGGGAGTTTACCTGAGTTTCCAGCATGTTGTGGGATGCTTTCTCCGGTGTGTTGCGTGACGCGTCTCAGTCTGGCCGGTACCCACAGTGCTCGCTCATAAATTCGAGCACGTGCTTGTCAACTTATTGGTTGCAATCTGAAACATCACTGCTAGAGGCCGCTGAAAACTACATACAGCTCCTTTAAACGTAAATGCACATTGTTCTATAAGGGTGGAATCATCCCTTACATTTTACACAGCTACATTTACTAACATTGTAATGCTGATAATATAATTAAGGAAAATTGTGCATTAAAGTAACACTAAGTAGTTTTTCAACCTTCACAACCCTTGTGATGGTACATCGACTTAAAATAGGTTGAATGACACGTCTGCCACAGCCTGATGGGGTCTGTATCGCTTTTACTCGTACTTTTAAACTTCGGGGTTCGGGTAGTAACCCGAGCACAAAAAGAACTACAAAATTCGACTGCTTTACGGCATAGGCTACCTCACTTCCCCCAACACGTCCTCACATGCTGTTGGACTTGTTAAGTATATTGCTTATATTGTATATCACTCGGACAAGCTTTCACTCGTTGGTGTGAGCTAAAAAGCACCTGGCGTTCTTGATGATGGATTAGTAGACATCTTCGGAGGCTAGCTGTGCTTGTTTCTTTGTCCGACGATTTGTAACGCATTGTGTTTATTCCCCAATCGAACTCGTGTAACTGTCTGTCACACGTTCTACCGTCCACAGCATTACTTGATAGACAAAAATAGGACAAGAATGAGCATCAAACAGAAACAACCCGCTTACGGGGTGTTCGAGGTGCACATACAATACAGACTGCCGACAGTTCAACAGGGCGCACGCAGCTCTTAAAGGGGCCACACCTTATTTCCACTCGTTACAGCTTCCATCCGACTGAACAGGGACCGGTATACAGGGGGGAGGGGATCAGGCCGTGAGTGAAGAGACTGCTCTGCATGAGTGGTATTTACGACAGTAACGTTAAATACAAGTAGTCCACAGCGACTCTAGGGGTCGTTGTTTGACCAAAACGGAATTCCTACCTAGTGGGGCTTTAAATAGGGAAGTTATGTCTCTTTGTAGTCTCGGCGAAGCTGTTTTATCAGCAGCATCCACACATAAAAAAAAAACAGTTGAACATGAAAAACGTTTTTGCCCAAGTGGACTTGCCAAATGAAGACGAATTATATGAAATGGATCAAAAAAAAAAACGAGCTGTAGTTTATTAACGAGCTGTAGTCACGCACTGACAGAAATGCAGTTCAAGTTAATACCATGGTTCATAAGGTGCACTGATACTGAAGCTGGCTGCATGGCGAGCGCGAGACGCGGCAGTGCACAGATCGTGACGCGCGTCTCTCTATAATGAGATTGTGAAGTAAATGGGAGCGGGAATTCACCGCATTATGAACTCGTCACGCAATACTACTACGTGGGAACGGATTGCGAAAGCGTGGGCACGGTTTATGAATTTGTGGGTACAGATTGCAAAAAACTGAAGGCACGGTTAACAAGTCTGAGAGCGCGGATTAGAAACTCGTGGGTACGGTTTATTAAACCGAGGGAACAGTTTGAGAATTCGTGAGTAGTGAGTAGCCTACTGTTTATAAACTGAGCGGACGGATTGCAAAACCGTCGCCACGGATAGTTTTTTTACTCACACAGGTGACTTCCCGGGCTCCGTATCCTCCCGGCCTTAATGCTGACTTCTGTTGACTTGGGACAAGGAAACGACGCATTTTAAAGCTAATACTCGCGTCGCACACACAATTACCGATATACTTAGAGCTGCATACAGTTATTTTTTCTTTGCGTGTCGCGCGTGTTTGCCCGGGCTCCCCAGGGGAGGCGCGCCTCACCTATTGAAAACTGCTGTGTTAGACCCTATACCGACTAAGCTACTGAAAGAGATGCTTCCAGAGGTCATAGATCCTCTTCTTACTATCATTAATTCATCTTTGTCTCTAAGATACGTCCCAAAAACCTTTAACAGGGCTCTCAAGTGTCACGCATTGAGTGTGACAGTCACTCATTTTGGTCTTTTGTCACGCACTCCCGCCACACATTGTATTTCTAACGCGGAAAAACTATGTATAATATATTTAATACGCCACAGCGCCCAACATTTCTCTGGCCGCGCCGCTCTCACGGTTCGGCAGGAATCAAGCGCGTCATGCCTGCCACAACGTATCAGCCAATCAAAAAAAAAAGAAAAGGGCTACACAATAGCCAATCAGAAAATAGCACTATTGTATCTGGGTAAGATTTAACGCAACAACCAATGAAAAAAAAGCATATCCTGTTTGGAGGTTCTGCCCGAAAGTTTCGTTCACCCATAGAGGAAATCACTCCAAGCTCCGAGCATCACTTTGAGCACAGAGTAAGTCATGATCTCCTGTTTTAATATTACAACAAACTTGTTTGACACAAATAGTGACAACTTGACTGCTGTTAGATAATGTTTCCCAGATAATTAGCATCAGTTTTTCATGAGTGTCTGTAACTTAGCCAACAGTTTTACAGCCTGTTCACTGACAACACCTGCTCAGAACAAGTAGGCTAGACCTAGTCATATTTTCGTTATCACACAATGACTGACATATTGTCACATTATAAACATCTCTCTCTCCAAATAGGCTTAATAATTTTATTAGCACTAAATAAATTAAAGTGTATTGCATAGTGGATATTATAGGTCACTTTTAAAATCATGTCTTTTATAATTATATCCTGGCCATGGATGCATTAATCATTGCATCTGTCTTTCTCTTTCAAAGATGTCCGGTAAAAACCAATTAAGCATCCTCTCATTCGCCCTGAGAGGAGAGTCCCCTAAAAAGGCCAGGTTAGAGGATGCTGGCCCAGAGAAGGTTGCGAAAAGGGTAGGCACATTAGAGGATAAGACAGAGGAAGAGGCAGTGCAGGTTGAAGGCAACAAGTCCAAAATGGCAACAAACACTTACAATAAACAACACCAGTCATAATCTCTCTCTCTCTCTCTCTCTCTCTCTCTCTCTCTCTCTCTCTCTCTCTCTCTCTCTCTCTGTCTGTCTGTGCGCATGTGCGGAGTGAGTGTGGGGAGCGTTGAGCGCGGAGTGTTTGAGCGTGTGAGGTACGAGTGATTCCTTACTATTTTTTCTTCTTTTCTATTTTTTTTTTCTTCTTTTTTTTTGTGTATGTTTTGTTTTGCTTGGTGGGTGACTTTGTTGACCTCGTGAGTGTTGGCGAAGTGGTTAATTCGCGGGGCTCTATGCTCCCAGTGTTTGTACTGGGAGTATGGCGAATTCAGGTGTGCAGAATCTCGGGTTTCTAACGAGACGGCATGCGGTTAAAATTGATTCAGTTTTTGGTGTTGAAGAATGTAGTTTAGCTATAGGTACGTTAATTGGTTACGAGAATATCTTGTCAGCATCGCGGATGAATGGTGCTGTTGTTGTTTTCGTTAAGACAATTGAATTGGCGAATCAACTGGTGGAGACTTAAGAATGAGGTTTTGGTAGAGATGCTTTCCAGATATGGTAAAATGGTGTCAACAATAAAGATGATCCCAATTGGGGGGAAGTCTTCTCTACTAAAACATGTGGTGTCATTTAGACGGTATGTCTATATGATTCTAAAAGATAATGTTGAAGAATTGGACTTAACTCTAAATTTTCATCATGAGGATTTTAATTATGTGATTTTCGCCACAACGAACACAATGAAATGTTTTGGTTGTGGAGAAAACGGACATCTTGTACGAGATTGTCCTAGGAAAGTGGATAAAACAAAAAATAAAAGTGCTGAGACAATTGATGATACAACCGCTACGAGTACAATTGCTAGAGAATTGCAGAACGTAACTATAGATGCAGAAAGGCTGGGAACAAGTGCAGCTTGTGTACCCGCTGCATTAATAGATACGGAAAGGCCGGGAACAAGTGCAGCTTGTGTACCCGTTGCATTAATAGATACGGAAAGGCCAGGAACAAGTGTAGTTTGTGTACCCGCTGCATTAATAGATGCGGAAAAAAATACTAATGAGACGACAACAGTCAAACCAGTTGAAAGTGCAAAATTAGCGGTCTTTGAAGACAAAGAGAATGAAAATCTCGAGAGCAGTCAGACAACAACTCGAAGTCAAACGATTGAGTCGGAAGATGATGACAACAGTGCGGTTGAATCTAGTGAACAGAACGCGATGAATGTGGATAATATTGAGGGTTCTGTGTGTGAATTGGAGGATTATTCTTTTAAAACACAGCAAAAAAGAAAATTAAAGGAACGCTATGCTAATAAACCGATTAAAGGACTTGATGTTCGGGAGGTGAGCCATACTGATACTGAAAGTGACAGTGAGGTCTCTGAATGCAGTATTTCAGATGGTTTACCTCAGAGTGGATTTTCTAGTCGAGTATATAGTGTAGATGACATCAAACAGTTTTTAAAAGTGACAAAAAATGCAAGGAAAGTTAAAATTGAAGAATTTTTTCCAGATATTTTGCAATTTATTGAGAAGGCAAAAACTTTCAGGAGTGAGAGCTGTTTCACCGACCAAGAAGGTTATCGGTTAAAAAAGATACTTGCCAGACTAAATGCTCAATCAGAACTTAGTGAAAATAGTCAAAATGGTTAAGGGTTGTTGTTCTTCGTGTTTATTTCCTTGGTTAAAGTGGGGGGTGCTTCTTTTCCTATTTATGGGAGTAGTACATTTTGCCTCCTTAAATGTTAATGGAGCAAGAGAAAGTAGGAAAAGAGCACAGTTGTTTGAGTTAATGACACAGAAGAAGATTGATGTTTTGTTCACGCAAGAAACACATAGTGATTTATCAAATGTTTCAGATTGGGCTATGGAGTTTGATGGGCTATCAGTTTTAAGTCATTCTACCTCAGTGAGCGGTGGGGTTGCTATTTTGTTTTCGAAAAGTTTTATACCTGTATCTTATAAAGTTGATGAAATAATTAAAGGTAGACTTTTAATGGTCAAAGCTTTTTATGAAAACAATTTTTCTTTTGTATTAATTTGTGTTTATGTTCCAAACGCTGCAATTGAAAGAATGCTTTTTTTAAACACTCTGTGCAAAGTTTTAAGTGATTGTGATTCAGAGAGTTTGTTATTATTGGGGGGAGATTTTAATTGTACTGAAAATGTTTTAGATAGGAATCATGTTGAGCCACATAAGCAGTCTCGTAGGAGGTTAGTTCAGTTAATGAAATCTCATGATATTATTGATATCTGGAGAAATTTTCATTATACACAAAGACAGTATACTTGGGTACATGCATATGAAAATAATTTATCATTGGCAAGATTAGATCGTTTTTATGGTTTCAAGCATCAATTGAATTTTTTTAAAGATTGTTCAATATGTCCAGTTGGATTTTCTGATCACAGCTTGGTAAAATGTGAGATGTTTGTTGATTGTGTAAAGCCGAAAAGCGCCTATTGGCATTTTAATAGTACATTGTTATGTGATAAGCACTTTATTGATGTTTTTAAGTTTTAATTGTTAATGCACAATCCATGAAGTCTTCTTTCCAAACTTTACAGCAGTGGTGGGAGTTTGTAAAGGCCCAAATTAAACAATTATGTCAACAATATACTCTCAACGTCACACGAGATAGAATTGGGTCCATAAGAAAGCTAGAAGAAGATTTAGTTAAACTCCAAGAACTATTTGAGTTGACAAAAAATGGAACTCATTTAGAGTCTTTTTAAAAAAAGAAAGCCTCTTTGACTGAATTGCTAGATTTGTCTACACAGGGTGCTATAATTAGATCACGTTTTCAGAGTATTGAATCTATGGATGCACCTTCAAAATTCTTTTTTAACATGGAGAGGAAAAATGGGCAAAATAGATTTATTCATGCTCTGCGCTCAGAAACGGGAGTCCTTTTGCGTAATCCTTTAGAGATCCGGAATAGAGCGGTACAATTTTATGAGGATTTATATAAGAGTGAATTGTTGGGTACACAGGGCCTGAATAATGTTTTTCTTGAAAATATGCCGCAAGTGTCTGAAGAGGCTAATACCGGTATTAACAAAGCACTGTCGATGGAAGAACTGGAGAGAGCTCTTAAAAGTATGGAAAACGGAAAAACGCCCGGGATTGATGGTATTTCTATAGATTTTTATAAAGTATTTTGGGCAGAGGTAGGTCCAGATCTACTAGAAGTTCTTAATCAGAGTTTAATTGATGGACAGTTGCCAAAAAGCTGCCGTAGAGCAATCATTACTTTGCTCCCGAAAAAGGGAGATTTAAGTGAGATTAAGAATTGGAGGCCTGTGAGTTTGTTATGCAACGACTATAAAATACTTTCGAAAGCCTTGGCGAATAGATTAGGAGAAGTTTTAGATCAAATTATTCATTCAGATCAGACATATTGTGTGCCTGGTAGGAAAATATTTGATAACATTTCTTTTATAAGAGATATTTTGGATAATGGCAAGACTTTTTCAGATTTTGGTTTAATTTCAGTCGATCAAGAAAAAGCTTTTGATAGAGTCGAGCACAGTTACTTGTGGAGTGTTTTTGAAGCTTTCGGTTTTAGTCCTAGTTTTACATCGATGATTAAAGCTTTGTATTGTGACGTTGAGAGTATGTTGAAATTAAATGGTGACTTATGCTCTCCTTTTAAGGTTTTAAGAGGGGTAAGACAAGGCTGTGCACTATCTGGCATGCTTTATACGTTAGCCTTAGAACCTCTTTTGAATAAGTTAAGAGCAGAGATGTCAGGTGTGGTTATGCCAAATTCCACCCATACTGTTAAATTATCAGCTTACGCTGATGATGTGGTGGTACTAATTAAAGATCAAAATGATGTGAACATGATGTTGCGATTATTGGAAGAGTTTAAAAGTGTTTCTTCTGCAAAAGTGAATTGGCAAAAAAGTGAAGCCATAAGTGTTGGGAGTTGGTTACGTGGTGAGCCCATTCTTCCAGCTGGTCTGAAATGGACCAGGGATGGTTTTAAATACTTGGGAGTGTTTTTGGGAAATGAGAATGTTGTTAAGAAAAATTTTGAGGATGTTATTGAAAAGGTAAAAGGGCGCTTACATAAGTGGAAGTTTTTACTCCCAAAAATGTCTTATAAGGGGCGAATATTGATAATTAACAATTTGGTAATTGTTGGCATCGTTTGATTTGTGTAGACCCCCCAGCAGACTTTTTAAGCAAGATCCAGTCAATCCTAATAGACTTTTTCTGGGATAAGCTGCATTGGGTGCCGAAACATGTGCTGTACCTTTCTAAGGATGAAGGAGGTCATGGACTAGTACATTTGCAGAGTCGAATAGCAGCTTTCCGAATTCAATTCATACAAAGACTTTTAAAGGACTCAAATGCAAACTGGAGGATTGTAGCTTTCTCTTTACTGAGAGAGTTTGAAGGACTGGGGCTGGATAAAGCCTTATTTTGGATGGATCCTCAAAAGCTAAAACTCTCCAAGTTTCCTGTTTTTTATCGGAATCTTTTTAAAGTCTGGGCTTTGTTCGAAGTACCAAAGAGAAGGACTGTAAATTTCTTGTACTGGTTGCTGCAAGAGCCATTCATTTTTGGCTCACGCTTGGATTTGTCCAATGAACTGGGTTACTCTGTGACAGAAGAGAATCTTATCAACTCTGGAATTTTAACTATTGGACATGTACAACGGATAGCAGGAGCGGATTTTAAAGATGTGAATTCAATGACTGGACAGCTGGGGGTGAGGTCTACCCGTTTGGTTGCCAGAGTACTTGACAAATGGAGGTCAGCCCTTTCTGAAAAAGAGTTGAAATTGTTAACAGATTATTTTTGGGGGTTTATTAACCCGGATTGTAATGATCCATTTCCCAATTTGTATCTAACTCCCTTGATGGGCGATTGTGAGAGCACTTTTTTAAAAGTCAAAGATTTGATTGTAATAGGCATAGATTGTGCATCTGGAAAGGAGTGTTATAAGATTTGTGTCAAAGTGTTTAATAAGAAGGCTTTGGATAAAAGAATTGACACGCCATGGCGTAATGTACTTCAATTAGAAGAGGATGAAAAGCCTGAGTGGAGAGTGTTTTATGTCACCATTGCCCAAGAGAATTGGGGACTTGCAATGGAGATTGTTATATGGGGCTATTGCTGTGAACGCTTTTGTGTCTGTAATTAATCCTGACGTTGATCAGAATTGTCCTTTCTGTTTACAAAGGGAAACTGTATTTCATGCATTCATGCAGTGTTCAAGGTTGAAACCGTTATTCATTGTTTTAAACAACATTTTTAATTGTTTTAATGAGTGTTTTTCAATGAAGACGTTTATTTGTGGTTTCAAATATTCCCAGAGCCGCAAGTATCAATGTCAGGTGTTTAATTTTATTTTGGGTCAGGCGAAGATGGCGATTTATATTACAAGAAAGGAGAAAGTTGATCAAGGTGTATGTAATAGTTTAGAAGCTGTGTTTGGTAATTCTGTGAAATCTAGAATCCTAATAGATTTTAATTATTATAAAGTAATGGATGACCTTATAAAGTTTGAAATAATTTGGTGTTGTAAAGGGATATTGTGTGAAATTGTTAATGATGAATTATTCTTTCTTATCTAAAACAAAGTTTGTTTGTTTTTAATGATTGATGTTTGTTTTAAATGTTGATTATTGATGGTTTGTTTATTGTAATTAAAGGTGTTTAAAAATCAAATCTCTCTCTCTCTCTCTCTCTCTCTCTCTCTTTCTCACATACTTCGGATTTGGTATATGAGCAATTATTAATAACAACAACAAAAACACTAATAATAATAATAATATTAATGAAACACCCCCATTCCCGCGACCTGTACAACCTGAGTGGGGGAATGTCACTCTTGTCTGTCTTCAAAACTTGAGAGCCCTGCTTTAAGCTGGCTATGATTAAACCGCTTGTTAAAAAACGCAACTTGATCCTACAAAATTAGTCAATTACAGGCCGATCTCGAATCTACCTTTTCTGTCAAAGACACTAGAAAAGGCAGTATCCTCACACAACTATGTTCCTTTTTTAGAAAGAAATGATATCTGCGAGGATTTTCAGTCCGGATTTAGACCGTACCATAGTACAGAGACAGCTCTCATTAGAGTCATAAATGATTTGCTCTTATCATCTGATCGTGGTTGTATCTCGCTATTAGTGTTACTCGATCTTAGTGCTGCATTTGATACTGACCACAACATTCTTTTAAATAGACTTGAAAATTATGTTGGCATTAGTGGAATTGCATTAGCATGGTTTAAATCATACTTATCTGACCGCTATCAGTTTGTAGCATCTTATCGATCACAAATTCAGTATGGCTTTGTAAGAAAAAATTATGTGGACGTCAAAGATCTCAAAAATAAAGTTTATTACAGCATAGCAGTGGCAAGGTACACAAAGCACCTTGGGTTCACCGGTGTCAGAATGAACCCAGAACATCCAAATCTTAAACCTTTTATCCTGTTACAGTTTTACCACTCTTAATGTAAATTAAGTTGCTCTTGTTGCAACAGCTGTGGTCTGTATGTTAATGAAGTTGTGACACCCCATTGTCTGAGAAAGTTCTCTATGTCCCACACCCAGTCCCATTCTACAATTGACTACCATTTGTTCAGGATGTGATCAACCCAAATGGTGAAGAAACAATATAACTTGACTTTCTTTCATCTCTATGATAATTAAGCCATTTTGGGGATGAGCTCATTCTAAAATATATTTTGGAGTGGAATTTGGGTCGAGGCAGACTACAGTTTCTTACAGCGTACCACAAGGCTCAGTACTAGGACCACTGCTGTTCACTCTGTACATGCTACCCTTAGGAGATATCATTAGGAAGCATGGTATTAGTTTTCACTGTTATGCTGATGATACTCAGCTCTATATTTCTTCACGCCCTGACGAAACTTACCAATTCACAAAATTAACAGAATGCATAGCTGATATAAAAAACTGGATAAATAGTAATTTCCTACTACTAAATTCTGAAAAAAACTGAGATTTTAATTATTGGACAAAAAACTTGACACTTGACATGGGATTCTGAGGCACTGTTGGCGTTTGATTCTTTAAAAAAGGAATTGCAATCTGCTCCAACATTAGCCACACCTAATTATGATAAAGATTTTTATCTATGCGTGGCAAATAGAAAAGATGGATTTGCTTCTGCTGTACTTATGCAGGAAACATGTAGCGGTAAGAAAAAACAACCTATCGCATACTATAATACAAAGTTGCCCAGGTGAAAATAAAGTGTACTTGAGTGCACTAAAAAAACACTTAAATACAAGAAAGTACATTTGTAGTACATTCCTATTTTTTGTGCTAAAGAAAAGTTAAAAAATTATACACTATAAATACACTAATTAAAAGTATATTTTTACTTAAGTAGTACTTAAGTGTAATTGCAAAAGTATACTAAATAACATTGATATTTTAAATGTATTTTTAGTGCATAAGAAAAAAGATATACTATTGAAAAAATGCACAGAAGTGTTTTATTAGTGTATTTCTTACAAGTACATTTTTAACACATTAAAAATAGTTAATTGTTAGTGCACTTTTAGATAGCTATTATAAGTTTAAATTAAATTGATTTTACTTAAAATATATTCAAAATGTAATAGTCAAAAATTTAATTTTCCCAAAAGTAGTATTTAAGTACACTTTATAAAAATAAACTAAATATTACTAATTCTTTAAATTAATTTTAAGTGTATAAGGTACTCCCAGGTGAAAAAGACATAGTATTAAATGTATTAAAAATATACTTGAAATACAAATAGTATAATACATTTGTATTACCAACATGCTTATTTGAAGTGCATAAAAAATACATTGAATTGTATTTTAATATATTTCTAAAAAGTATACTAGAAATACATTGGTAATAAATATATGCTTAATTATACTTTAAATAAATATGCTAAACACAAGCATAATTTTAATATATTTCTAACAAATGCACTACAAGTACATTGGTAATAAATAGATGATTAATTATACTTTCAATAAATATGCTAAACACAGGCATACTTTTAATATATTTCTAACAAATGCACTAAAGGTACATTGGTAATAAATATATGCTTAATTATACTTTTAAGAAATATGCTAAACACAAGCATACTTTTAATATATTTCTAAAAAAAAAGCACTACAAGTACATTGTTAATAAATATGCTTAGTTACATTTTTAAGAAATATGCTAACACAATCTACCATTTGTGTGAAGTTTTAGTGTATTTAAAGAAAACATACTTATGTTGCTCTTAATTAAAATACATTTGTGTAACTTGTGTAAGAACATAGCTAAATCTAAAATATTAAAATGGTTAATCTAAAATATAAAAAGCTTTAATGTGTTTAAAGTACTTTAAACACTTAGGCCTACTGCAATATATTTGTAATATTTATCATTTTACCATTTTAATATTTTAGATTTTTTTGTATAATGTACCAACTTCTAATGTATTATAAACATTTGTCTACTATCATTAAGCATTGCAATAAGCACTTAAAATGAATGTTGTTCACTTTTACTTGTTTGTAGGCTACTTGTAAAGGGCTGTTGTCCATTACATGATGTTTTTACTACTGAAATTCCCACATGGATATCAACATCATATTATTTTAAATGCATAATAGATACATTTTCCAAATATGTTTAAATGTTGTCCAAAAATATGTTGTACTTGTTTGAATTTGAAAAACGCTAATAACACACGTGACTAATCCTGATTGGTTCCAGCTGTTGAACGTCTGTGATTGGTTCTGGTGTAATTATGAGCTCACACCTCACTCAGAGCTTGCTGACGGCTGTGCGTTCATTGAATGTGATTATATTTCGGCGTCGCGTCGCGTGTAGTTAGGACACGGTGTAATAATTCAGAGATAGAAGTCTAAATTCAAACTAGAGCGATCGTGTTTCTTTAGAGGACTTGGAGGAAACCACGCGATATGGATTAGGTGAGTTTTTTTGCGATTAACCTTTTCAAACGTGAAGGTTTCATTAGTCTACGATATTTCAGTTTTTATTTCTAAGATTAACGGAATTCTTAAATGTTTTGCAACTAATGAGTGATCATGACAGTAGCCTATTTAGATTTTTTTTCTAACGTTAATAGAAAAAGTAACTGTTAGTGTTGTTTTTATTTTTTCCAAGTCGAATCTCGAAGAGATGAAGATACTGCTATCAGAAGTTACTGGTAAGTTTTAGTTGCTGTTTGCATAAATAAATAGCTCACTGTTTAGTTTTTGTCCTAGTTTTTTTCCAACATTTTTTCCTAGCTTCTTAGTCTAGTCTAATTTGTGTTCATTCATGTAAAAATCTATTTAATTGTTTTTTTGGGACAGCTGCAAGTCACTTGTCATGGCTTACAATATTTTGCACTACTTCTAATTTCCTTAACTCTTTGAAGAGTTTGAGAGTTTGTGTTTCTGCACATAACTTTTTTTTTTTGCTCTCAAAGTCAAAGGGGGCTGACTAAAACAAGATTAGCATTTGTTGTACATTTTAATTATTATTCTTGTTGGCTGCGTATACTTTTTCAGTTAAACGGTTAGCCTAAATTGCCCTTTTTTGCTGTGATACAGTGACATATGTAGACTTCACAGTTGTTCAAGAGCTATTTTATTAACTCCTTTTCTTAATTAACATGTTATATTAAATGTCTACTGTTAAAATATATGAACTAAGCATTACATGCTATGTTAAAGAATTCCATTTTTACTAGGTGAAAAAGACTTACTATTAAATGTAATAAATATGTACTTAAGTATGTTTTTAGTACAAAACAAATATACTTTAATGCATTTATAATACATTTAACAGTATGTCTTTTTCACCTTTTATGTACAACAGAGGGAAATGTCAAAACATTATACACTGTAAAAAAAAAAATTACATCCCCAAGTCAAAAATTTCTAGTGACTGATCACATCTAAATTTTTCAATTAGTCTGACGTATTATTTCTCATTGAGCCAATGTTAACAGACTATTGCAACAAGAATTGCACTTGGGTGTGACCCGTCACTAGAAAATTTTGACTTGGAGAGGTTAGAATTTTTTTACAGTGTACTGTGTTGTAATAAAAAACGTCTAGGTTACGACCTCTGTTCCCTGAGAACAGGGAATGAGACACTGCATTGATGACGATATGGGGAACACCCTCCATGTAAACCGGTGTTTGAAAAGCTGTACAATCTCGGCAATAGAATTTGACTGGCGACAGCCTATGACACGACTAGTGCGACTCAGAAGAATTAAAGAGGCGCCTAGAGAACATTGTTCCCCAATAGCATCATCGAAGCAGTGCAAGTTCCCTTTTGATAGGGAACAGTTACTTTTTTAACAGAGGTTAATTTTGCTTTAATATAAAAATAAACTCATCTTTTTCCCCTTTCATAGACACTGTGATCAAACAATTTCCAACACGTCTGAGGTGCGAGCACTGATTCGAAGGAAATGCAACAATAAGGCAAACTCAAAGACCAATCAGTAACAGTACTGTAACTGTTTGCAGCTATTAATGATTGCACTTTATTGACTAGTTAGGTTTATTGAAGTTAGTTTTTTTGTTGTTGTTTATAATACCTCTGCAGATCACTGTATTTTATGTTAATGTATTTTTTTTTACAGTTTACATATGCTGCTGTACTGATGTACACTGGGTAATACATTAAAGTTTACTAGCTTTCAAAGTGTGTGTTTTATACAATTCTTTTTTTAATGTGTGTTTTAATACACCATTAACATATTTAATTGTTTTATAAAGGTACTGTTCACAGTATTAAAACATATTTGAAATGATTTACTATATAAAAAAATGTGAGCAATACATAAATATGATTTGTATATATTATATATTCTTAAATTTTAAATAATTTAAGTGTATTTAAAATGCAATAAAGATGGGTTCAATTGTACTAAAAGGGGTAACAAAATAAATTAAAGCCTAAATAGTATGTTAAAAGCGTATTTTAGTTCATCTTCAGTGTGTCTCAAAATAGCACAGTTGAGTACACTAAGATGATCTTAAGTTTATATTAAGCAGTACTAAAGGTAAGCTTTTAGTATATTAAGTGCAAAATAAGTATGTAGAAAATAGAGCACTTTAAGTACATTATGGCAGTGTATTATGGAAGTGTAATAAAATGTATTTTAGTGCACTTTTTTTAATCTAGGAATACATTCTAAGTATAATTTGTAAATAATTTAATATTATTATTATAATTTAAATAGTTTATTATTGTATTTAAAGATGGTTTCAATTATACTAAAACTGGTAACGAAATACATTTGTTAAAAATATGAAATAGTATATTAAAAATACACTTCAATTTATCTTCAGTGTGTCTCAAAAAAGCACAATTGAGTACACTAAGATGATCTTAAGTTTATATTAAGCAGTACTAAAGATGAGCTTTTAGTATATTAAGTGCAAAATAAGTGTGTCGAAAATAGAGCACTTTAAGTACATTATGAAAGTGTATTATGGAAGTGTACTAAGTGCACTTAAATAAAATGTATTTTAGTGCACTTTTTTTTCACCTGGGTGGATAATGTTGCTCAAGGCTACCCACTAGGGATGAGCGAGTACAGCATTATCTGTATCTGTATCTGTTATTATCTGTATCTGTATCTGTATCTGTTAACCATATGAATTATCTGTATCTGTACTCGGACTGGGCGGGGCCTAACCCGGAAGTGGGCGGGATTTAACCCGGAAGTGGGTTGGGTTGTCTTGAAATGGGCGGGGCTTTAACCGGTATGTTATTTTAAGCATGCAATTGATATGGGTTGATCAGAAATTGTTATATTTATTGCTGATTAGAAAACTATTTACATGACAGCATCAGCATTGAGCTTCAGATCAATGGTTTTGATCACGATAACAAACGAACTACAGAACAAGTTTTGCAACAATGAATACAACACATGCGGTTGCAATTATGAAGTAAAATGTAATGAACAAGATTTTTCATCTCAACTAGGGCTGGGTGATATGGACCAAAAGTCATATCCCGATATATTTAGGCTGAATTTCGATATACGATATATATATCCTGATATTTTTTTATTTTTCATGTTTTATTTTTTTCAAAATTTGTTAACACACACACAAGTACTGTCCCCCTTTACTTAACATAAATTGTAAGAATATGACTAATAGTAAAGACTAGTACTAATAAACATTAGGCCTATGCTAAAGTTATTAAATGGCAGTCCCAAACTAGTTTTTGTTAATACAATGTTGGTATGAGCCACCACAGTCATTTAAAAATATAAAAAAAATTACACAAAGAAAAATAGTGGCATTTTGGGGTTAATATGGAAACGACAGTTACCATGGTGAATACACAATACTAACAAGAACTGTTAATGAAACATGGAAACTGCTCCTGGTGAATAGAATGAAAATCATACCTGCATTACTTTTATTTCGTGTAATTTACAACGTAACGGCGTTGCATGCTCGTAGTTTCTTTTGCACTTTATATACAGTGAGGCGATACAGCGCGCGCTGCCGCATTTGCGCGTGCAATTGAGTGTGCGCTACGACTACAGTATAACGGCTGACAGGACAAGAAAGTCCGTTTTTCGGAGGTGAAAGACTTTATTTCATGTTATAACATAACATGCTCTAAACACGCACGCAAAGTGGAAAAGGAGGGGCGGGGGCGCGGGGAGCAGTGCAGAGAGCACCGGGTCAGCTGGCTTGGAGCAAGGATCACTGCAGCGCAAATTTGAATTATATCGATATATGCGATATGCGATATATGCTAATTCCATATCGCATTTAAAAAAAAAATATATATATATATATACAGGTCCTTCTCAATA
Organism: Leuciscus idus; assembly: GCA_021554675.1. Lineage (NCBI taxonomy): Eukaryota > Metazoa > Chordata > Actinopteri > Cypriniformes > Leuciscidae > Leuciscus > Leuciscus idus. The sequence continues at coordinate 4,368,054 of CM038626.1, forward strand.
AATTAGCATATTGTGATAAAGTTCATTATTTTCCCTAATGTAATGATAAAAATTAAACTTTCATATATTTTAGATTCATTGCACACCAACTGAAATATTTCAGGTCTTTTATTGTTTTAATACTGATGATTTTGGCATACAGCTCATGAAAACCCAAAATTCCTGTCTCAATAAATTAGCATATTTCATCCGACCAATAAAAGAAAAATGTTTTTAATACAAAAAAAGTCAACCTTCAAATAATTATGTTCAGTTATGCACTCAATACTTGGTCGGGAATCCTTTTTGCAGAAATGACTGCTTCAATGCGGCGTGGCATGGCCGTAATCAGCCTGTGGCACTGCTGAGGTGTTATGGAGGCCCAGGATGCTTCGATAGCGGCCTTAAGCTCATCCAGAGTGTTGGGTCTTGCGTCTCTCAACTTTCTCTTCACAATATCCCACAGATCCTCTATGGGGTTCAGGTCAGAAGAGTTGGCAGGCCAATTGAGCACAGTAATACCATGGTCAGTAAACCATTTACCAGTGGTTTTGGCACTGTGAGCAGGTGCCAGGTCATGCTGAAGAATGAAATCTTCATCTCCATAAAGCTTTTCAGCAGATGGAAGCATGGAGTGCTCCAAAATCTCCTGATAGCTAGCTGCATTGACCCTGCCCTTGATAAAACACAGTGGACCAACACCAGCAGCTGACATGGCACCCCAGACCATCACTGACTGTGGGTACTTGACACTGGACTTCAGGCATTTTGGCATTTCCTTCTCCCCAGTCTTCCTCCAGACTCTGGCACTTTGATTTCCGAATGACATGCAAAATTTGAGCAACCACTGAGCAACAGTCCAGTGCTGCTTCTCTGTAGCCCAGGTCAGGCGCTTCTGCCGCTGTTTCTGGTTCAAAAGTGGCTTGACCTGGGGAATGCGGCACCTGTAGCCCATTTCCTGCACACGCCTGTGCACGGTGGCTCTGGATGTTTCTACTCCAGACTCAGTCCACTGCTTCCGCAGGTCCCCCAAGGTCTGGAATCGGTCCTTCTCCACAATCTTCCTCATGGTCCGGTCACCTCTTCTCGTTGTGCAGCGTTTTTTGCCACACTTTTTCCTTCCCACAGACTTCCCACTGAGGTGCCTTGATACAGCACTCTGGGAACAGCCTATTCATTCAGAAATTTCTTTCTGTGTCTTACCCTCTTGCTTGAGGGTGTCAATGATGGCCTTCTGGTCAGCAGTCTTACCCATGATTGCGGTTTTGAGTAATGAACCAGGCTGGGAGTTTTTAAAAGCCTCAGGAATCTTTTGCAGGTGTTTAGAGTTAATTAGTGAATTCAGATGATTAGGTTAATAGCTCGTTTAGAGAACCTTTTCATGATATGCTAATTTATTGAGACAGGAATTTTGGGTTTTCATGAGCTGTATGCCAAAATCATCAGTATTAAAACAATAAAAGACCTGAAATATTTCAGTTGGTGTGCAATGAATCTAAAATATATGAAAGTTGAATTTTTATCATTACATTATGGAAAATAATGAACTTTATCACAATATGCTAATTTATTGAGAAGGACCTGTATATATATATATATTCTTTATATCGATATATCGCCCAGCCCTAATCTCAACATAACTTTCTCTTTTTTTAAATCCGAGCACAGATATTGACTCGTATTACTCGTATAATACTCGTACTCGACAAAAGTGCTTTATCCGTACCGGATACTCGTTTCAGCCGAGTATCCGGCTCAACTCTACCCACCATGTTATTGTCACGATTTTGGGTTTGTTCTTGTCATGTTTCTGTGTCATGTCATGTTTCCTTGTCTGTCATGTGACCCTTGTAAGTCATGTGATCCTGCCATGTGTTCCCTTGTCTGATGTGTCATGTTGTCATTGGTTCATTGTTTCATTGTTCACAGGTGTCCCTTGTCTAGTCATTAGTCTTGTGTGCATTTAAGCTCTCTTGTTTGCCATGTGTCTTTGTCAAGTATCGTTTCCTGTAACTGCTATTGAGTAAGTTCATGTTCATGCCACGGTTTTTGTTTTCATGCCACGGTTTTTGTTTTCATGCCACGTCATGTTTTTGTTTCTTGTTTTGTTTACAATAAACTGCACTTGGGTTCTAATTTACAACTTGTCTCCAGTGGATCACCTCATTAGTTATCAACAAGGCTTGATAATGATAATGATAATGCTTCTGCTATTACAATGGGCTATCCAGTCATAATTTACACCCATTATAAGATTGCTGAATTACTTGAGCAAGGAAGATTTGTTTTAACTCAAGCTAGATGCTTAGAATACTCCACCCTACTAACTTATCCTGACATCACAATCAAAAGATGCACCACAACAAACCCAGCAAATTTTGTCTTGTTAGAAGGGGAGGGAACACCTCATGAATGTGTTTCTGCCTCTCTGGCTTTTACCTGGCCAGATCTGGAATCAACACCAATTGTTGATGCAGACGTAGTCTACTTTGTAGATGGCTCTTGTTTTAGAGACCACTTAGGCAATCATGCTGGCTTTGCTGTTGTGCAAAAGGATAGGGAAAATTTCAATCCTGCAGCATTGTTAACAACCTTGCTCGGCACAGCTGGCTGAACTAAAGGCACTTACTGAAGCTTGTACACTGGCCAAGGGCAGAGTCGCCAACATGTATACTGACTCTGCTTATGCCCATGGTGTATGTCACCTCTTTGGTGCAGTATGGAAACAAAGAGGATTTAAAAAGAGTGATGGAACCCCAATCCAACATGGGGACCAAATTACTAAATTGATCACGGCTATGATGTTTCCTACTCAAGCCCAATTTATACTTCTGCGTCGAACTCACACCGTAGCTACGTCGTAGGCTGTGTGTAGCGCGCGTACCCTGACGTGCACCTCTCCAAAAAGGTAACAAAGCGTCAACTCTACGCGGACGCAAGCGCTGTGATTGGTCTGCTAGGACCGCTCCCTTGGGTTTCACATGCTCCCTCTGCAAGTGTAATTGCGCGTCAACGCGGACAACGGCGCAGAAGTATAAATGAAAACCAACGCGTTGCCTACAGCGTAGAGGCTCCGGCGTAGGTCCGACGCAGAAGTATAAATCAGCCTTAAGTTAGCCATCATCAAATGTCAGGCTCATAAAAAAGGTCATGACTTTGTGATTAAAGGAAATAATGCAGCTGACATCCTGGCTAAAAAGGCTTCAGGGTGTCAAATGGCAGTCATGGCCCCGTCTGTCCTCATCCAGCCCCTCCCCACTGTAGACAGCATTGCCCAAATGCAATCCAGAGCCTCTCCAGCTGAACTACACCTATGGCAGCAACGAGGGGCAACGAGAGACGCTAACAATATCTGGAGATCCCACGAAGGCCACATGATAGCCCCCAACCCCTTTGCTTAATATTCTAATTCCAGATGCGCATGGTTTTGACCATTCCACAAGGGGGGAGATTCTGAAAAAGATTAAAAGACCAGGGGCCTCATGTATCAATCTTGCGTAGGCACAAAAACGTTGCGTACGCCAGCTTTCACGCTTACGGTCGTATGTACTAACAGTGAAATTAACGCGAGAATGTGCGTTCCTCCACGCCAATTTCATGTCTGGCGTACGTACATTTATCATTGTTTTTGTCCGTTGGCGACTCTTACAGGCAATGAAGTGAAGTTGCAAACATTACACAACGAATTGTTCTACAAGTCTATCGCACCACCACCTGTGGGAAGCATTGCTATTAATTTGCAATTTATAAAATAATTGACATATATTGTCGAGCGTATTAGTGTCCTCTTTGATCGGACGCATCTCCGATCCGAAGATATCGGGGAAAGTTTTTTTTTTCTAAGATATGACGTTCACTTCACCATGCACTCTCCACAATGAATAGCTTATTATCCTTATGTGACTGTTAAACGTAACTGGTATCACCACAAACGTTATTCTGTATTTCATGGTATTGTGTCATGCAAGGTAATTGCAAAATCTAGAGAAATGTGCGAGGTGGCCAGCGGGGGATAGTTGAGACACATATCTACTGTATACCCCCGATAGAGTTCTATTAGGAAACACATTGTTTAGTTGTTCAGTGTTATGATAACAGTTTAAACGCCGTAATTAGCCAGCATAGGATGCAAATGAAAATAAAATGTGATATTTGTGATATTTAAACTGTGTATTATTAATAAATATTGTTACATATCTTGTTCCTGCTTTATACATTTTAACCAGTGCTAATTTAAATAAAATGAATGAATATAAATGGATGAATAAACAAAAATGTTGCACAATTGTTATTTTCTTTATTTGTCTTTATTTTTTTATTTATTTACAATGAATGGTTAGTTACCTTCACATCATTAAAAATGGGGTGTCTCAACTGTACCATGCACTGTCTCAACTGTACCACATGATATGGGTACAGTTGAGACAAAGCTGAGACAAAAAGCACCTTATTTTTATGAGCTAATTGTGGAAAATATAAACTACTTGTGGGTATTATTGATTGATAATATCTTAGTCTACAAGGTAATGAAATGTCATGTGGCGTGTCAGTGTCTATTTTTGTGTGAAAAATCAAAACGCAAAAAGTGTCTCAACTGTACTCAGTCTACTCTACAGTGCGACTTTCAGATCCCACCGCATTGACGGCATCAGCCAAACTCTCCCACTCATATTTTTTCCTTTTGTTATTAATTCCGGAGTACAAAGTTCCAAATATTTTTTTTTTTTCGTTTCTACCTCAGATAGTAGCACCTCCAATTCACTCTCTGTAAAGTTTTGTTTCTTGCCGCCATTTTCTTACTGCTTTCTTTTGCCAAAGTGGACTCATTACCATATTTAAATTAATTTAATTAAGGGAGGAGACTGGGTGGGGCGTTGTGCTCGTGCATGTGCGCTCAATTTTACGTTAACTGGGATGTACAAAGAGAGTATGCGTGGGATCCTTCGTACGCAGAGATTCATACATCTGGGTTTTTTTGTGCGTACGCACATTTACAGCTTTGTCCGTACGCAATGTTTTAGTATGAATTCAACGCAAGTCTTTGTACATGAGGCCCCAGGATTCTGGTCACCATATCTTCAAGCAAGAGTAGACGAATGTGAAATCTGTGCACAAAACAATGTCAGAAAAGGAACAGCAACCCCAATAGGCTCTATCCCAGTCCCTGAAGGACCGTTCAAACACTTGGTGATGGACTATGTGGACATGATAAAATCAGTAAGGGGCAAAAGATATATGTTGGTTATCATAGACAGATCTAGTAGATGGGTCGAAGCAGAACCCTCAGCTGAACAAGGAGCGTAAACAGTGATCAAGTTCTTAACCAGAGAAGTCATCCCAAGATTTGGTATCCCATCCCAGATTAGTTCTGACAATGGATCTGCATTTATCCAAAAGAGAGTAAAAGCAGTAATACAAAAGACTCGGCTGCATTTACAGGCCGTAAGCACAAGGCCTGGTTGAGAGGGTTAACGGGACACTTAAGGCAACGCTTAATCAACAAATCGGGACGCTTAATCAACAAAATCTGTGCAGACACTAAACTCAACTGGGTAGATGCGTTACCTCTTGCCCTGATGAGCTACCATATGCAAACCAATAGAATCACCAACTTGACCCCACATGAAATGTTCACAGGCAGACCCATGCCTGTGCCCCACCTGAGAGGTCCGTATGAAGGGCCGCTGTTAGAACAATTGCGGATGGAATTAAGGACATATATGAGACAATTGACTGCTATACATGAAGCTATTCATTCACAGGAACAAAACAGGGGGCCTAGGGAAGAAGAGGAAGCTCCATGTCCAGTAGTCCCTGGGGACCAAGTATATTTAAGAGTCTTTATGAGGAAGTGGAATGAGCCCAGGAGAGAAGGGCCTTATACTGTAGTAAGAGCAACTCCAACAGCAGTGCAGGTAGAGGGCAGCACAACATGGTACCACTTGAACCACTGCACCAGGGTCCCAAGACTGAGGCCTAGAAGGCAGGGGAGGAAATAGATAGCTCAGAGGGAAGCAGTGAGGAAACAGAGCAGAATGCTCAAGAATATCAAAGAGCTGAAGGAGAAGGTAATAATGCTGCTGAACCTCATTCTAGGGAAACTGAGCACACTGGACCAAGAGATGAAATGCCAATACAGAATGATGCACTCCTTGCAGAGGATCTATAGCATGAAGGTAAGAGAGCTCTTAACACTGATCCTAGTATTGATACATCTGCTGCATCAGTTGCCTCAAGCTCAAGGCCTCCAGAGGAACAGCCATCTGAATCCGGGCCCTCCACCAGAGAATCACAACAGCAGCAGGAGTTTGCTACACTCAACCTTCAGGACATTGATCTCCCCAACATTGATTTCCCCGACATCAATCTCCCTGACATCGACTTCTCCGATGTTGAATGGGATGAGTTACCATAACATGACTGAACCAACTCAAGGTAACAAAAGAAGCAGACACAATGTAAAAAGAGCTTTGAAATGGACTTGGGCCACTGATGAGAACTATACCAAAATTTTATATGACTTTGAATCAGAACTAAGAAAGGAGAAACTATTGGATACAGCTTATCACAATGAATGGTACAGGTGGGCAGAATACACGGTAAAACAGACGACAAAGAGTACTTGTGTGTTATGCTCACCCTCGCCTTTGAAAAAGTTAAGAAATGTGCCAAATCAATATGACAGCGTACACTGTGCCAGATTCTATTCGCAGTATTGTGACAACCAAACTGGTCAAATAACTCCATATTGCCCAGCGGAATGTCTAGCCATGTTGGGGAGCCAATATTACCATACATTTTATAATCAGAAAGGGTGGGGAAGTGAATGCAAAAAACTTGATGTAAGAATAGACCCAGCCAAACGAGAAACTCCAAAGAACTATGTACTAGACACATCATTTGAATATGAATGTTTTAATAAGACTAAGGGGTGGCAAGATATGGGGACATTCCAAGGCAAGTGTTCAATAATATGTAATCTAGATCAAGAAATGTATTATAACCCAGATGTGTATAAATCTTTCAGCATAATATATGCCACGGCAACAGTAAACAACAACATGACGATAACGACTGTTAAAGACAATTGTAAGAACGCTACATTGACTTTTCCTTTAATAGAACCCTTTGAAAATCAAAATGAAGCAATAGCTGACTACTTTTGGCTGTGTGGAGGCAGAAGACTGAGAGCCACCTTAGTTGATTGGAAAGGACTCTGTGTCAGAGTAAGACTGGCTCAGGAAGTTGGAATTATAGACTGGGATCTCAATGAAACAAAAAAACTGGAGAGCATTAACAAACAAAAACGCAGAGTTAAAAGAGCGTATACCCCAGACCCTAAAGTAACGATAGATTCCATAGGATAACCAAGAGGGATACCCCATGAATTTAAAGCCAGAGATGAGGTAGCAGCAGGCTTGGAATCCATATTTGTGTGGATATTACCAAATAAGAATCAAGAATGGATCAATTACATTTATTATAACCAACAGAGATTCATTAATTACACAGATGATGCACTTGATGCCTTAGGCTATCAACTAAAATATACTAGCAAAATGACATGGCAAAACAGGCAAGCTCTGGATTGGCTACTGGCAGAAAAAGGAGGAGTATGTGTGATGTTTGGAACTGATTGTTGTACCTTTATTCCAAATAATACAGCCCCTGATGGAGCTTTTACTAGAGCCATGAAGAAGCTGAAGGAACAAAGACAAGAGGTTACTGAAAATGCGGGAAGAGACAGAAACATTGGATACTGGTTTGACTCTGTGTTTGGTTCCTGGGAGGAATGGTTCATTAAGGTGGGAATGATAATAGCTGTGGTTGTTGTTGTTTTCCTTTTGTTGTGCCTTTCCTCAGATCTATGCTAGCCAACACAGCTGCCAAACAGATGATTAATGTGTCAGTCAAACATTCGGGAATTGACATTGGGTGCACAAACTCAGGAGTGTACCCTATTGGGCCAGGTCTGGACGAGTTGGATGACTTCCTGTGAGCAGTACTGATGGAGTAAAAAAGAGGGTGCCTTGTTACTTTTATTTTCTGATTATTGAGTTTCACAATTTGACACTGTTTTTGATAGAGAGGGAGGTAGCCACACTGTGTATTTTATTTTTGGGGTAAAATTAAATTGATCATTAGAACATGGGTAGAGTAGGGAGTTAGTTAGAGGGGTTATTTTTTGTTTTTTGTTTTGTTTTGTTTTTATTTTGGAACAAGGGCTCCTTCCAGAGTATATTCTTACATATATTTTTACATATAATCCTACGGAGTATATTTTATACAATCACACTAATTGTTCACAAAATATGAATATGTGAATGAGAGGGGACGATACCAGGTTTGATGCAGGTCATTGCCCGTGGTATGAGGTAATGCGACCAGATATAAAGGGAAAAGATAAGAATGTTTTTATTACTTTTGATCACTTTACTCGCTATAAAAGAGTTCTTTTTAATATTTTGAAGTTTTTAATGAAATAAAAGTGAAGTACATGCATTAGGCAACTGGAAAAAGTTTTCACGGGGCAAAAGAGAAATTAATTACAAGCGCGGTCACCAATTGCCGGACCAGCAAGGGTAGACTCAACTGGTGGTTTAACAGGTTAAAAACCCGCTGTCTGCTCCAACACCAGATAGCGCCCTAGGCAGGACCAGGGCACCTCTGGCAATGATGGAGCAACCCAGATAGCACTCCAGGCCACCGGAAGCACCTGTGCAGTTCCTCTGGCACCATGGGACAATTCTACCCTCAAGTCTGTACACTAAGAAATGTTGATTAAAACTGGATAACAGATGTTCATCTCTCCCTCAAGAATCCACTTTGCCTTCACTTCTTCACTTCACTTCACGTCTATCTTAAATAATACAATTCCATTTCAGAAAGTTTCTATCACAAATAATGATAAACCTTGGATGACCATACAAATTAAGGATCTGATAAAAGAAAGACAGAATGCCTTTTGTTCTGGCAATAAAACATCTTACAGTAAACTAAAAACAATTATTGCCAAAAAAATTAAGAATGCAAAGAAACAATATTATAAACATGAGGTCGAGGAACTGCAAAACACCAAGCCTAAACAATGGTTTAAGTCTGTGAAGGCTTTAATGGGGATGGAAGGAGATAAGAGTAATGTGGTGTCTCAGGATCATAATAGCATGCAATATGAGTGTGACAACTTGGCAAAGCACTTTCCTTCTGTGTGGGATTATGCGAGTCATATTTCACCGTCTGAGGAAGAGGTTACCTGCAAGCTATCCAGTTGTAGTATACCTCTTTTGAGTATTGGACAAGTTAAGGTTAGACTCCGCAAAGTGAAGGCAGCAAAGGCTGCTGGTCCTGACGACATTCCTCCTTGGATATTAAAGACCTTTCACGAGCAACTGGTACCGGTGCTATGTGATATTTTTAACACGTGCATGCAAAATAATATTTTCCCAAAACAATGGAAGGAGGCTGTGGTCAAGGCTGTTCCCAAAACAACAAAGCCCAGTTTTCCAGGTAGATTATCGGCAGATTTCATTACTCAGCTGTGTTGGAAAAGTGTATGAAAGAATCCTCAGAGATGCCATTCTGGAAGATACAGTTGCTAAAATTCAACCATCACAACATGGCTTCATGGCGAACAGATCAACTGACACTGCTCTGATTCAAATTTTGCAATACTGGCATGCAATACTGCAATACACGCCCTCAACACCAATCCTAAATTGAACATCCATGCTGTTTTTGTTGATTTTACTCGAGCTTTTGACACAATTGATCATTGTCAACTGCTCTATGCTTTAGCTGACATGAATGTCAGATGACCGCTCTGGCTCAGTGTATGGAGCTACCTGAGTAACAGAGAGCAAAAGGTGAAGTGGGGCTCCTGTGTGTCTAACTCCTATCCAATTACAGCTGGTGTTCCTCAGGGGGGACTTCTATCCCCTCTGCTTTTTGTCATCGCCATAAACAGCTTGGATTCCTTTCTGCCTTCTTCAGTAATTCTGGTAAAATATGCTGATGATTTAACAATCACTGAATTTTTAATGGGATCCCTACCAGGGTTAACTCAGAAGGCCTTGGATTCAGTGGCGGATTGGGGACAGGAATTTTCATTGGCATGGAACAGAGGTAAGACAGTGGACATGGTCATTAGCGCCAGGAAAGATGAAAACATTCCCTGCCCTTCCTCTCCTGTAATATCAGGACATGCAATTAGCAGAGTTTCCACCTTTAAATTGCTTGGAGTTAAAATTTCTTCTGATCTGTCGTGGGACGCCCACATTAAGCACATGATTTCGAAGGTGCGTCCTAGAATACACTATCTCTGTGTTGCTAAAAATGCGGGTCTCCCTTGTGATGTTTTAATGAAAGTATACCTGACATTTATACGGACAGTTCTTGAGTACGCTAGCCCAGTATGGGGTGGACTACCTAAAGGTCTCTCTGATGAGTTAGAGAGGGTCCAAAAACGTTGGATAATAGGTGTTCCAACTTCTACTCTCCCATCACTGAGTGAGAGGCGCGACGAGGCCACTATACATACTTTTACAAAACTACTCAAGGACAGTTCATCACCACTGCATTGTTTCCTGTGCGGCTCCAAGACCAACTTACCTACTACGGCAGCGTAGGGAGTTTGTTGTGCCCAGGAGTAAATCAAAAAGAGATTAACTTTCTTTTATTCCACGTGCTCTTAAACTGTTTTATAAATAATTTACAGTTTTTTTTTTGTTTTTTTTTGCATCTGTTTTACTCTACCTGGTTGGTTGGTTTATTTATTTTTTATTTTATTTTTTTTAATTAGGTATATAAGGTTGTCTTGAGTATGTGTTCTGTTTGATACATTTCAGGGTTTTGTCCTTCAATATCCTGCCTTGTCAAACTCTAAATAAAACTAAACTAAACTAAACCTGAGCATAGAATTATGGTGTTATGGACTTAATGTAATCTATTAGAGTTAATAATTTCAGAGTAAATCAGAATAAATCCAAATGTAACCATTTATTATTAGTCAGGTAAATGTATCCTGCCAATTACATAATCAATTCAAAGATAATCAATTCAATAACATCAAATGCTCAGAGATAAAGAGTTAAAGATGCATACCTGACATTACAAAAAAATACATAATGCTGAGCGTCCGAGGACATTCAGTCTGATCTGGCTACAAAATCGCACTGAGCCTCTTGAAGAATTTCTTTAAGTGCTCAGACCAAGACAAAACATCCCCCAATGGGGAATGAACTTACAATAGGAATTTGCATTGACTAGAGTTATAGACATAGGAAGTTCACACTTTGTCGAGGAACAGGAAGTAGTTTGCATGAAGGACCCTGGAAAAAACTGCACACCCAGTAAGCAAAGTATCTCTAAACCCTTATTACCATTTGGTTTACTTCTGTGGAGATAAGACTATTGTACCAGTCGCACTGAGACATTATAAATGATACCAAACATGACTGTTAATTCACTTGTATTTACATTGAACATTCTAATTTATATATAATCTTTCTAAGTGAACTGAGTGAATAGAAGGATGTGTAAAGGGAAGGACAGGAGGGAAAGACGCTTCCCGCAACTTCACTCTGTGGGGTGTGGAGACAAATGGCAGTATGCGTTTGTGTTGTCCATATCTCAGGAGACCAAGTATCTGAGGTTCTGTTTGTCTTATAAGGATTTGCTCAATTTTGTGTAATTAAAGAATGTGAATATCATTTGTTCCTTGGCTTCAGCCTCATGGCAAAACTTGTTGTTCCTGGGAGTCGAATATTATGATCATTCACACTTATGAATAAGAATGAGGCAGAACAAAGCAGTTCTTGTGATTGTGAGAGTAGCTGTATGTTATTGGTAACCCTAATAGCGGTATGTTCTCCCTAATAAATGCTGATCTTAAATGAAGGTGTAAAGCCTGCTAAACCGGTCCAACAACAGTTTCCGGTAAGCTGGTGAAGGTTTCTGCATGTTACTGTCTTTTCAGCGTGGCAAAGTAATTTAATTTCAATTAAACTTTTATCTGACTCCATTTTATCACAACCTCAAATTTAGGTTGGAATGCCAACTGGTTATTGGTCATTTATATAATAATGTAGCTACACATGTTTAAGTCTTTACTTTATATTTTACCCATTCATTAGGAATCTGTGTTGCTTTGAGGTCCAAATGCCGGCTGTTTAACGCAGGTCTCACGATCACAAACTCGTCAGTTATTGGTCTCTAAACAGAGGTAATTGGCTAATATAGAGAGTCGCATTCACACTTACTCTATCTAAGATATTTTGTATAGTCCCCATAGATCTGTATACACTTGATTTAAAATAACGTTGTCTCTAGTCAGAGGTCATGACCACTACTACAGATATAAGCCGACCAATATTACCTCTCTGATAGTAGCTTTGGTTTGATCATTGCTTGGTTTTCCACGTACACTTGGCTAGAGTAACATTACATTAAAACAGAGATTCTCTGACTCACCCTATTTATGCCCATATGCATTCGCTTAATCTACTTGACAAATTAATGCCATACGCCATACGCCCTCCCATACGCTCCCCATCAGCCTCCCTGGCCTATAATATCCATTAATCCAGCCTGTGGAGCAGGCACAGTGACAGGCCCCCCCAAAAAAAAAAAAAAAAAAAAAACCTAATATATTCTAATTTTGTCAATAATTATAAAAAATCATCAATAAGCTCATAATTTGTACTAAAATAGTCTAAATGTTTAGTTTTAAAAACAATTTAAAAAAGCTGGCTATGTCTATTTTGATGTTTCTGCACAAGTTCAGCAGACAGTGAGGTTCGGGTTTGTTCCGATCAGAGCTCGTGAGCGGAGAGCGCATTTCTGAATATTCCGCTCCGCTCACTCATTCCGCAGGGTCGCTCGCTCAACCCAGAATGGCCTGCTGGTTCGAAAATATGTGGAATAAGGGCTGCCTCCGACTAATTTTTTTTTTTCTAGTCGACTAGTAGTTGTTCAAGCCATTCGTGGACAAATCGCCCCTTTATATTAATTTAATTACTTAAATAGGCTATAGCCTACAGGATAATAAGCGTTATGACCGCACGCATAGAGCTTGCCACAAAGAACCGGTTAAAGTAATGATTATGAATGTGTCTAAATCAGCAGACCAATCCAAGATGGTGTAACGTGTGAGGCGTGTATTCAGTCCGTCCTGTGTTTAGTCTTTGTTTTATTGTTTCTGTTTCGATTTTAAAGTTTTAAAGTTTTATTAGTATATTATCGCATTCCAGACGCAAAACTCTCATCACTTGTTTCTACCCCGGGACTAATATTATGTAACGTTAGCCCTGTTTGCGTCTTATTTTTTCGCTGAGCCGAGGAGGGGATTCAGCTCCATGACACCTGTTGTTGCTGACATCCAAGCCAACTGCATCGCCGACGTATTTCTCAGATGTGCCCCGACTATGGCGGGATTTCCAGCATGATTTTCCAGCATGATGAGCTTATCGTGAATAATCTTCCAGATTCTATTGGACTTGCTTGCTACAGCCCTTGACATCGGCCCCAGCATAGGCAGCTGGTTTAGCGGATCTGTGGCTGTACAGAGGTAAACATTGGCAGGCTAGCTTTGGCGGCTAACCCTGCCCCCAAACGCTTCCGGGTCCTCGCTGTTTTTTTTTTTCTGAATTTCTGCGAATTTCTGCGATTTGGTCCACATATACTTAGCGGGACTCTTGGATTGCTTACTTACTGGACTGCACATTGCTTCACCGGAACAGTGCTGTGCCAGGAGAAACACGCTTGCAGTGTGTTGGTGTTGACGCGGGACCCTGTGCGCATGCGCGACGCTTGGCCGGTGATCGCGCTGGTTCGTTTGGTTGACTGTTTTCTGCTGCCTACAATACCAGTATGTCTCGTTCATTATTGCTTTTGATCTTTACCATTGCACTATTCCATTGTAAATCTTCCATTCATCATGTACCAGGATCATCTGTTCTTTCAATTCCCCTCTTCTCTATAACCTCATCTGATTTAACTGGTTCTTCTAGAGATACAATTGCCTTTATTGTTACACAATGTTTAGGTTCACCTCCTTTTCATATCCAGGCAGTGATATCATTGTTCGTTCCCAAATCTCTGTATTCATTGTACTATGTTCATAATCCTATTCCTTTATTTTATTTTCCTAAATGCACTAAACGGCCAGTTTTCATAGCCATCAGCCGGGCTCTTATCCTCCTCCTTCTATTTTCCTCAGGTGACGTCCAGTTAAATCCTGGCCCTGTAACCTCTGTTGAAAACTTAACGCCTCATATATTTTCATTTGATGACTTCTGTAATCGTAAAAGCTTAGGTTTCATGCACATTAACATTAGAAGCCTCCTCCCTAAAATTGACTTAATCACTGCACTGACACACTCAGCTAATCCTGACATTCTAGCTGTGTCTGAATCTTGGCTTAAGAAATCCACAAAAAATTCAGAAATATCTATCCCAAATTACAATATCTTCCGTCAAGACAGATCTGCAAAAGGGGGCGGAGTTGGATTCTATTGCAGAGATAATCTACAATGCTCCATTGTTCTATCTAGGTCTGCCCCCAAAATGTTTGAGATCTTAATTTTAAAAATCCACTTTTCCAAAGATAAGTCACTTACAGTAGCTGTTTGTAGACCTCCTTCAGCTCCCAGTTGTGCTATAGATACATTATGCGAATTGATTGCCCCATACTTATCTTCTGAGTTCTTACTATTAGGAGACTTAAACTTGGACATGTTAAACGTCTCAAAAAATATACAGTCTAAGCTGGATGCACTCAACCTTACACAAATGATTAATGAACCCACTAGATACAATTTAAAATCTGCAAACAAAAGCACTTTGATTGATATAGCTCTGACTAATATGCCTTCAAAATATACCCCAGCGGTCTTCAGTCAGGATCTAAGTGATCACTGCCTCATCGCATGTGTTCGTAATGGGTCTGCAGTTAAAAGACCTCCCCTCATCACTATCAAACGCTCTCTAAAGCACTTCAGCGAACAAGCCTTTTTAATAGATCTTGCCCAGGTATCCTGGAAGGACATTGACCTGATACCATATGTGGAAGATGCCTGGTTCTTTTTTAAGGATGCTTTATCTCTATCCTGAATAAGCATGCTCCTTTTAAAAAGTTCAGAACTAAAAACAGATATAGTCCTTGGTTTACTCCGGAATTGACCACCCTCAGCAAGCACAAAAACATTTTATGGCAGACTGCACTTGCCTCAATTAATCCCCATGATATGCAGCTTTTTAAGGAAATCAGAAACCGGTACACACAGGTAGTGAGGGAAGCTAAGGCTAGCTTCTATAAACATAAATTTGCTTCTTGCAGTACAAATTCTAAAAAGTTTTGGGACACAGTCAAATTAATGGAGAACAAGAACACCTCCGCCCAACTGCCCACGGCTTTAAAGCTAGGAGACATCATCACCACCAACAAGTCCACTATAATAGAGGGATTCAATAAGCACTTCACTACGGCTGGCCATGCATTCCATCTGGCTGCATCTACCCGGCCCAACTATACAGCACCTACGTTAGCACCTGGCTCTAACCAACCACAATTCTCTTTTGCTGAAATACAAACTGAAGATGTCTTGAGAGAGCTACAAAACCTCAACCCATATAAATCAGCTGGACTTGACAATCTGGACCCCTTCTTTTTGAAGATGTCAGCTGCAATTATTGCCTCACCCATTACCAGCCTTTTTAATCTCTCACGTGTTTCATCAGAGATACCTAAAGACTGGAAAGTTGCTGCAGTTGTCCCCCTATTCAAAGGGGGGGACACTACAGACCCAAACTGTTACCGACCCATCTCCGTCCTGCCCTGCCTTTCAAAAATTTTTGAAAGTCAAGTCAACAAACAGATAATAGGTCATCTTGAGTCACATCATTTCCTCTCTGATATGCAATCTGGCTTCAGAGCAGGTCATGGGTGCACCTCAGCAACACTAAAGGTCCTAAACGATGTTATAACAGCTCTCGACCAAAAACAACACTGTGCTGCTGTTTTTATTGACTTGGCCAAAGCTTTCGATTCTGTCAATCACAGTGTTCTTATTGGAAAACTCAAGGCCCTGGGTCTCTCAAACACGTGCCTTTCCTGGTTTTCTAATTATTTCACTGACAGATTTCAGTGTGTTAAGTCTGAGGGCTGGCTGTCTGAGCCTCTGGCTGTAACTATGGGGGTACCCCAAGGCTCGATTCTTGGCCCGATGTTATTTTCTGTTTATATTAATGATATTAATTAATTTATGATATTTAATGATATTAATTTATATTAATTAATGCTCGTGCTGCGGGCAACTCTCTTATTCATCTCTACGCAGACGACACCGTTCTGTACACTTCAGGCTCAACATTGGAAAACGTTTTAGAAAAACTTCAAAAGAGTTTTGAAGACATTCAATTAGCCTTCTGTGATCTTCAATTGTCTCTTAACTCTAGTAAAACCAAATGCATGATTTTTAATCGGACTCATTCTGTATCTTCGTGCCCAATAAACATCACCACCTTGAATGGGTCTAAGCTGGAATATGTGGAGAAATATAAATACCTAGGGGTCTGGCTAGACCCCTCGCTTTCCTTTCAAACCCACATAAATCATCTCCAGTCAAAGGTCAAGTCCAGGATCGGGTTTCTATTTCGAAATAAAGCTTCATTTACTCTTCCTGCAAAACAGGCCCTTGTGAAAATGACCATCATCCCAATGCTTGACTTTAGTGATGTTGTCTACAGAACTGCTTCTAATTCTTTACTCAAGAAATTGGACGTTGTTTACCACAGTGCTATTCGCTTTATTACTAAAGCCCCATATAACACCCACCACTGCACTCTTTACTCACTAGTTGGATGGCCTTCGTTACACAATCGGCGCCTAAATCACTGGTATCAGTTAATTTATAAGTCCATACTAGGCAAAACACCATCTTACCTAAGTACTTTAATAACCATATCAGTGCCTGTATTTAACTTGCGTTCGAGTAAATATATCTCTCTAGACCCTACAAAAGCCCGCACATCTTTCGGCCGCTCTTCTTTTAAATTTTCTGCTGCAAATGATTGGAACACTTTACAAAAGTCTCTTAAATTAGAATCCACTGTTTCGATCACTACTTTCAAAGTTTTACTCTCAAATTTACTGACGGATCACTGTACATGTTGATGCTCTTTGTGAACAAAGACTTATGTATTTTTGCACATACAGCTAAATGGCTGTCATTGCATTTATTTGCACATTATCAATTTATCCATGTTGGACTATACTATTATCCTACTGCCATTTCTCTTACACTGCCATTTTACATTTTTAAACTATCAAGTTTTTCAATTTTTATTTTTATACAATGTTTAATACTTTATAACTGAATCTGAATGTCTTCTATATTTATGACTGTGTAGTTGAATGTTGGTATGTCGTGTAATTTCATGTCGCCTTGTACCCTGCGCCTTATCTTGGCCAGGTCGCGGTTGCAAATGAGAACCTGTTCTCAACCGATTAACCTGGTTAAATAAAGGTAAAATAAAAAATAAACAAAATAAAAAATAGCAAGGAGACATTTAATTGTTTAGTAATAAACTGGTGTTTTCTGTGTCGCTGCAAAGATGAAGTTGACGATGCGGACTCGCCATGAACGTCAGAGAGAAATGCACATTTCATATGGATTACATAATCAGAGAGTAGCCTATTTCTTTTCGTTTTGAATAGTTTCGTTTAAAAGTAGACATTTCAAGCTTTCTGTAATATATAGCCTATTTTTCTCAAATTTGTGAGGCACAAGTTGAATTTCGGCGCCCTCCAGTTCACATGCAATGCAAGTGATCGTGTTATATATTTGCTTCTTATTTATTAAATACGGGCAATTGATTGATAAAACATTGATCAAAATTAAGATACAATTTATACAAAACGAAAATCTTATAGAAAGAGTTTTCTATAAAACAAAACGTAATGAAGTCGTCAAAATCATGTTTTACCAAAAACAGCGCCGTTGCTAGGAGGGCGCCAGCGCCTCTGCCTTTCAGCGCCTCTGCCTCGCGAGTGGATGATAGCCCTGAAGACGCCTAGCAATGATATACCTTTAGTGGTAGTATACCTTTAGTTAAGTTATACCTTAAGAGTCTTCGTAGCGCGCTAAGAGACAATGTTATCGGAAAATGCAGCCCAGGTATGATGCGTATGATGCGTAATGGAGATTCCAAAGCGCTCTTCTTTGGTCAGAACCATGGAGAGCGATCGCGGATAGGCCTGTCCTATGCACCGAAACTTTTAACAATGCAACAAAATATTTAAAGAGCATCAAGCTATTAAAATCTATATTATGTATACGCACAGATAATATAACAGTAGGCTATATTAGTCAATGTTTTTTTATTAGGTTAAGCAGTGATTGGATAACGTTTTTTTATTTTTTTTATTTAACGTTTTTAATTTAAGGCCCACCCACAATTGGTCTGGCCCATCCAAAACTGGAATCCTGGCGCCGTGCCTGGTTGGTCGTGCCAGTTTTGTGGCTATCAAATGTGTAAATAGCATCGCAAGAAGTACACATGACAAAGCCAGCACTTTGGTCATCATCTTTCATTATTTCGGCAAATGTCTCCCACACTTTGCTCTTTCTATTTGTGTATTTGCGGAGCTTCCACTCCCCAGTCTTCACCTTTTCTCTTGCCGCCTCCATCTCTACCTGCAGACTGAGCTCGTGCGTCATCTTCGCGCCAGTTATTCAGCTAATAAAGTGTAGGCCTATGTATTTCATAGAAAATTGTGTCTAGTACTATATAAATTACAAAGGTTTAATTGGCATCTTTATTTCAAACGACCCGAATATCATAAAAAATATTTTTGGATGACTCGTAACCGCGGGTGACCACAGGCACCTGCTCATTTTGGATCAACCCGCGCATCACTGATACATAATGCTGAGTGTCTGAAAGATCCAGTTCAAGCTCACACTGCATGGATAGGATGTTTCCATCCTGTTTTCCTTCTCTCTGCTGTTGGTCCTCATTCATTGAACCTGATAAACTGGCCTTTATTATCCACTGTTTCATTGGACTGAGCAAACATACCATGCTTACACTCCTCAGGGGTATTTATCTACAGCATGTTTATGGAAGAATCCAAATAAAGGTATTCGATATCTTTGATATCCATCAAATTCTCACTCAACCCAAATTTCAAATTATACCTGGTGTAAAAGGAAGTTTGTCAAAATGATCAATATTTATTGAAATATTATCCTACTTGTGATTTACATGACATCTAGTATAAAAGTAGGGGAAAGTGCTTCATAGAGCATCACTGCAGCATTACTGACATTTTGACGGCACATTCTGAAGTAAACATGTAAGTATTTAGCACATCCTTACATTTTAGTAGAAATTGTTTTCAGACGGTGTATATTTTGTTTTGTAACACTGGCAGATCTTTATACTAGTTTATAGCATAAAAAAGAGATGATGTTTATCCAAACATGAAAATTCTGTCATGATATTCTTGTCTTCATGCGTTCCAAAGCTGTCTGATTTTCTTTCTTGCATGAAACACAAAAGAGGATATTTTGAGGAATGTTTCAGTCTCCATAGAATGGAAGTCAGTGCAGTTCATAATTGGACCCCATTGACTTCTTGTTGTTGTATCACAAAAGAAAGACATTCATACAGTTTAGGAACAGTATAGGGTGAGTAAATTATGACATTTCCATTTTTGAGTTGAACTATCTCCTTAAGTGAATAAAGTTTTGCCAGTGAAACAATATGTATAATTTACATTTACGTCTTAATATTTAATGCAGCTCATTTAGCTCTTCTTTTTTTAAATGTATTATTATAAAACAAGCCTAGGATACAGATTAAGTCCATTTATTTATTTGTTGTGCATTTCAAAAAGCTTTTTTCATGCTTGGTGTCTTTGTAGATTTTCTTATAATGCACAGACATATTTTACCTTTGCTGCTGATTCATTCCCAGGATTACCATGGGACAGCTGACACTTCTGCTTCTTTTCATGACATTCTCTCAGGGGGACGCAGCAGGTTACTATTGAAATAATTATTGTTATTATAGTGAGAGCAAAGAATACATTTTATATTCTTCCAAGAAGTTATGTACTTATTTGAGTAACTTAAACAGTTTATGATATTTACCCAATAATAACTCTATTTAAAGTGTTTACATGACCTACATGTTGTTGGGTTATTAAGCATAATCAATGATTGTGTATGTAAATACTCTCACTGTTTCTTGAATATTATATATACAGCTAATGGCTGCCCCACTGGATGGTCTGCATTTGGACTGAAATGTGTCAAATTCTTTGCAACACCACTTGACTGGATGTCAGCAGAGGTAATGTGCTCCTGACAGATACATACACATAGGCTACGTTCACACTGCAGGGCTTAATGCTCAATTCCGATTTTTTGAAAAAATTCGATTTTTTTGCAAGGCCGTTCACATTTCCAATTAAATGCGACCTTTTGTGATCTCCTGTGTGAACGTGAAATGACCCAGAAGTGACCCGCATGCGCAGAAGAGTACTCAACGGTCAACGACGTCACTTGTTGTTTGCGGAAGTAGCTAAACTTTAACTGTGATTCTCTCACTCACACACACACACACACACACACACACGAGCGCGCGCAGCGACCGTTACACAAGAGCCAGACAGCAGCCGCTGACCTATCTAATATCAGATTCAGCACAAATAAGTTAACATAACGTATATATAATGGCCGTGGGCTTTTTTTATTTTTTTATTTATTAACGGGCTCGTCGAGGTCGACCCGTTCGGCAGATTTACCTCAGCTCGACGAATATGCAGTCCGTTTTCAAAACGACGACTACTTCAACGCAGAATTATGACGTTTTTCGCGTATCAATGACGTGCGGGTCGGATACATGCGACCTGGCCGTTCAAACTGAAGTCGCATTTCAAAAGATCGGATATGTATCGGCAGGGTTCTCAAGTTTTATCAAAAGCTTGGAGTGAGATCACATGCGGTTAGGGGAGGAGCCCTAATGAAGCCCCGCCCCCTCCCGTCCCCGCCCCCCAATTTTACCCATTGTTCATAATTAACCAGCACAAATTGATATTATAACAATTGGTAAATCTGATAAATGACAGAGCAATTATTCATCACATCAAATATACTCTTTAATGTTATATTTCAAAATGACAAATATACAAAAATTACAAAAAATTAACAAATTGCTCCGAACAGTTTGGAAAAACAATTTTGTTTGCATTTTGAATGTGTCTAGTCGAAATGGTTTAATGATTTATTGTGTGGTGGGACATTGACACTGTCTCTCCTACTGTCTCACTTGGTGTCTTCTCCACCGTCTCTGCCACCACCTCTTCCACTGTCTCCTCCAATAATCTGGCAACCTTTTTAGGGGGCTTACCCTTTGGTGTCCAGAATGATCAAATATATTTTTGCTTTTTCCCTGACATCTTTGAAAAAAAATACGAATGCAATGGCAATGATTAATGTATGTTTTGACAGGATATAAAATATTACCCAGAGCACTCTGATTTAATACATGTAGCCTTAATGTAACTAGAAAGACTATTAATACAGTATAATATATCATTTAAAATAAAATGAAGAAATATCTTCATTCCTTCCCATACCCACTAACATTTCCCTTAGTTTCAGATAACGTAAGCTAGCCAAACTGTGCCAAAGCTTCTGGCCTGGTTGCAAAGTAGTTGTAGAGTTTTTGATTGCATTAATAATAATATAATGGGCTATATATTAAATGTTCTAGCCTAAAAATGTTAGACGAGCTTTCTTCCAACTTACCTTCTCCATCACGACGTGTGCTCACGCGGTGTTGTTGGTTACCTAGTAACGAACCGAACTAGGAACTGAGTTTGGTGGCCGAGAATGTTCCGTCAACTTCCGTGTGTTCGCACATCTATGTTGCCTAGTAACGAACGCAATCTAGCCGAGATACGTGCTGGCGGCAGGAAACTTCACTCTGTGTGCCTGCGCCTCGTATACAACGTTATATTTAAAGCTTGCAGGACAACTTGGTTGGCATTGCCTTTTCAACGTGAGAAATACACGGTGTGGCGTGTGAGCGTGTGAACTGGTTGAATTGCGTGTGTCTCACGGCCAATGCGTGAGACTTGAGAACCCTGTGTATCGGATTTGGGACCACATACCCAAGTGGCCTGGGTCGCATTTGAAAAGATCGGATCTGTGTCGTTCAGACTGTCATGAAAAGATCAGATACAGGTCGCATAGGGGCAAAAAAATCGGAATTGGGTCGTTTCAGCCTGCAGTGTGAACGTAGCCATAGTCCTGCATGTCACTATGTAAACGGCAGTGGCCCTCAGCTCTGTTTAGTGACACGTCCGTGTCCTGACAATACATGACACCTCTCAGGATCTGCTTCTAATGTTATATTTGCACAGTTTTTAAAGGCTGCAAAGAATCATAAATATGGACAGAACGGCATGATGGGAAATCTGAAAAACCTCTGTGTTTGGGGTACAATATTCAGGGATAAAAACGTTTTATTAGACCAATGTACACTATTGTGCCATCAGCCCATATCATGAAGCAGAGATAAGGCCGTGATATTAGAGATAGACTATACTACTGCCCTAATGAAAGACACATTTTGAGCAAATATAGCGTTATTAATTCATGTGCATCCATATTCCTGTCTTCTTCATAGTAAAATGGCAGTGGCGCACAAATGAAATAGGTTATAGTATACATAAAAGTGAAAGGTTTCTTGTGCGCATGCAAAAGTCTGTACATTTGAATTTTTTTTGCAAAGGTCCCTTTAGTTTAGTTTAGTTAGTTTAGTTTAGTTTTTTGCAGTGCAGATCACATTTGGAAAAACACATCTGTAATGCTGAGGAATACTACATTTACCATTATTAATGTTACAAATTACTAAAATAATTAGTAATAATCTGCCTTTTCAGAAGTCCTGTCAAACTTTTGGTGGAAATCTTGTATCGGTGCACAGTAAAGCTGAAAACAATCTTCTGCTGAACATGGTGCCTGGTACGACACGAACTTATATTGGTGGTTATGATGCTGTAAAAGTAAGTGGTTATGTAGATGATAAAACATTTAATTATTTTTATTTGAATTATTTAAATGTACAAGGCTTTGCAGAGAATAACAGAATGAACCAGGCTTATATAGGGTGAGCTAAACAGGATAATGAGACACAGCTGAAAACAATGAGTGCTGATGAGTCCCTGCAGAGCATTATGGGAAATGTAGTTTGTGAGGGTCACACTAGTCTGATGTGGAGTGCCCTCTGGTGGCTCTCAAGGGCACTCCAGCTGGTGATCGAAACAGTAAGATGGACGCAATATGAATTTGGGAATTTTGGAAAAAAGTTCATCAATTGCAATAAGTAAATGTGTAAAAAACAAATTAACTTGTGAAATGAGTTTCAGAACAGAAGACTTTCTAACCACTCCATTCACTCTTTAGGAAGGACAGTGGATGTGGACTGATGGATCTGTCTTTGATTACAACAACTGGTGCAGTGGACAACCTGACAATTTTCGAAATGATGAGAACGTTCTGGAAATAAACCTTGGTATGAATATAACAGATTTCTTCAAAGTAATTAAATATAAAGTTAATTGCATTAATAAAAGTGTCTTTGATTCATAAAAATAATCATGTATTTATTGTTTATCTTATCCTAGATAACCACTGCTGGAATGACAATGACAAACAAGTCCAACTTGCTTATATTTGTGAAAGACCTCTTGAATAAAATCATTCTGCTCACAAGTTCATTGATTGAACATGCATTAAAACATTTTTTGAATTTATCTTTACTACAGAAATCTTATTTTTTAAAGGGAACCTACTTAATTGATGACAATTTAAGTGTAATAGAAACATACAGCATCTACATTATGTAAATCTGAATTTCAACCTCTTTTTAACTTTAATTTCTCCAATCAATAAAAGCATTGAAAAAGGTTTTGTTCTGTTTTGTAGTATTGGCTCAAACATATAATAGCGTACCGTTGAAGAAAGCATCGTCAGCTTCTGTGCCTTCAGTAAGCGCTCTATGTTACTCCGTCTATAGCTTGTTTGTAGACACGTGATTCTGATGACGTGCAAAATTCAGATGGAGGTCAGGAAGAGAAAAGCAGAATGGACGTGATGGAGGAAAGTCCGTACTGTGCTAGTATAGAAAGGTATAAAACAGAAAATCACAACATATGTTGGACGTGATCCTTATGTAATGAAGAGGAGCATTGCCTGCCATTTGAGGTGGTAGATATAGAGAATGTGAAGCTGAGGTCTGGTTTGTATATTTCACACTGCCTTTCTGCTAGGGCAGTATTTAGATTTTCTGTCGTGATTGTGAAAAATGTCATTCATGCTGAATGGAGAATTGCCATAGGAACTCACATCGTCGTTCAGGGAGAAAACTAGGCAATATAATACGCTTTTTCACCTTGTCTATGTGTAAAAACACTAAGGAAAGCAGGTTGAGGAGGAGACGGGAAGACGCCGGATAGCAAATCTTGTAATAATGTCACTGATTATACCTCATCACTCAATAAAATAATCATATTGCTGAGTGTTTTTGAAAGTTTTGTATTTTATTTGGTTTAATAATTAACATTACATTTGCAAGGATGATTCTCACTCAGGTTGTGAATTAGCAGAACTTGCACACAGCCACTTCAGACCTGTTCACAAGCTTCTATAGATTAGATTTTTGTTGTCTTTTGTTGTAATAAATACAAAAAATACAGTGTGTCGGTGTCTGTCCGCTGAACGTGACGCTCCGATTCTCCTCTGTGGTCATACTGTATGTGAAAGTGAATATTTACAATGACAACTATAAAACTTCACTTACATTTCCACCTTTCCAACAAAGAAATGGATCGACTTCTGTCAGCTTGTTGAACACATTTTTATATTAGACATTTCTACCATATGATGGCTGAAGCAGCAGCGCGTGACACTGTTTTCACAGAACTATCAACATTGTGAACAGAATTCTACAAAACTTAAGTGAAAACATCAAATGATCATGCAATAGGATAAAATAGCTTCTCTTCACTGCAAACGATATCATGAAGAATGTGAATATTTAACCAAGTCAAAAAGTAAGCAGTTAAAATTCAGTTTCAGCAGATGCAAAACACCATTAAAGGCGACAAATTTTAAAGTAAAAAAATTATAAAATTTACGTAAATGATAAAAGCTCCTTGTGGTTTCTCGATTTGATCGATTTGAGCAACTATAACCGACGCAAAACATAGGCATTTTGAGTTTGTGATAGTGCTTTACTATGTAGAAAATGGCGTCCTGCCCTCCATCTTCATCTCGAGCCACAGCGTGACGTCATGTGCAAACAACCTATTTGGTGTTGTTTATCCTGTAGGAATATATAGAGATCAAGACCAATAAGCAGTTTATGGGCCTATTGATGAATGGCAAGTTTTGCGTGGAAATGGCCGTACGCCCAGTTTTCTGTCACATGTTGATTCTTTCATAAATGAGGCCCATGATCTTTGTGTGGTCTGCTTGGGAGCAAAGCATGCTGTCGAGGGGTCTGTGTGTGTTCATTGTGAACGTCTTCCGCTGAGGACGCTCCGGTCCTGCCTAACGCTCTTCGAGGAAGGTGGCCAGATTCACACCCGCCGTGGTTCAGGTCCCGCGTCTGCTGGTAGACTCTTTTGGACTCTTTTTGACGCAAGGTCGCTCCTTCTGGGAGGGGGGAGTAATGTGAGGGATATGTGTGTTTTGCCTTTGTTTTTGGATTTGTCTTCTGTGTTTCTCGTTTGACCCAGTTTTCCTCATGCGTTTCATTAGTTAATCCCATTCACCTGTGCCTTGTCACCTCGTTAACTATCTTGTTTGCTCTGTATATAAGCTTTCGGTTTGAGTCTTGTTTTTGTCCTGTATTAATGTTCATGTTTCCTGTGTTAGAGTGTGCTATCCTGTTTCCCTATATGTTCCTCATGCTTTTGGATTAAAGATTATTAGGGGCCAAGCACCGAAGGTGCGGAGGCACCTATAATCGTTAGTGTTCTTATTATTCTGCTTTTTCTTCTTCTTCCGACTGGGAGTCTATGGCATCCCATAGAACCGTTTGCGGGAAAGTTGTAACGGTTTGACATTCTGATAGAGGACAGTCCCAACATTAAATACACCAATTTTGGTGTGTCTAAGTCATTCCCTCTAGCCCCACCACCTGTCCAAAGTTTCACTCATATTTACACTAATAACTTTTGAAGCGTAAGGTCAATCAACAAAATTCCTGAGCTCATGACGATTCGATTTGCACCCTATGACGTCATTTTCCATCATAAAAATATGGCCGCCATTTTGAATTTTCTGAAAAAGCTACTTTTTCGAACTCGTCCTAGACGGTTTGTCCGATTTGCACGAAAATTTAACCAGATCATCTTCAGGCAGTAGTGACAAAAAGTTATGGAATTCAAATTGATTCGTCAAAGCATTTTCGATAAACGCATGAACAAATTTTACGTAGCGCTTGCGAAAACAGGCTGTATCTCCGCAACGGTTTATCGGATTCAGACCAAACTTGGTACATGTCATCACAAGCATGCCCTGAGGCTACATGCTGCGTTTCGGCACAGCGCCACCTACTGGTCCGGATATATGAAAAATGGCTATTTTTGCTTATAACTTCTGAACAGTTTGTCCAAAAATCATAAAAATTTGTCTCGTTAGATTCAGGGCAACATGCCGAGTCGACTGATATCCAATTTTACCATATCGGCCATTTTGGCTGTCGGCCATTTTGAATTTTGTGCTAAAATGCTGTATTTTAAGAACGTATGAATGGATTGTTACGAAACTTGGTATGGGTCATCAGCACGATGCCCTGAAGGAGCGTGAGAAGTTTTGAACCAGCGTCACCTAGTGGTCAAAAGTTATAAGAAAATGTACAAAAAGGCTAAAAACTTTTGCATAAATCTGGCTATTGAAATGCCACTGGTCTTAATAGATTCCTTGGGTCACGCCGAGAACATAGATACCAAGTTTTCCTTATTTGGCCGAACTTCCTGTCCGCCATCTTGATTCAAAACCTACTTTTTCAAAACTCCTCCTACACCGTTTGTCCGATTTTCACCAGAATCGAATCGTATCATCTCCAGACTGTGCCGACTAAAAGTTATGGATTTCGTGTCGATTGACGAAACCGTTTTCATATACCGCAGCAGCAAAGTTGAGCCATGATGCCAAAAGGACTATTCAGGCTGTATCTCTGCAATGCCTTGACATATTGACACCAAACTTTGTATGTGTCATTGTCACTTCACTCTGACCACATCACATCAGTTTTGTAACTGCGCCACCTATTGGTCCAAAGTGATAATCCATTAAATCATATTTGTAATTACTGTTTATATGATTTTTCAGCCATTTCACCTAAAATCCTCTTTAAATGTCTTTAACCCCCTGGGGTCGACAATTGCGCCGGCGTGATTTGCTCGCTTTTTTTCTTATCAGTTCAAACGAGACTCAAAATACTCTGTTGACTTTGATATTACAAACAAGTTTCATACATCAATCGATCCTGTTAAGTGTGTATTATTTTTGTGTATACTTACAATAAAAACAAAGTGTTGTGCTTTTTGCCAAATAAAGAAAAATAAACATGATGTGAGTTCTGCCTACTCTCTGTCAGTATAATATAATAATACTATCGTAATAATAATAATGGAAAATGTACCTCAGAAGTGCTGGTATTTCGAGGAGGATCCAGCTGAGCTGAGGAATACTGTAGTAAGTTTTTTTCATTCTCAAGTGAATCGCGTTTCTGTGTGTGAATGAATGAACGGCAGAGATGCGCTGTTTACCACAGCTCGCAAAAACACGGTTTAAATTTGAATCGCGTTTCTGTGTGTGAATGAAAGATCCGCTTTTAGCAAACTGTATTGCTATACTGAGATGAGTAAAAATCAAATGAAATATGTTGAAATAACATGTATTTGTATAAGCAACGTATTAAACTGCAAATTAACATTTATATTCCTTATAATAAAAACGATAGACATATGTTACAGACATATGAAAGACAACATTTCGTTGACTAGTTTTGGATAGAATATACATTTTTACTGTAAAATATCTGCCACCTCAAATAAGCTTTTGTTTGCCAATTTTTGCTCATATGTTAAATATAGTATGTTTTGTCAAAAATAAAGTCATCAAATAATATGTTATTATGTGTGTGTTCCAATGTAGCCTAGGCTATATTCAAAGTAATGAATCCTTAACCCTCTGAGGTCGAAAAACGCGCCGACACGTTTTGCTGGATTTTTTTCACATAGCAGCAACATAAACTTAAATTACTCCGTCATTTATGGTTATACAGAAAAAAGAAATATAAAAAAATAATCTGTGATATTTCTACTTTTGTATGTGTCCACTTACAATCAAATCAAAACATTGTGCTTTTGTAAAATAAAGAAAATAAACAGGGTGTGCGTTCTGCCTCTCTGTCGCGGTGAACTTTTTTTTCTTGAGCACGTCTATAAACTGAAACAAAACTCAGCGAATACTTGTCACACATTTATGAGCCATATACCTTTATACACATTTAAGTGTGTACTTTTAAATGATCGGATTCAAACTGAAAACAAATATTCTCTGTTTAAGTAATTTGTATAAAACCAACAGGATGTCCAGTATCTCAAACGCTTGCTAATTACTTTTTAATTCGACCACGCCCACTCGCGCAAAATAGATTCACATGCAAATCTCCACATGGAACGCAAACGCCCTCGTTACCTCAAACACAAAACACCAAAACACTTCACAAGTCTCTGCTTTTCGTCGAGTTTGAAAGACGCGCCGTGAGCTTACATTGGATTTACCTCAGAAGAAGAAGAACGCGATTTGAAGACAAGAAAGATGTAAGGTAAGAAATTCTTACTTATTAGTTTATGGTATTGTTGCATAAACTTCACATTGCAGTTGAACTGTTGCTAGATATATGGTGAATATTATACTATTTAGACCCGTGTTTACTGTTAAATACTGTTTGTGGATATCTGCTCAAACATAGATATGTATAACCATAATGTTTAATATTTTGGAGCGCGATGGCGTTTGAATGTATCATATTTTGAGCGCGCTGTGCGTTTGAATGTATCATATTTTGGAGCGCGATTGCGTTTGAAAGGAAAAATGCACCAAACATTAGGCTTTATGTTTTTACTATTATCTCATTTCATATCATCATAACGAATGGAAACATTTGAAGTAACATATGATAATCAATATATTTTTCTCTAGCATAGTTGTTCTTGAAATCTTTTGGAAGATTTAATTTATTGTTATTATTATTTTATGCAGCACTGCGTAGCCTATGCCTACAAGGCACAACAAACCTGGTGTTCATTATATATTGTTGGAAACGTGTGTGTGTGTGTGTGTGTGTGTGTGTGTGTGTGTGTGTGTGTGTGTATTCTGTGAATTTTAAAAAGAAATTTTAACCAGAAAAATCTAAAATCTATTCCCAAAATCGTGCAGCCCTATAGTTTCTCTTGATATCAGTATGTTCACAGTTTTTTCTTTTTTTTCTTTTTCTTTCAGGGACCAGATGCAACTGAGTCCTGCTGACTTCAACATTCACATGAGTCTCTGTACATGAACATGGTAAAGTGAAAATCAAACACCTTGGAAATGAAAGGTATGTACAATGTTTTTAGGAATGGCACAAAGGTCTCTGTCTTTGGATCATTGTTTTCAATGTGCTCTTTGGTCATTTGTTGTGTATTTTTGGATTATGTTGTGTTGTAAATAAATCCAAACAATCTAAAAGCCATTCTTTTTTAAATCTCCTCATTCTTTGTGCAAGGTTGCTCTGAATGACAGGGCCTGATCGCTCCTAATAGGGCAGTTAGGGGAGTGTCTTTGTCTTTCTCAGGTGTTGAAGGCTTACATATTCATGAGATGATCACGCCTTTTCGCATAAGGCTTTCTCACACAAAACACGTCTTAGAAATTTAAAATCAATATATTGTCTTATCTGAATGAGCAGTCAGGGTGATTTTCACATAGTTTTGGAGCAAATATTCTAGGCTACGTCATACAATTTTCAAAAGTCTTGTGAAGAAATAATCAGTATGGGTTTCATGGCCTTATTTCAGTGAGAATTTTTTTTTGTATTTTCACAAACCACGCATAAATGTCATTATCTCAAAACTACAAACTTTTACATACATGCTGCTGATATATTATTGTAGTAGAGTTTGTGCTGAATACAGTGTAATCAGACTTTAGCCATGAAAATGTCACAAGTAACAGAAAAAAACACAAATGTCAGAGCATGTCAGAACACCTCCAGGGCCCAGAAAACAGCTCAGACCTCAGAGGGTTAAGCTACGTTAAGCGTTTTGTCCCAAGGGAAGGGGAATCCTTGAGTATGAGGTATTGAGGGAAACCGATTATAATCCTGTTCATGGTAGAGAAAGCTGATGACATGTAGGCTACACAGGGAAAGTAACAATGAAGTTATTGAATGAAACATAAACACAGCTTTTCTGTGTTTATCATCTTTTCCGCATATACTGACACAGATAATCATTTTCATTTTATGAATGAATGTCTTCGTCAACAACAAGCGCTTTTGCACCATCTGATGGTGAGGTTGACTAACAGCAGATGGAGAGTATGCTCGGTAATCTACTGCTTTTCCTGCAGTTCCTGGACGTCAATGTTGAATTTACTGTCGAATTTGAACCACTGAATTTGTGGAAGCGAATTTGCAAAGCGAAATAAAATGGACCGAAAATTGCCTGTTGAATATTATTGGTTGTATTTTTAAACAGTTTGAATATTTTGGAAGTGAAATATGAAAGGTGAATATGGATTATTGATTTTTTAATAATGAAAAGGTGTTTGAAATGTTTTTAATTGAAATATTCACAGCTTAAATATTCAACCATGTTGAATTTCAGCCCATAAAAATGAAAGCCCTAAAAATACAATGCATTAAAATGCAAGCATGGTTAATGCAATGCCTATTTATTTATTTTTTTCAAGTAGTGCAATTCAACAGGCTTTTTATTTCAAAAACATTTGACATTATTTTACTTCCATATTATTCACTGTTAGTGAATAATAATCTTAGTGCTGCATTCAATACTATAGATCATACATTACTCTTAGATCGACTACAAAATTATACTGGTGTTCAAGGACAAGCACTAAGCTGGTTCAAATCATACCTATCTGACCGCTACCATTTTGTCTATTTAAATGGAGAAAAATCGACCATAACTCCAGTAAACTATGGAGTGCCGCAGGGATCTGTATTAGGCCCTCTGTTATTTTCAATATATATGATGCCACTTGGAAATATTATATGGAAACATGGAATTAGTTTCCATTGTTATGCTGATGACACTCAAATATATATTTCATCACGGCCGGATGAAAACGCTAAATTTTCCAAATTGACAGAGTGTGTTAAAGATATAAAAGATTGGATGACGCGTAATTTTCTTTTATTAAATCCAGACAAGACAGAGGTAATACTTATCGGTTAAAAAAAACGCCCACAAAACCTCGCACAATACAACTTTAACATCATAGGATGTCCTGTTACTTTATCCTCTACAGTAAAAGACCTGGGTGTTATACTCGATTGCAACCTGTCTTTTGAAAATCATATTTCATATGTTACAAAAACAGCCTTTTTCCACCTTAGAAACATTGCTAAGCTACGTAATATGCTATCAGTTTCTGATGCAGAAAAGTTAGTTCATGCATTCATGACCTCGAGACTAGATTACTGTAATGCTTTATTAGCTGGTTGTCCTGCATCCTCAATAAACAAGCTACAGTTAGTCCAAAATGCCGCCGCTAGAGTTCTTATGAGATCAAGAAAATATGATCATATAACACCGATTTTATCATCACTGCATTGGTTACCTATAAAGCTCCGTATTAATTATAAGATATTGCTACTGACTTATAAAGCCCTAAACGGCTTAGCTCCAGTCTATTTAACGGATCTTCTGTCACCCTATAATCCATCGCGCTCTTTAAGATCACTAAATTCAAGGCTTTTGGTCATACCTAGGATATCCAGAACCACCAAAGGAGGGAGAGCATTTTCACATTTGGCTCCAAAACTCTGGAATAGTCTTCCTGATACTGTTCGTTGCTCAGACTCGCTCTCCCAGTTTAAAACTAGATTAAAGTCGCATCTCTTCAGCCAGGCATTCATATAATCCTACAGTTCAAACTACAATCCGGCCTCTAGCTCATAAATGCCAGAGGAGAACTGGCCCCCGACTGAGCCTGGGTTCTCCCAAGGTTTTTTTTTCCTCCATTAGGTCACCTGATGGAGTTTTAGGACACCATTAGGTCACATGATGGAGTTTTTCGGTTCCTTGCCACTGTTGCCTTTGGCTTGCTCAGTTGGGGATATTTTGGGGATATTTAATTTAATTTTATCAATCAATAAATTCCTCTTGAAACAAACTTTGTTGTATTATTTTAATTTAATACTGTGAAGCTGCTTTGATACAATCTGTATTGTGAAAAGCGCTATACAAATAAACTTGACTTGACTTGACTTGACTGTTATTTTGGAAACAGCATGCAAATATAGAAGAAAGACTGAAGTCTGATTTTATGATAGGGAAAATTAAATAGGGTCACTATTTTTTACCACAGACACACACACTCTTCTTTTTACTCTTCTCTCTGTCAGATCTGAATTATCACTTCTTCTCGATGTTTAGTTTATAAACAATACATTAAAAGATTCACTGCTACACTTCCTCGACACAGTGATACTTTTAAAACTCCTATTTCATAGACCTCTGCGATTCCCATACTTGACCCAGCAGTGTGAAATAAGACCTAGCTTACCCGAGCAGACTTTTGTTAAATCTATAACAAAACGGTAACCGTAAGCTAAACATCCTCAAGGCCCTCTTGATAAGTAAACACAGATCATTTACTGATATCCTTATCAGTACACTTGTCGTCCTCAAGGCCCTCTTGATAAGTAAACACAGGTCATTTACTGGTATCCTTATCAGTAAATACAAATCCTTGTGTACATACGACAAAACCTTAGCGCCAAATCAGCAGCACCAGTATTCACACAATCCACACAGGATTATATAAGCACTGGCAAACACTACTGGGAGCTCCGCCACGCTCTTACATATCACTTGATATCTTCAAGACCTTCTTATTAGAAATCACACTACATGCAATCATTTCTGGAATCAGAGAACCCTTTTCAATTTTTTAGTTCTTTAAATTTGGATAAGCTTTCCTTACCACTTCCGGGCCACTGGTGACCAACACATACTTTAAACAAAAGCAAAAAATGCTCACCTCAAAGTACAGTGGCCACTGTTGTCTGTGTCAGTCACCAGTGATGCCCTTCGTGGTTCCTTCAGCTCCTAAGCCAAGTCCCATCTGGGGTGCCATTTGTTGTGGTTTCAATCTTTTTGGGAAATCACTTCTCAGAGATCTTTGATGCCAGAAATATTAGACTTTATTTCACAAAGCCGAGCACCTCCTGCAGGAGATCACTCCAGCTCAGTGGCCAGCTTCTCACAAATGGTAATACATTCTATAGATATTTTGAGAAATATTTTGTACCATGTTGACATTACTGAAGTAGAATTCTCTGTTGCATCAGCATTCTGGCCGTTCAGGCTTCCAAAGTCCAAACCAAAGACACACACAGAGGAAATAATAGTGTACAAATATATAACTAAATTACTTATTTTCTAAATAATAAAATCTTCATCAGATGCAAGTAAATGTTGGTCTAATTATTTTATGGTTTCTATGCTGTTTATGTGTCAGAATATATGATAATGTAACATAGGCTATAGGCTTATTTATATTTGTAAAAAAAAAATTAGGAAATGGACTTAAACTTCCTAAACCCTGTAGAGTAGTGTTCTGTGTTCAATCATTTCGACACGCAAAGTGAAGCATTCACATGACTGGAAAGAAAGTGAGGCTTCGTTTTTCGTTGATCACGTGTTTCTCTGAAAACATTACGCGCTCCGGCACAAAGCTTCATGAGAGATTGCTCTGCGTACTCGATACACACTTTGAAGCTTCAGTGTCAAATGTAACATCACTATATTGGACTACGTGTCTGGATTATCCCTTTAATAAAAGCTGCCTTTGGATCTCCAACCTTTTGAGTCTTGGAGCAGTTCGTAACAAGTCTAACGCAGTATATGTACTTTTTTTTTTTTTAAATAGATGTAGAGTAGAAGAGAAGAGAAAAGAAAGTGTTAGTATTAATAGATCTCTTCACTTTTAAGTTCCACTAACTGTGTAAAAACGTTTTTGTGATATATGGGAGTTTTTGTGAAATTGACCTGTTTCCATTGAGCGCATTTTCAATTCACAATTTCTATTTGCGCAGTTTGAAGGGTAATGGAAACGCGGCTAGTGACAACAAAGAACAGCATATTGTAGAGAATGACAGTAACAGCACGACATAAACAGACTTTACAACATCCTTTTTACTGTATGTGTGTTATAAACGTGTGCTCTTTAAAAAGTAATAACATACATACTGTTTGTTTGAACCGCGAGAGGCGTCAAATCTCACACTACTCCTACATTTACGCTACACATCGTCAAGTGTTTCTCTGGTGGCGCAAGTCGACTTGCGTAGGCCGTCTGCTGGAAGCTAGTTATTTTAGTCGATAAGGTTTTAAATATGGATATTTTTACACTAACGCATCGCTTCACCTCAGAAGGCCTTTATTAACACACCAGAGCCTGTGGAGCACTTTTATGATGGATAGATGCACTTTTATGATGGATAAATGCACTTTTATGATGGATAGATGCACTTTTATGATGGATAAATGCACTTTTATGATGGATAGATGCACTTTTATGGACTTCCAAAGTAGTGTTGTCACGATACTAGAATTTCTAACTTCGATACGATACCTTGAAAAATATCGATATTCGATACCATTTTCGATACCACGGAGAAAAAAACTGCCACAATATTAAGGTTTTTTATTTATTTATTTAAAGCTAAATATAGCAAGTCTAGAACATGACAATGAGGTATATTTTACATGAACAAAAATGTCCTGAGGTAGTGCACTGGTTCAAAAGCATAAATGCTGGTTAATACATTAACGTTATTTGATGAACAGATTTAAACGCAAACATGCATCACATGTGAAACACTGCTCACTGGATCGACATGAAGTCAAGTCACCTTTATTTATATAGTGCTTTTAACAATACAGATTGTGTCAAAGCACTTCACAGTATCAAATGGGAGGATAGAGTGTCAGTAATGTATAATAATAAGATTAAATATTCAATTTTCAGTTAAAGGCATTTCATTATTGAATTCAGAGATGTCATTGTCTAGCTCAGTTTAGTTTAATTAGTATCTGTGTAATCAAATTGATGATAATGAAGGCAAATTGCAGAATTAAATAATCATTTTTTGAATAAAGTTAAATAAGCAAAAGTTAATTTACATTTGACCACAGTTAAAATATTTACTTGTCTAAGATTCCTCAGTCAGATTATATTAACTTTAAGAATTACGGTGAAAAAACGAGACAACACACACTCATATCAACAACAATACTAGGCCATCTTATCTGGTTAATGTTCCAGAAATGTTAAAATGAGAAGAGTTACCAACCTCTCGAAATCATTTATATAGATCCGGGTGTCGGTCTTTCAGGTGCTTTGCTATATTAGCCCCGATCACACCTAACGCGTTTTTCAGGTTCGAAAACGCGAGGTCACACAGAACGAGCAGTGCGCTGCGTTGCTAGGCAACCACTGAAACAGCTGTCCTGTCAGTCAAGTAAACGTCAAATCAGCCTTTATTAACTTTACTTTCTGTTAACATTGTGGTAGTTACGGTTCGTGAAGTCGTTAAGCTCCTGGTAACCCGCAAGAGCACCACAAGTTTATCCTCCATCATCGCACTCTCCGGGCGTTCAAGCAACTGTAGCTTGCATCACTATAACGGAAGGCCCGCCTCTCCATTCAATCGATTGCCGTTTTTACCGCTCAGAGTTGCTTTTTTTTTCAACTTCAAAAACGCGAGGCGCAGCGGGCACATAAACAGCGCGCAGAACGCTCGCTGCCATAGGAAACCAATTGAAAATAGGCGCCTCTCACTGCAAAAAAAGGCGTCAGGTGTGATCGGCCCCATTCACTTCACTTTTGCTATTTAACCAGAGCGAATGAGACGAGTGCGCGTGTGGTGTTTCTCAACGCGCCTTTGGAGAGAAGTGAAAGTGACAGCTCGGCTAGTATCGGTGTATCGATACTTCGGGAAATTAGTATTGGTACCGTTCAGATATTTCAGTATCGATATTTATCGAAATATCGATATTTTTGACAACACTATTCCAAAGACATATACCCATTCATTGCCATTATAAAGATGGGAAGAGCCAGGACATTTTTTAATATAACTCTGATTGTATTTGTCTGAAAGAAGAATATCATATACATCTAGGATGACTTGAGCATGAGCCCCGTCTGATTGGTCGTGGCGGAGGTGTTGCAACCATTTATAGAGATATTCTAAATGTTACTCAGAAAACGGGTTATAAGTTTATTTCATTTGAAGTACTTGTACTAAATGTTACGCTCTTAGATGTTAGAAAAACATCCCTATTATCTCTAGCCTTGGCTACCGTATATAGACCGCCAGGGCCTTACGCTGATTTCCTAAAAGAGTTTGCAGATTTTCTCTCAGACCTATTAGTCAATGTCGATAAAGCATTAATTGTTGGAGATTTTAACATACACATAGATAATCCAAATGATGCGTTAGGAGCTGCGTTTACAGATTTATTAAATTCATTTGGGGTCAAGCAAAACGTCACCGGACCAACACATCGTCTTAATCATACACTCGATTTAATTATATCACATGGAACCGATCCAACCGATATAGATATCATTCCACAAAGTGATGAAGTCACTGATCACTACATGGTAACTTGCATATTACGTACTGCTGTAATATGTCATGCGGCGTTGCGTTATCAACCAGGCAGAACAATCCTCCCATCCACCATAGATAATTTCTCAAATTGCTTATCTAATCTGTCTCAGCTGCTGCCTGAACCCAAACAAACAGATGAACTAGAAGAACTAACTAGCACTATGAGCACCATTCTCTCTAGAACATTGGATGTGGTTGCACCTATTAAATTAAAAAAGGTCAGAGAGAAAAATAAAGCACCATGGTATAACAATACTACGCATGTTTTAAAGAGAGAAACCCGTATTTTAGAGCGTAAATGGAAACAAACTAATATAGAGGTCTTTAGAATCGCGTGGAAAGACAGTATGTCACGTTATAAAAAGGCCCTAAAAGCGGCCAGGGCTGAGCACCTCCGCAAACTAATAGAAAACAACCAAAACAATCCAAGGTTTTTATTTAACACCGTGGCTAAACTAACAAATAAACAGACGTCACCCGAACAAAATATCCCGTTACAGTTCAGTAGTAATGATTTCATGAACTTCTTCACTGAGAAAATAGAAAGCATCAGAACCACAATTGTAAACGTTCAATCTTCAATCGCGCCTTATAATTCAGCTTCAATTATCACCCCGCAAGAACAATTACAGTGCTTTACAACTATAGAACAAAAAGAGTTAAATAAACTTATCACTTCATCTAAAACAACAACATGTTTATTAGATCCTATACCAACTAAACTACTGAAAGAAGTGTTACCTGTAGTGGAAGAGCCTCTCCTCAATATTATTAACTCGTCTTTATCTTTAGGTCATGTTCCAAGAACATTTAAACTGGCAGTTATAAAACCTCTCATTAAGAAACCACAATTAGATCATAATAATCTAGCAAATTATAGACCCATTTCAAATCTTCCATTTATGTCTAAAATATTAGAAAAAGTGGTGTCCGCTCAACTGGGCTCTTTCTTGCAACAAAATGATATCTATGAAAAGTTTCAGTCTGGATTCAGACCGCATCATAGCACTGAAACTGCGCTCGTTAAAATCACAAATGATTTACTTTTAGCTTCTGACCAAGGCTGTATCTCAATACTAGTTTTACTTGATCTTAGTGCTGCGTTCGATACTATAGATCACACAATACTCTTAGATCGACTACAAAATTATACTGGTGTTCAAGGACAAGCACTAAGCTGGTTCAAATCATACCTATCTGACCGCTACCATTTTGTCTATTTAAATGGAGAAAAATCGATCATAACTCCAGTAAACTATGGAGTGCCGCAGGGATCTGTATTAGGCCCTCTGTTATTTTCAATATATATGATGCCACTTGGAAATATTATAAGGAAACATGGAATTAGTTTCCATTGTTATGCTGATGACACTCAAATATATATTTCATCACGGCCGGATGAAAACGCTAAATTTTCCAAATTGACAGAGTGTGTTAAAGATATAAAAGATTGGATGACGCGTAATTTTCTTTTATTAAATCCAGACAAGACAGAGGTAATACTTATCGGTTCAAAAAACTGCCCACAAAACCTCGCACAATACAACTTTAACATCATAGGATGTCCTGTTACTTTATCCTCTACAGTAAAAGACCTGGGTGTTATACTCGATTGCAACCTGTCTTTTGAAAATCATATTTCATATGTTACAAAAACAGCCTTTTTCCACCTTAGAAACATTGCTAAGCTACGTAATATGCTATCAGTTTCTGATGCAGAAAAGTTAGTTCATGCATTCATGACCTCGAGACTGGATTACTGTAATGCTTTATTAGCTGGTTGTGCTGCATCCTCAATAAACAAGCTACAGTTAGTCCAAAATGCCGCCGCTAGAGTTCTTACGAGATCAAGAAAATATGATCATATAACACCGATTTTATCATCACTGCATTGGTTACCTATAAAGTTCCGTATTAATTACAAGGTATTGCTACTGACTTATAAAGCCCTAAACGGCTTAGCTCCAGTCTATTTAACGGATCTTCTATCACCCTATAATCCATCGCGCTCTTTAAGATCACTAAATTCAAGGCTTTTGGTCATACCTAGGATATCCAGAACCACCAAAGGAGGGAGAGCATTTTCACATTTGGCTCCAAAACTCTGGAATAGTCTTCCTGATACTGTTCGTTGCTCAGACTCGCTCTCCCAGTTTAAAACTAGATTAAAGTCGCATCTCTTCAGCCAGGCATTCATATAATCCTACAGTTCAAACTACAATCCGGCCTCTAGCTCATAAATGCCAGAGGAGAACTGGCCCCCGACTGAGCCTGGGTTCTCCCAAGGTTTTTTTTTCTCCATTAGGTCACCTGATGGAGTTTTAGGACACCATTAGGTCACTTGATGGAGTTTTTCGGTTCCTTGCCACTGTTGCCTTTGGCTTGCTCAGTTGGGGATATTTTGGGGATATTTAATTTAATTTTATCAATCAATAAATTCCTCTTGAAACAAACTTTGTTGTATTATTTTAATTTAATACTGTGAAGCTGCTTTGATACAATCTGTATTGTGAAAAGCGCTATACAAATAAACTTGACTTGACTTGACTTGAGTAAATCATGGGGTAATTTTCATTTTGGGTGAACTATCCC
This sequence comes from Leuciscus idus, assembly GCA_021554675.1. NCBI lineage: Eukaryota > Metazoa > Chordata > Actinopteri > Cypriniformes > Leuciscidae > Leuciscus > Leuciscus idus. The sequence continues at coordinate 4,407,630 of CM038626.1, forward strand.
TTTAAATGAAGGCACAAGGCATTGTTTGTTGCCCACAGAAACCTGATCCAGTTCAAGCTCACAAGGTATGGAAAGTGTTTCCATCCTGTTTTCCTTCTCTCTGCTGTTGGTCCTCATTCATTGAACCTGATAAACTGGCTTTTATTACCCACTGTTTCATTGTACTGAGCAAACATACCATACTTACACTCCTCAGGGGTTTTTATCTACAGCATGTTTATGGAAGAATACAAATAAAGGTATCAAATATCTTTGATATCCAATTCTCACTCCACCCAAATTTCGAAGTTTGTCAAAATTATCAATATTTATTGAAATATTGTCCCACTTGTGATTTACATATAACATCTAGTATTAAAGTAGGGAAAAGTGCTTCATAGAGCATCACTGCAGCATTACTGACATTTTGACGGCACATAATAAAACGTAAGTATTTTAACATCCCTACATTTACGTGTATATTTTGTTTTGTAACACTGGCAGATCTTTATACTAGTTTATAGCATAAAAAAAGAGATTATGTTTATCCAAAACATGAAAATTCTGTCATGATATTCTTGTCTTCAAACCGTTCCAAAGCTGTCTGATTTTGGATGAAACACAAAAGAAGATATTTTGAGGAATTTTTCAGTGTCCATAGAATGATCTTTGTACATTTTCTTATAATGCACAGACATATTTTACCTTTGCTGCTGATTCATTCCCAGGATTACCATGGAAAAGCTGACACTTCTGCTTCTTTTCATGACATTCTCTTAGGGGGTTACTATTGAAATAATTATTGTTATTACAGTGAGACTCTCAAATGTCATGATTTGCCAATGCAATAGAGTACCGGCACCTTTCCCCCCCCCACTTCAAGCACTGAGTGAGAGCAAAGAATAAATTGTGGTGACCCACAAGTAAGACTGAAAGAGACATTCACCAAGGGACTATGTGTTATGATATACGAGTTATGAGGTTAACGTTGTGTGGCTGTTTTGACCTCACTCGCTGTACAGTGTGATACTGTAGATATATTGAAGTGGAGTACTTTGGGAGGGGGGGGGGGGGGGGGTACTTTGGGTTCGGGCCGAATACCGAGCCCGCCCTCTCCTCGGACAGCACGCCAAATACGCTTTTATTCTATCTGACGTAGTTGTAAGTGTGAACTCGTGAAATCTCAATTCTCCAGCGGCAGCCATCTTTGTTGTAAACGAATTCAACCCAAGCGCTCTTTGGTGACGTGGATGATTACGTTACTGTTGATCATCTGTCCATCATCGTATAAAGCCCGCCCTGACAATTTGATTGGTCTGAACAATTTTTGTTCTGGCATAATAGCTCCTCAACGGATCGAATCCAGACCGAACTTCCCGACCCAAATATTTTGTGGGCGGGGCTAAGTTTGGCTGGCATCCAGGCTATACTACTGCCCTAATGAAAGCCACATTTTGAGCAAATATAGCGTTATTAATTCATGTGCATCCATACTCTCAGTGGCGCACAAATGAAATAAGTTCTAGTATACATAAACGTGAAAAGTTTCATGGGTGCACGCGAAAGTCTGTTAATGTTTTTTTTTTTTTTTTTTTAAAGGTCCCTTTAGAGGCTCCATAAAATACTGATTAAGAACAAGTTTTGTTTTTTTGCAGTGCAGATCACATTTGGAAAAACACATCTGTAATGCTGAGGATACTACATTTACCATTATTAACCCTCTGAGGTCGGCAAACGCGCCCCCGCGTTTTGCTGGATTTTCTTCACATTGTAGTACAATAAACTTAAATTACTCCGTCATTTATGGTTATACAGAAAAAAGAAATATAAAAAAAGAATCTGTGATATTTCTACTTTTGTATGTGTCCACTTATAATCAAATCAAAACATTGTGCTTTTGTAAAATAAAGAAAATAAACAGGGTGTGCGTTCTGCCTCTCCGTCACGGTGAACTTTTTTTTCTTGAGCACGTCTATAAACTGAGGGGGGCGTGACCAAGATGGCAGCCTGAACGGTCGCAATTTTGAGTGCTTGCACCAAGTTGTCCTATAAATGTTGCTTATAAGCAGTAATTAGATGTTCTTTATTGAGCTGTAATAGTCTGTTGCATCTTTGACAACTTCTTTTTGCTTCACCATGGTTCGTAAAAGAGGGCTCTCAGCGTGTTCTGAAAAGGAAAAGGGTAATGCTAGTGCTGCTAGCACAAGCACAATCGTTAGCGGCGGGCATGACTATGTTGTCAGCATGGGCGAAGATGATTCATTTAGCCTGGCAGAAGAGGAGTTCCCAGCTCTGCCTGCTACTCCAAGCAAGCCACCAGCTGCTAAAAAAAAGGCCAGTGATAATACGAGTGTTGATATTTCCTCTCAGCTGGCAAACATAACGCAGCTGATTAACTGCCGCTCTGACGCAATAGAGCAAAAGATCTCCGACCTGAGAGAAAAAGTGGATACTGTGTCGTCTGAATTAAAGGCTGTCACAGCAAAGGTGGTGTGCTTGGAGCGTCGCGTGGATCAAATTGAACAGCCAGTTAACAAAATGGAGAGAAGAATGGATGATCTAGAAACCTACATGAGACGGCGCAACCTAAAGATCATAGGCATTCCAGAGGCAGCTGATGAAAATATTCGTCTAGAAGTCATCAAGATTTGTCGAGCTGTTCTTCCCAGCGAAAGTGATAAGCTTCCAGGTGCCATTGATGTTGTTCACCGTCTCGGGAGTGCGCAACAGAGTAGCGGTAGGCCTAGAGCAACTATACTACAGTTTTCTACGCGCTCCTACAGAGATGCAGTTTGGAAGGCTGCCAAAAGCTCCTCGTATTTGCGGGACAAGGGTTTGCAGTTCAGAGAGGACTTTTCCAAAGGAGATCGCGAGAGAAGGATGAAGTTGTGGCCGGAAGTTCAAAAAGCTCGAGCGGCTGGGAAAACTGCTTACTTTGTTGGAGGCAGAGCCTTTGTACAAGGGCAAGGTGAAATTCTCCTCACGGTCGACTGAGTTGGGAAATAATGCTGTTGAAGACATGTGGGCTTCTGTTGAAGAGTTGAAGACAAGACGCGTGTTTGCGTGATCTTGTATATCTGCCCCTTTGGACAGTTACTGTTTCAGTGGTTGAAGCAAGATATATATTTTTTATTTTTTTATTGAAGAGATGCTTATTTGCACAAAATGCAAGTCTTTATGGTGCTACATTATGTGGTTGACCTTTTTGCCAACTTTATTTTAGTATACTGACTGTTATAAGAGGTTACTAGTTGTTTTGTTGTTTCAGAGTTAACTTTGTTGTTTATGTCATTTTCCATTATATCTTTGAATGCCAGGGGTTTAAGGGATAACGTTAAGCGTAAGGCTTTGTTTTTGTTTACTAAGAGATTTAATAATGACTTTGTATTTTTTCAAGAATCTCATTCTATTGCTTCTGATGTTAACTTTTGGAGATCACAATGGGGTAGTGATATTTGGCTGTCTCATGGAACAGAACACTCAGCAGGGGTTTCTTGCCTGAAAAATAACTATAGAGGTGAGGTTCTGCATTCGGTTAGTGATGAAAATGGCCACTTTATATGCTTAATTATAAAATGTTTTAGTGTAATATTTATAGTAGTTAATATCTATGGATATAATTGTAAATCTGATAATGACCAGTTATTATGTTTGTTGGAGGAAAGACTTACACATTGGTTATCTAAATTTCCTGATTCTTATTTAATTATAGGGGGTGATTTCAATGTTGTTTTAAATGAGTCAATAGATAGGTGGCCTCCAAGACGACCTTCAAATTTAAATACAAATTTGAAACTGTTTATGGACAGATTTCATTTGATTGATATATGGAGAGAGAAAAATTTAGATGATATTGTGTATACTTGGAGTAACAAGGATGGCAGTAGACGTTCTAGGATTGATTTTTGGCTTGTCTCTAACCATTTTGATGGGAACAATATTTTGGTTAATGTTTTGCCAACACCATTAACTGACCATAAGGCCATATTAATTACAATTAATATTTCTCCAAACACAAATTGTAACAAGTATAATTCATACTGGAAAATGAATAGTTCTTTGCTTAAATTAAGTGCAGTTAAACAGGAATTGGAAAAACTCATTAATTATTATTGGATTAAAGCTAAAAAGGAAGGGTTGTTTAGTCATAATTGGGAATTATTAAAATTTGAAATTGGAAAATATTTGAGGAAGTATAGTAGCACATTAGTTAAATCACAACGTCTTGTGGAAGAGAAAGTTGTTAGTGAAATCTTAGATATTTCTAACATTTCTGCGGTAGACCTGGTAGAAGGACAAAGACTGCGTCTAACAGAGCTGCAAAATGAGCTTGATAATATGTACAAAATGCGAGCACAAGGTGCTTTTATTCGATCAAGGCAAAAATGGTTAGAGCATGGAGAGCAGATGTCTGCTTATTTTTTTAATCTTGAAAAGTCGAGGGCTAAACTAAATTCTGTTTCTAAAATGAATATTAATGGCTCTATTATAGATAATGTTGATGCAATTTCTAGCTTTTGCTATGATTATTATTCTAAATTATATACTTCTAAATTCAGTGAGCATAATATGACTTATTTTTGTAAACAACTTAAGAATGTTAAAACAATTACTGAGGAGGACCAAAAATTGTGTGATTTTCCAATATCTATTACGGAAATTAAGCAAGCTATTGAACGATTAAAATGTAATAAATCGCCCGGTAATGATGGAATTACTGCGGAGTTCTATAAGCAGTTTTCTGAGATTCTTGCCCCGTTTCTTTTTGATGTATACTCTGAAAGCTTACAGTGCTCACAGCTTCCTACAACTATGACGCAAGGTATAATTTGTTTGATTCCTAAGCCAAAGAAAGATTTGTTGCTTATTGATAATTGGAGACCCATTAGTCTGTTGAATAACGACTATAAAATATTTGCTCAGATATTTGCCCAAAGATTTAAATTAGTATTAGATTCCATTATTGACGAAAATCAATCTGGGTTTATGAGAAACCGTCATATATGTAACAATATTAGACTTATTTTTGATCTTATTGATTATTCTGATCTTATAAAAGATGATAGCTTTATACTTTTTTTAGACTTTTTAAAAGCCTTTGATTCTGTTGAGCATCCTTTTATTTTCTATTGTTTAGAACACTTTGGGTTTGGGGCTTATTTCTGTAATGCCATGAAAACTCTTTATGCTGGGGGAAATAGTTCTGTGAAATTAAATAATGGCACTACTCAAAGATTTGATTTGGAAAGAGGAGTTAGGCAAGGCTGCCCAGTTTCTGTTTACCTTTTTCTTATTGTTGGCCAGGTGTTTTGTCACTTTATTAAATCATCCAATTTAAAAGGAATTCAAGTTGAAGAGAGAAGTGTCCTGATAAGTCAGTTGGCTGATGACACGGCTCTTTTCCTGAAAAATGTTGGTCAAATTCAGTCAGCTGTCAAGATCATTGAAATTTTTTCTAGTGCCTCGGGTCTTTGCCTTAATTTAAAAAAAATGTGAATTATTTGCTTTAAAAAGTTGCCATTCCAGAACTATTTGTAATATCCCTGTAAAGGATGCACCAACTTATTTAGGTATGGTTATTACTAAAAATGAGCAGGAGAGAATCTCACAAAATTTCGACCCGGTGATTAAAAAAGTAAAGAATAGATTTAATATTTGGTTGCAGAGGGACTTGTCTCTCAAAGGGCGTGTTCTGTTGGCTAAAGCAGAAGGTATTTCTAGGCTTACTTATGTAGCTTCCTCAATACACTCGGATAATAAAATAAATAAGATAATCGATCAAATTATGCAGAATTTTTTGTGGAAAAACCGTATACACTATATTAGAAAATCTGTAATTGTTAATTCATATAAAAATGGTGGGCTTGATTATTTAGATTTTTCTATTTTAAATAACACTTTCAAAATTAACTGGCTAAAATATTTTCTAAAAAACACTGATTCTGTGTGGAATATAATTTCTAAATCGGTTTTTGACAAACTTGGTGGTCTTCCATTTTTGCTTATGTGTGATTACAGAATCGAGAAACTTCCAGTTAAACTGTCAGCTTTTCACAGGCAAGCACTTTTGGCTTGGAAGTTAATTTACAAGCATAATTTTTCTCCACATCATTATTACATCTGGAATAATGGTAATATTTTGTACAAACATAAGAGTATATTTTTGAAAACTTGGTTTGATGAGGGCATTCTTGTGGTTGGACAGTTGCTGAATTATCAGGGGTATTTAATGACTTATGATGAGTTTCTTTCTTACTTCAACTTCCCTGTTTCCCCTAAAGAATTTGCCTCTGTAATTGGTGCTATCTCTTCAGGTGTTGTCTCTTTATGTAGAGGTATTTCATACTCTAAACATATGTCTTTATTGCATCTAGCTGATACGATTTGTGGTAAAGTTTGTTTTTCGACAAGCAAAAATAATAAGGCTATACGTTCCCTTTTTCAAAAAGAGCTAGTCAGTAAACCATATGTCATTTCCTATTGGTCAAGGTTTATTGGAAATATTAATTGGAATAAGGTCTGGTTGTTGCCTAATAAATATATTATTACAAATAAGGTCAAGGAAATTTCATTTAAGATACTGCATAAATTTTACCCTGCTAAACATTTTCTATCCAAATTTAAAAAAGACATAGATGTAAATTGTTCATTTTGTTTTTTGCAACCAGAAACTGTACCTCATATTTTTTGGCACTGTCAATACACCAAAATGTTGTGGTGGGAAGTTTCTAAATTTATAAATAACAAATTGGGTTGTAATTTTCTTTTGCTTTACGAACATGTAATATTTGTTTTTTTCCCATATGAAAAGAGACTGGAAAAGGAAGCATATATTATTAATCTTTTGATTATTTTAGTTAAGTTTCATATTCATCGGTGTAAATTTACTAATCAGAAACCTTTTTTTTCTGTGCTATTGAAAGAAGTAGAAAATTATATGGTTTCCATTAAGGACAGTACAAACAAAAAAGCTGTTAAAACCCTGTATTTGTTGAATACTTTTCAGATTTTGTGAAATGTCAAAGCCTTTTATTGTCTGTCTGGTCTATTTAGTGTTGTTTTCATTCAATTTTTGTATTGTGTATTTGTGTATCTGTAACCCTGGCATTTTTATTTTTATTTATGTACTTTTTTTTTTTTTTTTTTTTGTCTTAGTTCACATTCTGTAACTGTTGTTCTTGCAATAAAAAAATAAATAAAAAAAAAAACCTCTATAAACTGAAACAAAACTCAGCGAATACGTGTCACACATTTATGAGCCATACACCTTTATACACATTTAAGTGTGTACTTTTAAATGATCGGATTCAAACTGAAAACAAATATTCTCTGTTTAAGTAATTTGTATAAAACCAACAGGATGTCCAGTATCTCAAACGCTTGCTAATTACTTTTAATTCGACCACGCCCACTCGCGCAAAAGTGATTCACATGCAAATCTCCACATGGAACGCGAACGCCCTCGTTACCTCAAACACAAAACACCAAAACACTTCACAAGTCTCTGCTTTTCGTCGAGTTTGGAAGACACGTCTGAGCTTACATTGGATTTAACTCAGAAGAAGAAGAACGCGATTTGAAGACAAGAAAGATGTAAGGTAAGACATTCTTACTTATTAGTTTATGGTATTGTTGCATAAACTTCACATTGCAGTTGAACTGTTGCTAGATATATGGTGAATATTATACTATTTAGACCCGTGTTTACTGTTAAATACTGTTTGTGGATATCTGCTCAAACATAGATATGTATAACCATAATGTTTAATATTTTGGAGCGCGATCACGTTTGAATGTATCATATTTTGGAGCGCGCTGTGGGTTTGAATGTATCATATTTTGGAGCGGGATCGCGTTTGAATGTATCATATTTTGGAGCGTGCGCGATCACGTTTGAATGTATCATATTTTGGAGCGCGCTGTGGGTTTGAATGTATCATATTTTGGAGCGCGATCGCGTTTGAAAGGAAAAATGCACCAAACATTAGGCTTTATGTTTTTACTATTATCTCATTTCATATCATCATAACGAATGGAAACATTTGAAGTAACAAAAGATAATCAATATATTTTTCTCTAGCATTGTTACTGAAATCTTTTGGAAGATTTATAGGCTGCTATAGGTTATTGTTATAATTATTTTATGCAGTACTGCACATAGCTTATGCCTACAAGGCACAACAAACATGGTGTTCATTATATTATATATTGTTGGAAACATTTGTGTGTGTGTGTGTGTATTCTGTGAATTTTAAAAAGCAATTTTAACCAGAAAAATCTAAAATGTATTCCCAAAATCGTGCAGCCCTAGTTTCTCTTGATACCAGTATGTTCACTTTTTTTTCTTTTCTTTCAGGGACCAGATGCAGGGAGTCCTGCTGACTTCAACATTCACATGAGTCTCTGTACATGAACATGGTAAAGTGAAAATCAAACACCTTGGAAATGAAAGGTATGTACAATGTTTTTAGGAATGGCACAAAGGTCTCTGTCTTTGGATCATTGTTTTCAATGTGCTCTTTTGTCATTTGTTGTGTATTTTTGGATTATGTTGTGTTGTAAATAAATCCAAACAATCTAAAAGCCATTCTTTTTTAAATCTCCTCATTCTTTGTGCAAGGTTGCTCTGAATGACAGGGCCTGATCGCTCCTAATAGGGCAGTTAGGGGAGTGTCTTTGTCTTTCTCAGGTGTTGAAGGCTTACATATTCATGAGATGATCACGCCTCTTCGCATATGGCTTTCTCACACAAAACACGTCTTAGAAATTTTAAATCAATATATTGTCTTATCTGAATGAGCAGTCAGGGTGATTTTCACATAGTTTTGGAGCAAATATTCTAGGCTACGTCATACAATTTTCAAAAGTCTTGTGAAGAAATAATCAGTATGGGTTTCATGGCCTTATTTCAGTGACAATTTTTTTTGGTATTTTCACAAACCACGCATAAATGTCATTATCTCAAAACTACAAACTTTTACATACATGCTGCTGATATATTATTGTAGCAGAGTTAGTGCTAAATACAGTGTAATCAGACTTTAGCCATGACAATGTCACAAGTAACAGAAATAAGCACAAATGTCAGAGCATGTCAGAATACCTCCAGGGCCAGAAAACAGCTCAGACCTCAGAGGGTTAATGTTACAAAATACTAAAATAATTAGTTTTGATTGATGATATTAAATATAATCTGCCTTTTCAGAAGCAGTGTCAAACTTTTGGTGGAAATCTTGTATCGGTGCACAGTAGAGCTGAAAACGATCTTCTGCTGAACATGGTGAACGGTACGACACGAACTTATATTGGTGGTCATGATGCTGTAAATGTAAGTGATTATGCAGATGAAAAAACATTTAATTATTTTTACATTTTCATTAAGTTACTTTTCATATTGTGACATGGGCAGGGGTATGTGTTGTCTTTAGACACTTGGGATGTTGTGAGCCCCTGCCCTTGTTATACAACATGACTGTTCCACACGGCGAGTCAGTGGCAGAGAAAGGAGATTGAAGCTTTTATTGTTTGTGCACGTAAGGTCGAACGTGACCAACTAAAAGGGAACTTAAATATACAAGAAACAGTGGCTGGTCACAGAAACAGTGGCAATACAACCCGCAATAAAAGAAAACAAACAAACAAAACATAGTTTAGCGAAAGTACAACTGCAGCACAGTTACCCAATCTCAGCTCTCAATCCCCAAACATGACAGATAAAGGTACGGTTATTCAGCTTTCCAACATGGCCTTCAGCCCATTGAAGGGACCGCAGCAATAAATGTTTGTCTGCCCCGCTTCCCAGACAGAGAATAAAAACCTCTAAATAAATCAGCCTATATGAAAGGGTACAGAGGCTGCACGTCATTGCAAAGTTGTGAACTTTTGCAGTGTGTTTCTGTATTTGGTTGTGTTGTGAGTCTTTGGAGCACACGTGTTGTGAAACTATGTGTTCTATTTGCATGGAGGAGGGGTGCAGGGAGAGGGAAGCACTGGAAGGTACTGAAAAACATGTTATATAAGATGTTCCACCAATAGAAAGAGATGTTTTTAACGGTGGCGATATCACGAGGAGGGGCAAGAAAGAAAAGATAGATGTGAGGATGCCCATTGGGTACCTAGCGATAAGAAAAAGGTATAAGACATGAAGTCTGGCAATGGAAACTTCAGATGAACGGCTGGCATATCACTTTGTTGATTGTTCAATAAAGTTATTTCTTCTGAGACCTGGAACTTCGACACAGAGTTTCCTTTGAGACCCGAACCAAAAAGACGTTGGATTTGCCACAACAATTCATTCCCAGGTTTACCATGGAAAAGCTGACACTTCTGCTTCTTTTCATGACATTCTCTCAGGGGGACGCAGCAGGTTACTATTGAAATAATTGTTATTACAGTGAGAGCAATGAATACATTTTATATTCTTCCAAGAAGTTATGTACTTATTTGAGTAACTTAAAACAGTTTATGATATTTACCCAATAATAACCCTATTTAAAGTGTTTACATGACATGTTGTTGGGTTATTAAGCATAATCAATGATTGTGTATGTAAATACTCTCACTGTTTCTTGAATATTATATATACAGCTAATGGCTGCCCCACTGGATGGTCTGCATTTGGACTGAAATGTGTCAAATTCTTCACAACACGACTTGACTGGATGTCAGCAGAGGTAATGTGCTCCTGACAGCACTATTATAGTTATGCAACATGTTTATGCACAAATTTGAGGTTGAAATGTCATTTTCTGAAGTTATACAGAGAAATATCAAGAATTCAGACACTGTCACGATGCGGTAGAAACGGGGAGGAAGCAGGATCCACATGCAGCACACTTTATTCAATAAACTGAAAACCAGGCCATCCTTAAAAATATTTTGGTTTGCAGTAACAGCAAAAAAAAAAGAAAAAAAGGGACGGTAGGTAGGTCTATATTTATATATATATAAAAAAAATAATATAAAAAAGTTTTTTTTTTTTTTTTAATCGGGGTCGGGTCGGGATACATTTTTCACCTATGTCTAGGGGCTGTTTACACCAGGCCACTTCATGCGTTTTCTCAGATCGGATTCCAATCTGATTTATCAAAACGATTCCATTTACACCTGGTTACATAAATGTGTGTTGTTGTTTTTTTGCTGATATAACTCCGATCTTCAATTCCCGCTATATGCACATTTAATGGAGTGCACGTCACCGAAAGCAACGAGATACATTATTTTATTGATCATTAGCTAAAATTTCTGAATCAAAGCCCGCAATAAGAGAAAGCGGAAACAGCCCTGGTAAGATCATTTCGTTTCTTTACATTTAATGAAGATGATTGTGTGTTAAGCGTCTGCGACTTACTTTCACTTTGATTTGCGATAGTTTGCACGTTGATGCAGCTTCTCATCTGCGGTGATGCGTGTTGCAGTAGCGTCGTCATATCTGACTAAAACATGACATATAGCCTATAACACGCTCTCGCATGTTTATTTTTTAATAAACCATATTCAACAACATATAAAAATGAAATAATCTTTAGAGTAAAGCCGCAGCCATCATTACCAAGCGCGAACCATTGACAGTGAATGAAATGAAGCGAACTTAGCTTGCAGGCTGTAGTGTGATGCGTTAACCAATGGTGTAAACATAATCATAGATGACGCGCCACGGGTTTTTATTTAAAAGAAAGAACGTAGCTTATGTTTGTATGTAGGTCTAGGCAATTTATATTCACAATACTTAATAACTAATATTATTTTATTGCATTTGTATTAGTTGTTTTAAGAGTTAAAAAAAAAAAAAAAATCGGTCGGTCTTAACGCAAGTTTACAACCGGCAAGTCGGTCGGACTAAAAGGGAAAAAAAAATAATAATTGGGTCGGTACTAAATTGACAGGGTCAGTCGGGTTACGGCAAACAAGAATATTTTTAAGGATGGCCCCATACAAAGACTCAGACCAGGAACAGGACTCAGGAACACTACAACCAACATCGACAGTAACACAAGAACTCACAAAGACTGGACTAAAACACAGGGCTTAAATACAAGGCCAAACAAGCTAAACAAGATAACAAGGGGGCATGGCTAATCTGAAACACCTGGGGAGACTAATAAACATGAAAAGACAGGGGAACACAGACTGACATCACAACACTGAGTTTTTGATAGTGAATCTGATCATCAAATAAATATTCTGATATTTTTGTTTATTGAAATAATCTTTAAATTATTATTATATAATACTTAATAATAAGTAGTATAACTTAAATAAGCAACACAAATCTGCAAAACTTTGAAGAAATCTTTTGAAATGACCAAACTTGCATCAGTAACCACATTGGCTCATCAGTTATTCCAGGGTTTTTGAAGAAATGTTTGGATCCTCCTTTGGGTATTATTTCATCTTTAAATACATGTACACTCACAATAATGAGCCACTCGCACTTCTGGTGCAAACGTAACATGTTCATAAGCTCATATAAAAATACAGTCTATATAGAGATGATTGTTGCATAATAATGTTCACTGAAAAATAAATCTGTAGAATTTAAACGTTTTTTTTGTATTGAATTGCACATGCAGAGATGTATTGGCTCGTATGGTCATGTGATGCATCCAGAGCAAGAGTCCTGCATGTCACTATGTAAACGGCAGTGGACCTCAGCTCTGTTTAGTGACACGTCCGTGTCCTGACAATACATGACACCTCTCAGGATCTGCTTCTGATGTTATATTTGCACAGTTTTTAAAGGCTGCAAAGAATCATAAATACAGACAGAACGGCATGATGGGAAATCTGAAAACCTCTGTGTTTGGCGTACAATATTCAGGGATAAACACTTTGTATTAAATGTACACTATTGTGCCATCAGCCCATATCATGAAGCAGAGATAAGGCCGTGATATTAGAGATAGACTATACTACTGCCCTAATGAAAGACACATTTTGAGCAAATATAGCGTTATTAATTCATGTGCATCCATACTCCTGTCTTCTTCATAGTAAAATGGCAGTGGCGCACAAATGAAATAGGTTATAGTATACATAAAAGTGAAAAGTTTCTTGTGCGCATGTAAAAGTCTGTACTTTTAATATTTTTTGCAAAGGTCCATTTAGTTTAGTTTTGTTTTTTGCAGTGCAGATCCCATTTGGAAAAACACATCTGTAATGCTGAGGAATACTACATTTACCATTATTAATGTTACAAATTACTAAAATAATTAGTTTTGATTGATGATATTAAAAACAATCTGCCTTTTCAGAAGTCCTGTCAAACTTTTGGTGGAAATCTTGTATCGGTGCACAGTAAAGCTGAAAACGATCTTCTGCTGAACATGGTGTCTGGTGTGACACGAACTTGGATTGGTGGTCATGATGCTGTAAAAGTAAGTGGTTACGCAGATGATAAAACATTTACTTATTTTTACATTTTCGTTAAGTTACTTTTCATATTGTGACATGAAATAGCTTAGGGCAGGCGTATATGTTGTCTTTGGACACTTGGGATGTTGTGAGCCTCTGCCCTTGTTATACAACATGACTGTTCCACACGGCGAGTCAGTGGCAATCACATGAGCTTGAAGTCAGTGGAGGAGATTGGAGCTTTTATTGTTTGTTCATAGATTCAGAACAAAAGATAGCTGTGAAAAATTATGCATTGTTTTATATCGTTTATGCACATGTTCAAGACTACAACATATTTGTTTGTGGGTTAGTTGGTACATTTCATAATAAAATAAGCAACCATGATGAGTGTAGCAGCTAACTTCTGCCTAACATTTGTCTTTATGCCGATTCAAAGTAATTCACATTTTTTCATTATCTGGCTCAAAAGGCCCTGTAAGTGTCACAAACTGTTGCGAGAGACAAAGGCTGAGAATCTAAATGCAGTATTTATCAAAAGGGTAATCCACAATCCTAATCAAAATCCAGGCAAAGGTCATACACAAACAATCCACAAAATAACAGTTAAAGGCTGACTGAAGTGCTTTGGATCGCGCGGCTTTGTCTGATGCGTTGACGTAATTTCCACTGAAACTGGAAGCTAAGGCGGAGCATATTGAATGGCTCCTCCCCCTTTTCAAATAGCCATTAGCGTTTAGTTTACCTCACAGACTGACAGCACCATGGAAGCGTATCCGAGCGCTGATGATACGTCGGATTCAATAGTAGATGTGAATAAATTATAGCCATTTCATTCTCAACCAACGTACAGTTAGAAAACAAAATAACACTTTACATAAACAGTTTTTTATGTAAAGTGTTACATAGTGTAGCATATACGCGGGGTATATGTGTTATATAGCAGATGAATATAGCTATAGAAAGTTAAATAATAATTGGGCTACAGAAGATAGAGTTCGTCTCAAGGAGGTGTTGAAAGGGTAAATAACACAGAGACGGATCATTTAAATTTGGTGTTGGTACCATGTATTAAGTGAAACAAAGACAACAAACAATAACAATACTCAAAATATTTCCAATCTGCAGAGAAGTTCAGTAGTTCACAGGAAAAAACATAAAATACAACTCAGGAAAACTGGAGAGTACTCAGATTAAAGACAGTCCACAACACATTATAGGACTATATTCTTTGTTCATAAGAGATGAACATCACATCCAAATAACGCGAATGGTCCGTGAGACACAAATAGTCCATGAGCCAGAGCTTAGTGAATGGCTGTGTGTGTATATAAGAGTGGAGGGGGTGAGCAGAGCTGCACAGCCTCCTACCAAACCCACAGGGGGCGATGATGTTGTTGGGGCAGGTTCTGTTCCAGGTAATAATAGCTCGCCATCAACTGGCCCGCAACTGGCCGCACCTGGCCTGTATTAAATAAACAGGACCCATGGTTTAGTCACTACTCATAATATAATTTACCTTCTAGCTAGTTTTATATTCTATATTTTATATTTTATGTGTACACAATAGTATTCAAAATACTGCATAAGTAATTGTCATAATTATATTAAATGACAAAATCATACAAAAATACTCAAATGCATGGAAATAACCAACCATAAACATTGGGATTATTTACAACATAACATTCCATTCAATACAATTGATTATATTGTCATTCAGTATGTAAATGAACCATTTAAATACTTAAAGCCATAGCATTGAAAACAAAGTGCTAGGTTTACACTATAATTCATTGAACCCAATAGAAACTCCATAGGAGCAAATGGGAAGCTAAAGCTACTAGCCACCACAGCCCATATAAACACATTGAGATGGCTTAATGCTGTTAGCATTAAGCTAGCGGAAACCTTCATTTTAATACATAAGGATGCCAATAAGGATGCCAATGCCAATAGCAACATGCTAGCGGACACAACAACAAACAGACTCACCAATTCCCGCAGATATTCGACACACCGCGGCACCAGTCGGATTCTAAAGACATTGGTGGTAAACACTACAAATACAGAATTGCATGCAAGAGTCAACCAAGCATTTAAGATGGAAAATAAGCTAAAATAGCATTGATTGTGTAGAGACATACCGAGTGCAGCTGCTCCGGTGGCTTCCCCCTCACACTACTGATTGGGGAAACTCACCGCAGCTTGTAAAATCGCGCTCAAGTGCTATGATTGGTTGAAAGCGTTCACTGAAACTACCATGTGACTCCTGCACAAAGATGTGAATGAAGGGTGTGTTCAGGTGACTGGGAAAAATAGAACCATGGAATTTTACCCTGGGTTACAATAGCTTCAGCCTTGGGGAATCAATATACAGATGGATTAATCTGTTATATACAGAGTGTCAGAGTCATATATTGGTTAATGGCCATCTGTCACTCCATGTTACGGTTCGTTCAGCTACGATTCGTGCTAGCGACTGGTATGAAGATTAATAGAAGTAAAAGTGAGATTTTATATTTAAATTGGACAGAACTTAAACAAAATTTTGGATTGAAAACTCAGGACAAATCCATTAAATATTAGAAATGGTATGGTGTAAAGAAATGGAAGAAAGGAATTGGAACTCTAGATTACATCAAATAGAGTCCCAGCAAACACATTTACATTGTGGCAACGTCTGTGGCATGTTGCTTTCCTGCTATGGCAACGTCGCTGTCTACGTGGTAGCAACATTGTAACAATGTAGAATTGTAAGACGCGACAGGGCTGTAGCAACGCTGCTGCATGTCATTCAGCAACTGTGAGACGACGTTCTGACAATTTTTTATTTTTTTTTATGCTAGATATTGTTGTGGCAAAAACAATAATTAAACAATCATCATCACTGCATAAGAGACAACAAGAATCAAATTGTATTTTAAAAGATATTTATTCTCTTCCATGAGGCTTAGTCACAAAATCACAGCAGCATCACAGAAACTTTGCTGCCGTACCATGAGTCCAGCAGGCGTAATGATATGATGCAGCGCCTGAAAATAGTCCCCAGCTCAGTAACTTCCAACGTGACCGGGACTAAGTTTGTCTAACCTATTAGACCTATTTTCAGGCGCTGCGTCATATCATTACGCCTGCTGGACTCATGGTACGGCAGCAATGTTTCTTGATTATTACGCAGGAATGAGAGTATAGTTCCTAGCCATATCAGCCTAGAAAATCGCAACTTTACATTTTCCGTCGGTCTTAGTACATGTTGTAACTACAGAAGAGTCAAGTTTCTCTTTGAACTCTTCAAAACTCTTTGGTCATTTTTTTCAGAGAGATGCTAATGGTCATGTCCGATTCAATGATCTATGCTAAGCTATGCTAAAAGTGGTACCTCCAGACCTGGAGATCGGCTGAATGGATTCGAAAATGGTAAAACTCAACTGTTTAACTCTGGGGGAGTTGTAAAATGAGCCTATTTTCAAAAAAAGTGGAGTATCACTTTAATGATTTAAGGATGCTGCTGGCTTCAGTCATCCGCTACACTCTCATACCCATCTCACATAAAACACCTCCATTCAGGAGATGCCCAGTGTCAGCGTGACCCCCTGCCTTAGGTTGCCCTCGTTTGGCCAAATAGGATCTTACCCGTCGTTGAGTAATCACTTCGTGCACACTGGTAACCGCTCTTCCTCATAACAGAATCTTTGACCGTCTCAGTTGTTTTCTGGAGCTTAGGGAAGGCACATTCAAGAGTCACCAGAGCCATCAGATTGCCTAATAGTGTTAACACAGGGAGACAGGTTAATAACAGCAGTATTTAACCACTTAAATCCATTAAACATCTTAAAATCACTAAAATCACAATACTGAGATTATACTCAGTGAATTTAGTTATCAAAATGTCCATTCAGTGTACATCTGCGTCTGTAGCCAGAGCCATCGGCCCTGTTTCATGGTGGAGGCTAAGTTACTGGGCCTAAAATAACCTAGTCAAAAATATCACTTCTATCATTTAAGGTCTGCATTATTATTTTAAAGACTTCTTTAAAGTCATTCAGTTTTACCTTTAAAACATTTGCCCTCTAAATGTATAAAATCCTAACTGCCTGTAGCATGATTTCTTTTAACATCTCCATGTCTATGGTTTTCAATAGGGGTGTAACGATACATTGATATGGATCGATGCATCAATATAACGTCTAACGATACGATGCATCGATTCCACACGTAAAATATCGATATACACCTTTATTATCTCCACATTCTCACGAAACATCCTTCCGCCAAAGCGCACATTTTCGTTTACTCACCAACCATACTGTCTGCCGGTGTGTCTTTATAACGTTAATCTCCTCATCTGAAATAGACGCCTGACAAGACTGACTGAACCCTAAAAAAGTTTTTTCACAAAAGCCGGTATTGTCCGCTGTCAAGGCATCGCGAGTTCATGTTTTACAGCAGAAACAGACAAGCAGTCGCACCCTTGTTGGTGAGCACAAACACGATAAGTCTGTTTTAGCGACTCAGCGCGCAGTATTCAGGTCAGGTGTCACTTTGAAAAGACGCGCTGAGAGTTTCGTCAAAGAGTTTCGTCAAAGCTGACTAAAAGTGATCGAGGATGGATAATTTTAATGAACTTGATGAACCAGTGATTTCCTCTTCGGGGCATAAAAGGAAAATAAAAGCTGAAACATTTTCACGGAACCTTACTAAAGCAGCTCGTTTAGTGGTGAGGGAAAAGCTCACTGTACTGCGTACGGTAATCACAACAACAAAGTTTGTCAGGCGTCTATGTCAGCTGATTAACGTTACAAAGATTAACCGAGTGTTGTATTGTATATCATAGCAATTACTTGGTTTTGTTTGACTCAGAAAGATGAAATGTGAATGTACCTGCTCTGCTAAAAAATATATATATATTTTTTTTTACATATTAAAGCATAGGCTACTTTCAATTAACTTTAATTTGGTAATTTACCTGTATGTTTTAAGTTATTATTATTATTATTATTATTATAAATCAAAACAACCCAGCTGCAGTTTGATTGATATTACTTGGAATGCACAATAATAATAAAAAACATGATTTATGAAAATGAACAAGAACATAGTACTTGCAAATTACCTCTTCTGTTGTAAATGTCCGAATTGGGAGAGGGTGTGCAATTTTCAAAGAGTTTAACCCTCTGGGGTCTGAGGGGTTTTCTGGGCCCTGGAGGTGTTCTGACATGCTCTGACATTTGTGCTTTTTTAAGTTGTTTATAAACATGTTAATGGCAAAGGTGTAAATTCACTCTATATAGCACAAACAGGGCTACCATAATATGTGAAAAACATGCATTTATATGTTTGAATTTTTAAGAGAATAATGTTTATGCATGGTTATTTGAAAAAATAAAAATGAAAGTTGCTGAAATAAGACCACAAAACACATACTAAATATGTGTCCACAAGACTCTTGACTAATGTATGTTGTCGCTTCGAGTTCTGGCTTCAAAATGATGTGAAAAACATCCTGCCTAATTGTTTTCATAAAACAATACATTGATTTTAACTTTGTAAAACAGTTTTTTTGTCAGAAGAGGTTTATGCGTGGGAGGGGTAATGGCCCATCAATATTAATGAGATTCAGACCAGGGGTGTGACAGACACTCCCCCAATGTCTAATGGCCCATCAAGTGAGGCAGCCTGGACAAAGTAGAGGAGTTTTTCACTGTTTTATTGTAATTCCTCTTATGTGGAGGAACTAAATGTTCTAAATTTGCAGGTATATCACAGTAAATGCTTATGCCCAGTTGATGTGGGCTCTAAGCAAAATAAAGCAAAATAATGCAAAATGAGCAAAATAAACTAAAATAAAGGCAGATAGAATATAGTTACATGTCTTGGTGCCATTTTTGAAAACAGTTCCTGTTCAACTGAAGACACAAGTGAACATTACATGCCTGGCATTTCCAAGGTGTGTCCTGCCTTTTACCAAGCTGTCCTTTGCAAAGCACACAGATCTTGCGACCAACTGTGCAAATGTTCTTCTCAAATGTTCAGTTGCATTCTCAGAAAAAAACATTTTGAAGAGACTCAGAGGAGTGTGTGCATCAGCAGGACTCAGCTGTGGGCCAGGTTCCCGTGCAGGCAGGAATCTCAGAGTCTGTGGAACCATATCAATGTCAGTCTCTGTTTTCCATGACAGAGTAGACTGCTTGTTGCTTGTCTGAATGTTTGTCTTAGCCCTCTTTGTAACAGGCGTCTGATGATCACCATCACCTTTATAGCTGTAAAACAAACAAACAACTGTGAGCACGTTTATTACACAAAATATAACAACTGCATTTCAATCATTAAAAGTATCATTGGCCAGATGCAAAGCCATACAGACACATAATGTTTGTATGGACTATGTAAAACCAGAATATGTAAACAGAATTATACTAATATCTGAAAGAGTGGGTAAATATGTACTTACTCTTTCTGATTTCTGTCTGTGTTGCTGCGTGCCCTCTTAGTGTGAGTTGCAGAACCTACATCATTCCTTTCAAAAAAAGTTGAAAACTATTATTATCATATATTTTAGAGTACTATTCCAGCACATGCACAACTGATGGGCATTAGCATGCTGATAAGATAACACAAAGAAAAAATATGTAACATTATCAACCAACCTCCAAAAATAAATAAAGTCATACAGGCTCATATTGTAATAAGTAGGCTATATAAACCAAATTGAACGAACATGGGTAAATATGTACTTACTCTTTCTGATGTTCGACTGTGTTGCTGCGCGCCCTCCGAGTTGCAGATGAAGGAGATGCAGCTACATTCCTTTTTTTTTTTAAGTTGAAAACTATTATAAATATTTCAAAGTATATTAGCCTACCATTAGTCTATATGAATAACTGATGCGAATAATTGTAGACACGTGCTGTAGGCATATATTGCGTGTCAATGGGCCATTACCGGAGATAGCACAACGCAAACATTAACACATTTGCAATTCATCAGCTGGGCATATTTACACATTTCAGCACATACACATTTGCAATAGATATTTGCAAGCACTCTTCGTTGATGATAATGAGGCAGCATAAACACTAGTCAAAATATAATCTAAACATACATAATATTTTCTAAATTAATTTCAAAATTCTAACTTTCATACAGGCCTATGATCTAAACATCGTTGTACATATTATACAGCAAGTCTAGGCTATGCTGTATAAAGTCTTCTGAAGGCACGCGCCGAAACGCGTTTGTGCAAATACGTTTATTTATGCATGAAAAGTGCATAAAAAGCATGAAAAGTTTAAATAGGCCTACTCTTTAAAGTGAATTTCGTTTTGTATTAATTGTATCTTAATTTTAATCGTTATTTCATCAACCAATTGCCTGTATTTAATACATAAGAATTAAAAATAGCAGGCAATAGAGCTCCGTGTCGGCATTTTAACTGGAGCTCGCCTCATAAATGAACCCAAACTCATAAGCTTTGCCTAAAATGCCAGAGAAATATATAGAAAGCTCGAAATGTGTTATTTTAAACAAAACTATTAAAAACGAAAGAAAACAGACGTTTATATAAAACAGCTTGTCAACTAATGCAAGTAAATTTAAAAAGACTTACTCATCCGAAATATTATCCACGGCAAAACGTTCGTCGTCAGAGTCCCGCTCTTCTTCTGAGGAAAATGTGAACGCTTCGTGCCATCTTCCAACGGCGCAGGAAAGAGAATGAATGAAACTTGCTGGTTTTAAGGCATTTCAGGGGGTGCTTACCTATTTTGCATAGATCACCTCAGCACATTATCTTATGAATAGCGCGCTCTGCGAGTGGGTGTGAACTCATTACAGATAATTAGATGAGACGGGAGAAACTGTACTTCTCTTTAGTTTCATACAGATTACATTGCATGAGAATATTTGTTTTGAATGTGAATTGTTTTATTTAAAAGTAGAAATTTAAAGCTTTCTTTAGACGCATGTTTCATGGTTGTGTGATAAGTATTAGCTGAGTTTCAGTTCATTTTCCAGACTTGTTTCAGAAAGATTTTTGCGGAGACAGAGTGAGCTGAAAGCGCACCCTGTTTATTTTATTTATTTAAAAATAAAAACAAGGATTTGATGTTAATGTGAGTGTACACAAAAAAAAGAAGACCCTCTATAGTTTATAATCATGTATTTATTTTATTTATATGACCATAAATGACGGATTTTTTTAAGTTTATGTTGCTGCTATGTGAAAAAAATCCAGCAAAACGCGTCGGCGCGTTTGCCGACCTCAGAGGGTTAATTAAACGTTCATGTTATATTTTATTTTATTTAATAAAAACGTAACTGGTTATGTGAACATAATATGTAAATATCGATTAATCGATCGATATAGCCCTGAATCGAATCGAATCGTAATCGTATTGCAAAATTTTTTGAGGTATCGGCAAATATCGTATCGCTGGCTGAGAAAATCAATATCGTATCGTATCGTGATGAACTGTCCGATTTACACCCCTAGTTTTCAACTGAAACACTGTGCTTTACTATAAATAGCTCATTATCACTTATGACACAGGCTCAAATAACAGCTTTTAGCTGACATTGAATGAGAGAGACTCTGAGGCATTCAGGGCTGGTACACTGCACTCTCATAAACTTCTAAAATCAAACATTATCTACCATCTTTTAACTCTAGCCCAGCTTAATACATTTGCCAGAATTGACATGTATTCTCAAATAAACATCATTTTTAGATTTGTCTTTTGCCCACATCAGGGAATTTAGACATTACAAATTTCCACTCAGATCGTGTCTCTGTCGCACTGGCCGTTTCAGCCACAGCACACACCAGATTCAGATAAGCAAACTGTTTCAGCCAATCACAAGCTTAGCCTATCTTTTGAAAGCAAAACATCAGCTCCTAGTTCTTTCATGGTCAACACTATTCCTCCACGTTCAAAACACTAACACGCTGTTTGTTTAATCAGATGCCTTTCTACACATTTTACATTTAGCAACTGTTACTCCAGTAATACTGCTTCTGCTTGTTTGATCAATTCACTTATAAAAAATATTATTATAGATCTTTCCTTCAAAAGGATTCCCTTAAGACTTCAATATTTTGACCTTGTTTTTATCTCTGAATCTTTAGACGAACACTTTGATATCGTCATTTAAACACTGATCTACTTTCAAACCCACATTAATGGAGGCAAAATGACAAAATAATTAATCAGAATACTTAGCAAAAGTTTCTCCTGCTCCTAGCTCATGGACACCTCCTACTCACACTCTCCGCCTCTGCAAGTTTCGGAAGGGAATGATTCAGATTTCTCTTGGCACAGCTACTAGAAGACAGACGGGTTGCTCACGTCACATCTACGTCGTCAAGCTCAGTTTGAGTCTGCGCAGTACGCTCAGCCATCAGGAAGTGAGAGCTTCTAATTGACTTCACTTGTCTCCGTTGAATCCAATCGGGTCGCTGTGTCCAGTTTATATACTGTCTATGCTCGAAACCCTTTTTATATGGTCCCGCATCGTTATGATTGAACTCACGCCCGAACGCATTAGGTTAATTAGACGCAGCAGTACGTCCCACTACATCTAGTTGAAATTTGTATCATTTCGGCTCTTTCTTTGTTTGGAGCCAGTCAAATTGTTGTTTATCTTTCCAATCAGAATCAAAACTCTTACCTAACATTTTCTTTTTAATTTCACATTTCTTTGAAGTCAGAGCTTCAGAGCACAGCTGCTTACAGCGTTTGCTCTCTTCTGTCTCACTGTTTCATGATTACGTTACCGTTGATCATCTGTCCACTCTTGTCACGCTTTGCGCATGCGTCGCGCCTGAACACGTTGTTTTTGGAGCTCTATCGATTTGATTTATAATTCTTGATTTTTCTCTTTAAACTCACTTACAACGAACATTTTCTACTTTTCCTCACTGAGAAGCACTACTGCTCAAACCTCATAGTTACGTCTCAAGCCTTTTAGTGATCCAACTCCGGATACTCTTATAGGTTACTCCAGTGGATCACGGCTGAACGCGTCTTCTCCACACTCACTTACAAACAAACAATTTTTTCGCCTATCGTGCGACTACACCCTTACCACTAAAAAGACGGATTATATCCAAGACTTCAGTCATAAATTAGTATTAATATTGATAGCATCACTGGTAGCTTCGTTGCTAACTCACTGTCCATCTGTTAAAATGGCGAATATATCAGATGTAAGTAGTCTACCTTTTGGTGCAGGTGAGGACACATTTGAGCTGCACGCACTGCAGTCTGAGCTGGAAGCTGTTGAGAAACAGATCCACGACCTTTTATTGAGACAGGCCGAGCTGAGAGACCGGTGTTTAGCTCTTGAAACATCACGCGCCGATGCACACAAATCAGTGTTTAACGTTACTAACCCGCTGACTCCGACCGCGTCTACTCCGTGCGTTCCTCAGCATCGGTCGCGATCAAGCCATGGTCTCGTTCACTCCGGCTCCAACACGCCACCACGAAGCCTGGGTGGTTCCACAGCGGAAGACACGAGTCAGGTTTAGACCAAGACTCTCTCCGACCCTCCCGGTTTTCGAGTTATCCACACAAAACCGCTTCTCCCCTCTTCGCGAAACAGAACGCGATGCTGTGATCATCGGCGATTCCATCGTTCGGCACGTACACGCTACGTTAGGTAAAAGTAAGGTGCACAGTCACTACTTTCCTGGTGCTCGTGTTTCTGAAATCGCTGCTCGCGTTCCCGAGATCCTGAACGGTGACGAGCGCGTCGGAACTGTGGTCCTGCACGCGGGAGTGAACGACATCAGGCTGCGCCAGACGGAGGTTCTGAAGAAAGACTTCAGGAATCTGATCGATACGGTACGCAGCACATCGCCTGAAACAATGATCATTGTGTCAGGACCGCTTCCCACGTACCGACTAGGGCATGAAAAGTTCAGCAGATTATTTGCGCTAAATGAATGGTTAATGTCATGGTGCAATGAGCAGAAACTGCACTTTGTAAATAATTGGAATCTGTTTTGGGAGCGTCCTAGGGTTTTCCGTGCTGATGGCTTACACCCAAGCAGATTCGGAGCAGATCTTCTGTCGGATAACATCTCCAACCAAAAGTCCAAATCATAGTCTCTGCTGCACCAATTTAAATGATATAAATACTAATATAGAACATTGCATAGAAACCGTGTCTATTCCTCGTTTAGTGAGATCAAATAATAAATCTACTGTAGGATCTAGGAAAAATCTAATTGTTATTAAAACAGAAAATGTTGCTATTAGTAAACAAAAACAATTTCTAAAGCTAGGTCTTCTAAACATTAGATCACTCACACCTAAGGCAGTTATTGTAAATGAAATAGTCACAGATAATAGCTTCGATGTACTTTGCCTTACTGAAACCTGGCTTAAACCAAATGATTATTTCGGTCTAAATGAGTCTACTCCATCTGGATACTGTTATAAGCATGAGCCCCGTCTGATTGGTCGTGGCGGCGGTGTTGCAACAATCTATAGAGATATTCTCAATGTTACTCAGAAAACGGGTTATACGTTTATTTCGTTTGAAGTACTTGTACTAAATGTTACGCTCTTAGATGTTAGAAAAACATCCCTATTATCTCTAGCCTTGGCTACCGTATATAGACCGCCAGGGCCTTACGCTGATTTCCTAAAAGAGTTTGCAGATTTTCTCTCAGACCTATTAGTCAATGTCGATAAAGCACTAATTGTTGGAGATTTTAACATACACGTAGATAATCCAAATGATGCGTTAGGGGCTGCGTTTACAGATTTATTCAATTCATTTGGGGTCAAGCAAAACGTCACCGGACCAACTCATCGTCTTAATCATACACTCGATTTAATTATATCACATGGAACCGATCCAACCGATATAGATATCATTCCACAAAGTGATGATGTCACTGATCATTACATGGTAACTTGCATATTACGTACTGCTGTAATATGTCATGCGGCGTCGCGTTATCAACCAGGCAGAACAATCCTTCCATCCACCATAGATAATTTCTCAAATTGCTTATCTAATCTGTCTCAGCTGCTGCCTGAACCCAAACAAACAGATGAACTAGAAGAACTAACTAGCACTATGAGCACCATTCTCTCTAGAACACTGGATGTGGTTGCACCTATTAAATTAAAAAAGGTCAGAGAGAAAATGAAAGCACCATGGTACAACAATACTACGCATGTTTTAAAGAGAGAAACCCGTATTTTAGAGCGTAAATGGAAACAAACTAATTTAGAGGTCTTTAGAATCGCATGGAAAGACAGTATGTCACGTTATAAAAAGGCCCTAAAAGCGGCCAGGGCTGAGCACCTCCGCAAACTAATAGAAAATAACCAAAACAATCCAAGGTTTTTATTTAACACCGTGGCTAGACTAACAAATAAACAGACGTCACCCGAACAAAATATCCCGTTACAGTTCAGTAGTAATGATTTCATGAACTTCTTCACTGAGAAAATAGAAAGCATCAGAACCACAATTGTAAACGTTCAATCTTCAATTGCGCCTTATAATTCAGCTTCAATTATTACCCCGCAAGAACAATTACAGTGCTTTACAACTATAGAACAAAAAGAGTTAAATAAACTTATCACTTCATCTAAAACAACAACATGTTTATTAGATCCTATACCAACTAAACTACTGAAAGAAGTGTTACCTGTAGTGGAAGAGCCTCTCCTCAATATTATTAACTCGTCTTTATCTTTAGGTCATGTTCCAAGAACATTTAAACTGGCAGTTATAAAACCTCTCATTAAGAAACCACAATTAGACCATAATAACCTAGCAAATTATAGACCCATTTCAAATCTTCCATTTATGTCTAAAATATTAGAAAAAGTGGTGTCTGCTCAACTGGGCTCTTTCTTGCAACAAAATGATATCTATGAAAAGTTTCAGTCTGGATTCAGACCGCACCATAGCACTGAAACTGCGCTTGTTAAAATCACAAATGATTTACTTTTAGCTTCTGACCAAGGCTGTATCTCAATACTAGTTTTACTTGATCTTAGTGCTGCGTTCGATACTATAGATCACACATTACTCTTAGATCGACTACAAAATTATACTGGTGTTCAAGGACAAGCATTAAGCTGGTTCAAATCATACCTATCTGACCGCTACCATTTTGTCTATTTAAATGGAGAAAAATCGATCATAACTCCAGTAAACTATGGAGTGCCGCAGGGATCTGTGTTGGGCCCTCTGTTATTCTCAATATATATGATGCCACTTGGAAATATTATAAGGAAACATGGAATTAGTTTCCATTGTTATGCTGATGACACTCAAATATATATTTCATCAAGGCCGGATGAAAACGCTAAATTTTCCAAATTGACAGAGTGTGTTAAAGATATAAAAGATTGGATGACGCGTAATTTTCTTTTATTAAATCCAGACAAGACGGAGGTAATACTTATCGGTTCAAAAAACCACCCACAAAACCTCGCACAATACAACTTTAACATCACAGGATGTCCTGTTATCCTCTACAGTAAAAGACCTGGGTGTTATACTCGATTGCAACCTGTCTTTTGAAAATCATATTTCATATGTTACAAAAACAGCCTTTTTCCACCTTAGAAACATTGCTAAGCTACGTAATATGCTATCAGTTTCTGATGCAGAAAAGTTAGTTCATGCATTCATGACCTCAAGACTAGATTACTGTAATGCTTTATTAGCTGGTTGTCCTGCATCCTCAATAAACAAGCTACAGTTAGTCCAAAATGCCGCCGCTAGAGTTCTTACTAGATCAAGAAAATATGATCATATAACACCGATTTTATCATCACTGCATTGGTTACCTATAAAGTTCCGTATTAATTACAAGGTATTGCTACTGACTTATAAAGCCCTAAACGGCTTAGCTCCAGTCTATTTAACGGATCTTCTATCACCCTATAATCCATCGCGCTCTTTAAGATCACTAAATTCAAGGCTTTTGGTCATACCTAGGATATCCAGAACCACTAAAGGAGGAAGAGCATTTTCACATTTGGCTCCAAAACTCTGGAATAGTCTTCCTGATACTGTTCGTTGCTCAGACTCGCTCTCCCAGTTTAAAACTAGATTAAAGTTGCATCTCTTCAGCCAGACATTCATATAATATTTTTAATCTTACAGTTCAAACTACAATCCGGCCTCTAGCTCATAAATGCCAGAGGAGAACTGGCCCCCGACTGAGCCTGGGTTCTCCCAAGGTTTTTTTTTTCTCCATTAGGTCACCTGATGGAGTTTTAGGACACCATTAGGTCACTTGATGGAGTTTTTCGGTTCCTTGCCACTGTTGCCTTTGGCTTGCTCAGTTGGGGATATTTTGGGGATATTTAATTTAATTTTATCAATCAATAAATTCCACTTGAAACAAACCTTGTTGTATTATTTTAATTTAATACTGTGAAGCTGCTTTGATACAATCTGTATTGTGAAAAGCGCTATACAAATACACTTGACTTGACTTGACTGTTTGTTTCAGGACTCTTCATAAAGTATATTGTACTATACTATAAACTATATGTCAACTATAAACTAGACAAACTATATGTCATCAATTTCATTAAAACTGGTTTGTTTGTTCTGGTCTGCAGATTCAACTTAATGTTATCATTATTTTCTCAGTCCCACTTATCTCTGCTGTTTCACAAAACCCAAAATATTATATTACTCATATCTCAATCCCTAAATTGCACAGACAGCCATTATAGCTGCTTGCTCCTTAAACTCTCGTTAGGAAAATTCTCTAGACATCATTATTTTACCACTAAAATATATAATTGTTCCCCATTCTGCTTGATAAAACTTTTGTTCATTCCTCATCTTTATATCACTTAATCTGACTTAAAAGGCGTTCATAAATAGTTCCATAAATTCTATCAGAAATGTTATTTTCATAACATACATTTCTTCTCATCTTTCCCTCTTTCCCTACATGCTAGTTCCTTCTGCATCCTTTTCCTTTCTTTCCGCTCTGCCTCATCTAACCAGTACACGATTGTTTGCTTACAATCCACACACACGTCTCATACAACAACCTTTTTGTTTTTCACTTCCCTCTTCCACCGAGTCTCTCACCGCTGTCAGCCTAGTGACACTTAACATTCCCTCCCTGGGAAAACCATGGTAAACTTCTTGCATGCATTTTGCCCTCAATTCTTTCATTTGACAGAAAACTGGTGTATAAAAATTATCGAGCTTACCGTGAGATGACCCCATATTGGCTGATTTCTATCTCCCCTGGATTTTCCTTCGACACGTGTTTTACCAATCTGTCAGACGTCTCAGACAGATCCAATTTTTTTACCCAAAATCGGCCAGGTCTGCACTTTCCAGTACCCTGTAATTACGGCTTACTCAAAATCTTTTCGTGAGCACTTTCCAGCGCTCCATTGATTCCAGTTCACCAAATTAATCAGGTGTGGCTCTTCTGTCCACTTTTACGAGTTAGTTACCGCCTCACGGTAACTTTCTATACCCGGGTCAATGACGTATAAGGATTTTCGACAGGCCAATTAAAAAAATAAAAATAAAATACCTGTTGCAATTGTTCAAACATTAAGGATGTTGTGTATACCTAAATTCATTAAAAAAAATTAATTTAAGTGATTTTAGTGTTTTTTCATCTAGATGAATTGTCCGTAGCCTTAAAAAATGTCATGTGGTGCAACCGTGATTTATCTTAAAACTAATTAATTTCCTTTAACATGCTTAAACATTTTTTTTTTTACAAGTTCTTAGTAATTAAAGTGTTTAGAAACCAAGTATTTGCATTTCTTTTGAGTTTTTGTAAATAATGATCTCATTTTTTGTTCTATAATTTCTGAGTTGCCTTCTTAAATCTAGTTAACAGACTTATCTTTCCTGTAAATCACATAAAACTGATAGAAATGTTTTAAAAATATAATTTACTAAAGCATACTGTATCAGTGATTCATATTTCAGCCACAGAAATAAGATATTTTATTTTAAATGTAATATAGTGATTGCTTTTATTGGTTGCACCACATGATAAGTGGTCGCTCCAAATGACACAAAGACCTTATATAGTTAAAAATCTATTTAAAGAGATCAATGAACAATACATTTTATACAAAAGTTTTTTATTTAAACCAGATTTTATACAAATTTCACAGAATTTTCCTGAACATAAACATTTTATAAAAAATTTTTTTTAATAAAAATCACATCACAAACACAAGTGCACCATTTAATTTAACTTGACTTAGAATTTCTTTCTAACAAATAATAATGTTATAGATATAAATTATTTCATAAAAGTATTGTATACAGTTAACATTTGGGGTCAATAGTTTTTTTTAAGTAATTGATACTTTTATTGATCAAGGACACATTCAGTGTCACATTCAGGCGCAGGCTATAATGTTACGAAAGATTCTATTTCAAATAAATGCTGTTCTTTTGAACTTTCTATTCATCAAATAATCCTGACATATAAAATGTATCACAGTTTCCACAAAAATATGAACATTGATAATAATCAGAAATGTTTCTTGAACAGCAAATCATTAGTGACCCTGGATCACAAAACCAGTCACAAGTAGCACAGGGTATTTGTGGCAATAGCCAACTATACATTGTATGGGTCAAAATTATAGATTTTTCTTTTATTCCAAAAATCATTAGGATATTAAATAAAGATCTTGTTTTATATTTTGTAAATGTCCTACCATAAATTTATAAACATTTATTTTTGTGAGTGAATATAGCAATATCGCAAACATAAATGGACAACTTTAAAGGCGATTTTCTCAATGTTTCGATTTTGCAGTACCCTCAGATTCCAGATTTTCAGTTGTATCGGCCAAATATTGTTCTATCTTAACAAATCATACATCAATAGAAAGCTTATTTATTCAGCTTTCATATGATGTATACATCTCAAAAAATTGACCCATGTGACATTGACCCATTGAGTGGTTTTGTGGTCTAGGGTTACATATTAGAATTATTTGTGAAGGATCATGTGACACTGAAGACTGGATTAACGATGCTGAAAATTCAGCTTTGATCACAGGAATAAATTACAGTTTACTATATATTCACATAGAAAACAGATATTTTAAACTGTAATATTTCACTCTTCTCCCATCAAGGTACTCTGCTTTTGCTGCAGGGTCAGAATTTTTTCGCTTGGCAGTGGCATCTGGTAAAATAGATTAAAATAGTTTTAAATAAATAAATAGGCAATAATAAATACACTACCTAATAAATGCATTATTACTAAACTGAAATTACATGCTCTAATATTTTTTGGTTGGATTTTTCTCATATTGTACAAAGAGTAAACATAAACTGTCAGAAGTATATAAAAAAAATCCCAAATGGCATAAAAATCTATTCCAAATGATACTAAAGCAAAGTACTTTTTTTATATAAACCTTCAATTGAATATAAAAGCATAAAACTGCCAATCTAAGACATATATCTATCATGGAAAAAAGTCTGCAGTGGTTGCACCACATGATATTTGGTCGCACCACATGATATTTTCCAATTCAGTCAAAATTTACAGGCACAGAATTGGTCACAAAAACAAAACAAAACAAAACAAGCTAGCTTGCCAAAAAAGGTCACTATGAAATTTTTTTTGAGGTCATACCACATGACTTCCAAATGTGGCAACTACATACCAACCATTACAAAGGTTTATTTTTTTCCCAATTTGAGAGAATTACAAACCTGCTTGCTGCTTCCATGGGTCCTTGGTAAATTGGTTTATGATGTAACTTCCTGTGTTTTAATAGTTTTCAACATAAAAGTCCCAAAATGGTAGTTCTTTGATGGTCGCACCACATGATATTTCATAAAATGGACATCATCGGACAAAGTTTGTTTGTATATTATGATGGAAATATAAATACAAATGCTTTGAATTTTTTTAAAGGATTACAAAACATTTGGAAATCATGCCAAATAGTGCAGAAAATAAATTAGAATAAATTCAGAGTAATTTCAAAGACGTTTTCAAAACAGAAGTTATGGCCTTTAGATAGAAAGAAAGAAAGATTAGGTAGAAAGAAAGAAAGATTACTTAAGAAGAAAGAAAGATAGAAAGAAAGATTAGTTAGAAAGAAAGAAAGAAAGAAAGAAAGAAAGAAAGAAAGAAAGAAAGTAAAAGATTAGAAAGAAAGAAAGAAAGAAAGAAAGAAAGAAAGAAAGAAAGAAAGAAAGAAAGAAAGTAAAAGATTAGAAAGAAAGAAAGAAAGAAAGAAAGAAAGAAAGAAAGAAAAGTTAGAAAGAAAAGAAAGAAAGAAAGAAAGATTAGTTTGAAAGAAAAAGAAAGATAGAAATATTAGAAAGAAAGAAAGAAAGAAAGAAAGAAAAAGAGATAAGTTAGAAAAAAAAGAAAGATTAGAAAGAAAGAAAGACAAAGAAAGAAAGAAAGAAAGATTAGTTTGAAAGAAAAAGAAAGATAGATAGAAAGAAAGAAAGAGAAAGAAAGATTAGTTAGAATGAATGAAAGAAAGAAAAATTTGTATGAAAGAAAAAGAAAGATAGATAGAAATAAAGAAAGAGAAAGATTAGTTAGAATGAAAGAAAGATTAGTTAGAAAGAAAGAAATATTAGAAAGAAAGAAAGAAAGAAAAAAAGAAAAAGAAAGAAAGAAAGATAAGTTAGAAAGAAAGCAAGAAAGAAAGAAAAAAGAAAGATTAGTTAAAAAGAAAAAAGGTTAGAAAGAAAGAAAGGCTAGAAAGAAAGAAAGAATAGTTAGAAAGAAAGAGATAGATTAGTTAGTTAGTTAGAAAGAAAGAAAGAAAGAAAGAAAGAAAGAAAGAAAGAAAGAAAGAAAGAAAGAAAGATTAGTTAGAAAGAAAGATAGATTAGCTAGAATGAAAGAATAAATGGTGGATTAGTTAGAAAGAAAGAAAGATGGATTAGTTAAAAAGAAAGAAAGATAGATTAGTTAGAAAGAAAGAAAGAAAGATGGATTAGTTAAAAAGAAAGATAGATTAGTAAGAAAGAAAGATGATTAGTTAGAAAGAAAGAAAGAAAGAAAGAAAGAAAGATGGATTAGTTAAAAAGAAAGAAAGATAGATTAGTAAGAAAGAAAGATGATTAGTTAAAAAGAAAGAAAGATAGATTAGTTAGAAAGAAAGAAAGATGGATTAGTTAAAAAGAAAGAAAGATATATAAGTTAGAAAGAAAGAATGGTGGATTAGTTAGTTAGAAAGAAAGAAAGATGGATTAGTTAAAAAGAAAGAAAGATATATAAGTTAGAAAGAAAGAATGGTGGATTAGTTAGTTAGCATGAAAGAAAGATGGATTAGTTAAAAAGAAAGAAAAATAGATTAGTTAGAATGAAAGAAAGAAAGACTGATTAGTTAGAAAGAAAGATAGATATATTAGTAAGAAAGAAAGAAAGAAAGAAAGAAAGAAAGAAAGAAAGAAAGAAAGAGAACGATTAGTTATAAAGAAAGAATGAAAGAAAGATTAGTTAGAAAAAAGATAGAAAAAAAGAAAGAAAGATAGATTAGTAAGAAAGAAAGATGGATTAGTTAGTTAGAAAGAAAGAAAGATGGATTAGTTAGAAAGAAAGATTGATTAGTTAGAAAAAAAGAAAGAAAGAAAGAAAGAAAGAAAGAAAGAAAGAAAGAAAGAAAGAAAGAAAGAAAGATTAGTTAGAAAGAAAGAATGAAAGAAAGATTAGTTAGAAAAAAGATAGAAAAAAGAAAGAAAGAAAGAAAGAAAGAAAGATTAGTAAGAAAGAAAGATGGATTAGTTAGAAAGTAAGAGATGGATTAGTTAGAAAGAAAGAAAGAAAGAAAGAAAGAAAGAAAGAAAGAAAGAAAGAAAGAAAGAAAGAAAGAAAAAGATGGATTAGTTAGTTAGAAAGAAAGAAAGAAAGAAAGAAAGATGGATTAGTTAGAAAGAAAGAAAGAAAGAAAGAAAGAAAGAAAGAAAGATTAGCTAGAATGAAAGAATAAATGGTGGATTAGTTAGAAAGAAAGAAAGATGGATTAGTTAAAAAGAAAGAAAGATAGATTAGTTAGAAAGAAAGAAAGAAAGATGGATTAGTTAAAAAGAAAGAAAGATAGATTAGTAAGAAAGAAAGATGATTAGTTAGAAAGAAAGAAAGATGGATTAGTTAAAAAGAAAGAAAGATAGATTAGTAAGAAAGATGATTAGTTAAAAAGAAAGAAAGATAGATTAGTTAGAAAGAAAGATGGATTAGTTAAAAAGAAAGAAAGATATATAAGTTAGAAAGAAAGAATGGTGGATTAGTTAGTTAGAAAGAAAGAAAGATGGATTAGTTAAAAAGAAAGAAAGATATATAAGTTAGAAAGAAAGAATGGTGGATTAGTTAGTTAGCATGAAAGAAAGATGGATTAGTTAAAAAGAAAGAAAAATAGATTAGTTAGAATGAAAGAAAGAAAGACTGATTAGTTAGAAAGAAATATAGATATATTAGTAAGAAAGAAAGAAAGAAAGAGAAAGAACGATTAGTTATAAAGAAAGAATGAAAGAAAGATTAGTTAGAAAAAAGATAGAAAAAAGAAAGAAAGAAAGATAGATTAGTAAGAAATAAAGATGGATTAGTTAGTTAGAAAGAAAGAAAGATGGATTAGTTAGAAAGAAAGATTGATTAGTTAGAAAGAAAGATTAGTTAGAAAAAAGAAAGAAAGAAAGAAAGAAAGAAAGAAAGATGGATTAGTTAGTTAGAAAGAAAGAAAGAAAGAAAGATGGATTAGTTAGAAAGAAAGAAAGAAAGAAAGATTGATTAGTTAGAAAGAAATATAGATTAGATAGAAGGATAAATAGATTAGTTAGAAATAAAGATAGATTAGTTAGAAAGAAAGAAAGAAAGATAGATAGATAGATAGATAGATAGATAGATAGATAGATAGATAGATAGATAGATAGATAGATAGATAGATAGATAGATAGATAGATAGATAGATAGATAAAGTACATTGAATGGTAGTTTAATAGAGTCTAGGGCTTCAGAGAATTTAGATTTGAGTTTTTGGGTTGTACACTAATGGGCCACCGTAGTCTTGGCTCAATTTGAGCATTCTGCAATGTAAGTCTATGGGATTTTTATGGTTTTTAATATTAATTTTTAAGAAAACTGAAAGTCAAATCAGTCTGAAAAGATATAGCAACTCAAGGCAGAACAGTCTGAAAGTCTGACCCGAGTTTGGAGTTTGTAGAGTTAAAGCTCTAGGAGGAGTTAGTGTCAGAAAATGTTGGGTCAGAATAATAATAATAATACGTTTAAGTACAATATCAGTAAGTTGGCTTTCCCAAGCCAACTTAATAATAAGTTTAAATAGGATTTCAGTAAGTTGGCTTTCTCAAGCCAACTTAATAAATTAATAAATTAATAAATAGAAAAAAAAAAAGAAAAAAAAACATGATAAAGCTTGAGCGTTTGAGCAACCGAACACACTTCTCCAACACATATTGCTCCGCAACGTGCCAACGATTGTCGCTTTGGCCAGGTGGTGTTTATAACAGAGGGGGCGGAGCTTTAAATTCTAGAGAGCATTTGATTGGACAGAAGATTTGATGAGAAGCTGAAGTCATAAAGGTGATGTCATAAAAATCCCTGATCCATTTTAGCGGAAGTGAGAGACTGTAAGTTTAAATGCTTATGTCTCCTAAATGTGAATTTTGTCATTGTTTAGGAACAATGGTCATAACCTTAGGGCTAACATATTCATACTTAATATTTAGAACTTAAATTTAGATTTCAGGGGACCTTTAAGGGCTGAGGCAAAGAGAGAAATCCAAGGGAACAGGCAGAGAAACAAGAGAACCAGGATACAAAACCACTCAGAAATACCATTCGAAATGTACAAGACTTTGCAGAGAATAACAGAATGAACCAGGCATATATTCAACTTATTTTCGAACACGGAAGTAAATATGGGTCTAGTTTCCGGTTTTTGTGCGGCACTTCCGTTTCCTCGCTTCACTGGGCTAACTAACGTTATCGATCGCGAAGGATTATGCAGAGTTGACAGAAAAATGTTACACATGCCGTATCAGATGAATACAACAAAGAACTAAAGCCCTGCCTCACCTAGTTCGGGTACCGGACCTGGTTGAAACACATCTAGCTGGCAGAGTGCCAAAACTTCGCCGATTAGGGTTAGGACTAATATATCTATGGAGGTAGATATATGGACTGGACTAATATATCTATGGAGGTATTTTGTCATGTCAAATACATTAATAATGCCATCAGAATACAAACAAAGCACAGGATAGAAATAAGTAGATGATTATAAATAGTTGTAAATCATACAAAATAAATGCCATGATCACTAGATTTTATAGGTGTTACTATAATGATTTTGTTGATGGTGATCAGCAACCAAATAATGTGGAAGTTACTGCCTTCTGCCTTGGCATGAATTCTCACTTTTTGCTGACAATACAAAGGCAGAGTACAGTACAGTAACTTAAAAATAGTGGTCAAAAGTCAAGTTTGAGCTCAAGATTTTTTTATGTATATAATTTTCATTACTAAAACATCTATTTGCCAGATCAGGTCTTGTGTTCACGAAATAAAAAAAAACATACATACGGTCGCTTCGGTGGTTTCTTCAAATTTAAATCGAAGGGATTCCTCATTCTTCGGCGGTGGGGTTACGTTAAAGGTAGGACGCCTCGCAATTACATTCAGCTCTCTTACTCGTTCGATGATTAAAACATTTCTCCAAGTAAATCTTTCTTTTGTACCAGTTATTATGACAACCTCTAACTGCACAAACAATCCCGGTCTTCCTCGAAGCAATAACGATGAGTTAGTTGTTACGAAGACTTGTTTGATTAACCGCTACGGTGAAAAGTGAGTGACTGGAAGTGCCTGACCGGAAGTCTCGCACAAAAAAACGTCAACTGGCTGCGTCCGTATTTCCGTTAAAAATAAGGTGAATAGGGTGAGCTAAACAGGATAATGAGGCACAGCTGAAAACAATGAGTGCTGATGAGTCCCTGCAGAGAATTATGGGAAATGTAGTTTTTGAGGGTCACAATAGTCTGATGTGGAGTGCCCTCTGGTGGCTCTCAAGGGCACTCCAGCTTGTAACGCTCAGCCTAGATTATAGGTGATGATCATAGACTGTAAAAAAAATGGACGTAGTGTCCGTGACGTCACCCGTAGGTTTCTGAAGAGCTTTTTGAAGCCTAAAGTGGGCGGAGCCGGCCGTCGCCATCTTGGCCTCGCGTCCCCTTGCGTCACTCCCAGATAACAGAAAATGGGCAAAGAGGCGGGGCGTGGGCGGGGCTGAGGAGCCTGGCCATCTGAAACCACGCCCACCTAGCTCGACGTGATCGAGTTAGCTCAGGCTTGGGAGCTAATGCTATATGCTACTGACAGTACCAAGTCTGCGACTGCACAGGGCCTCGCGCTAAAGTGACAGTTGATGATGTAAAGCCAATTAAAAGTTCCTGTTTTTGCCCTTTGAAATATTATAATAGTTAAAAAACATGGCTACAAGTGAGACTGTGTATCATGATTCTGTACTATTCTGCTAGTTGAAAATGTATTATGTAGTAACTTAATATTACTCTGAGAGAGTGTGTGTGACAGTGATTTATGTGCATACATGTCAGTCACTCTTTTTTAATAGTCTATGGTCCGTCAGCACGGCATCGCTTGTCAAGTTCGTAGAGAGCTTATTCAGTCCATCTTAAATTCTGATTTGGCCGCCTCTCAAATGGGTTAAACCATAGATATATTACCTATGAAGTTCAAGTAAATGCGCTAGAAATCCGCGCTCATTCAAGGATGTGCATTTATTGCATGGACGGAGAAAGCACCGACACCTGCAGGATTTCATCTGACGGTACATAAGCATATTATAATCCATCTGTTCTGTGAGAGCAGAACAAACGAGCCTTTATATCTATAGACGTTTTTAAATCTGAAAACTCTAAAAAGCAACAAAATTGTAAAACATCCAGTAGTGCACGTTCACAGAGGAAAACAACTGAAATACAGCGCTGGTTGTTTTCTCGAACGATACTCGACGACAACGACGGAATCCAAAGCCGTGGGCGAAGTAATGGGTGTATTAAATTGTATGAAATAATCCCGAAAAAAAGCACAAACACTGCAGAGATGGCAAGTTCAGCAGCTAACAGTGACGCGGCTAACAGCAGACAAATGGCTAGCATTGACATCAGCGGCAATCCACCTGTCACTCAAGTGGCCACGCCCTTAATTATGCAGAACTTCAAGGCTTAGTATAATTTAAATGGATGAGAAAATTCCCCCCTCACAGTTGTCATGAAGGGAAAAATTAGCTGTATAGACCAAAACCACTTTTTGCACCAGGCTGTAAACATGTTTTTTTCTGCTGTAAAGTTGGGCATTTCAACATGGGGGAGATACAGATTTGACTCACTTCTGGTCAGGGGATCTCTGGATAATCCGTAATTCGTTTGTAATTATAAAACGAAAATACCGTTTTTCTGTTTTCTGTTTTTTGTTTCAAAACGAAAAACCAAATAACCGTTTTTGGTGTCAGAATCAAAAAACGAAAAACCAATTAAAAACGGCCCGTTTTTCGTTTTTGGCGATCATTTTATCGTTATTCCTTTTTGAACAAAGAATGAAGAGAGTCTTTGAACTTCAGTCAATTCGTTTTTCGTTTATAAACCAAAAACGGAAGTCACCCCTTTATTCGTTTTTTCAAAAAAACGAAAAAACTAGATTTCAGCTTGATTTTTAGTTTTTTAGTTCACAGGCAAAAAACGAATAAATTACTTCAAAATTCGTTTTCCACATGTGGGCGGCCTGACACGCCCCCTTCCGCCGATTGGGGCGTGCACCTGAGACCCGCTGTCAGACTCTTTAAAATGGAGAGTGACTCACAGGGTCGCGAGACGACGTAAAGTACATGCATCTGATAAGTTTTATCGAGTTGATGTCAATAGCGCGCGCTCTCTGTAGGCATTTTTATATTTTGCCGCTATGTGAAAAAATCCAGCAAAATGCGCCGACGCGTTTGTCGACCCCAGAGGATTAACTTTAGCCTAACCATAAATTGTGATTCAAATATATATGATCACTCACATCAAGACGCCGCTGCGGTGGTGGAGTCCATGCAGGAGGAGCAGCGTTTGGCACTGCGTCGCTTTTCAGCGCGAGCTGTGTGGAGAAGCCCATTTCCACCTCGTTTCAAAAGCAATTCCGCGTAAAATGCAGGTTTCACACTCACGGTCTTCCAGGCCAAGTGCATGCAACCACTGGCGCCTAATTTCCAAGTCTGCTGGAAAGCTATGCAGTCCAACAGTGCTGTTGCAACCAGCAAACACTACACCTACGTACCCTCCTGACCACTGTACTAAATACAGATAAATCTTCGCTAGCTCATCATACCAAGGGCGTGGTGAGCTCGTACCAGGGGCGTGGTGAGCTGGAACCCGCTTACGTCACGTAGTACCGCTAACATCCAATAGGAAAATTCAACTGCAGTAGCCACCGTTCAACCTGAAGAGGGCAGCACTCAGACGTTTTTACACCATATATTGTAGAATTAAAACACTTTATACCCAAATGTCAAAAAAGTTACTTGAATCAATGAACAGCTCTAATAAAGCCCCATTCTTACAGATCATTAACTAAAAAAAGTTGGTTTAGGGTTTAGTTACCCTTTAAACTGTACAGGGCAGGTCCTATTGGGCTTTCTTCTGTGCAACTTTACACGTTTCACAGAAATCTTTACATCAGAAATATTAATTATTAGTCTGCCACCAGCCTGTTTTATTTAGCTGTGCTGAGTTAAATCTGTGTGGTGAAGCTGCGCTTGACAGCGCCGAGCGGGAGAGGCTCTGACCAATGTTCAGTCAGCAGTCAGAACTTTTATTTTAGACGCTGCGTTTTGCCACGGGATGGTGATTGCAAATACTGTAATGCCAATCGGCTGAGGGTGGGTACCAATGATGGTGAAATACATTTTTACTGAAACTGTAATCATAGCCGCGACCCGCGAGAATGAGACAGATGATTGACAGGACGATAGCGGAGGCAATTAAAGGCGCAAGATAACTTCTGTTAACAAAAACATAAATAAAAAAGTGTTTAATATAAGTGACTTTGTTTTATTGTTTTTGTTGTTTTTAATCAAATAATTGTGAACCACAAACTGAGCCTTCGTTTTAAAGGGCAATTTCCAAATATATTTTATTTATTTGTTATAATATGGGTATTTTATAATACAGCATAAATAAAAACAAACACACGTAATATGTATGCCTATAGGCAAAACACCACAGTTTTTTGGTTCTGTTTGTGTGAACTTTTATCCTCAACCATATTTCTTCATGGGCTCCACTCCAGGGGTCACGCTCAGCACCCCTACTTCCCATGGTACTAACTGTAATTATGCTGACCCAGTTTATATGTAAAATCTTTGGTATATGTAATCTAAATGTAATATCTAAAAACACTTTACAGTGTGATGGAAATAAACTTTTCTTAACCCCCTGAGGTCTACGGTATCGCCGGCGATACCAGCTCGCTTTTTTTTTATCAGTGTAAAATAAACTCAGAAATACTCTGTTGACTTTGATTTTTCATAGGAGTTTCGTACATCAATCGATTCTGTTAAATGTGTATTATTTTTGTGTATACTCATAATAAAAACAAAGTGTTGAGCTTTTCGCCAAATAAAGAAAAATAAACACGAAGCGAGTTCTGCCTTCTCTCTGTCAGTGTAGTCCATTCTGAAACGCGTCCGAAAATATACAATAACTCGCCGAATACTTCTCACACAGACACGTGAGATATGTCTTTATGAAGCTTGAAATCTCTTCTTTTAAATGAAGTAATTTATATAAAAAACAAATGTTTTCAACTCATGTAATCCGTTTGAAAGCAAGGAGAGGTACCGTTTTTCCTTCTGCCTCATTATCTCTATAATGAGTTGAGGCCGCCCCGCCCCCGGCGCTATTCAAATGGTAAATAGTTTAGGTGATCTAGTATGCATCGCATACGCCCCCCGATCAATGCCATAAAAACACAGTTTCTTCATCAGACTTACTGATAGTTCATCGCGTTTTGAGTATGGCACGCTTCTCCAGTAAAGACGCCCTTCAGATGATTCTGGACAGCGAGGAAGTTGTTTCCTCAGAGGAAGATTGTAACTCAGACTACAAACGGCAGCATTTTGAAGAGCGAATTCCGCCGAGGACACAATTTCGGAGTAAGTTTTACTTAAAAGTCTTTTGTCTTTTATTTTTCGTGTTCGCATTTATGAGGAAAAAACAATATTACGTGACAGTTCTCCATATGGACGCGAGCGCTCTGAAAGCCACTAAAAGACTTTCAAACTTTCACAGAGACCTCAAAACAGAAACTACAAATCCTTTCTTTAAAACGAATTTCGTTTTGTATCAATTGTATCTTAATTTTAATAATTTTTTCATTAACAAATTTCCTGGATTTAAAGTAAATATAGGCTATAGCAATCACAACATAAGGTGCTTGAACTGGAGATCATCATTAACCAGACCGTAGCCTACTCGCCTCACATGTCTAAAAAATGTGAAATATATTTACAGAAAGCTGGTTCTAAACAAAACCATCCAAAACAAAAAACTATGTAGCCTAATAAATGTGCATTTCTCCGGTGCGTTCACTAGCCTACTGCGAAGATCGCGAGTCAATAGCCTATCGTCAACTTCATCTTTGCCAGAAGTTACATTTAAATTGCGTGTGTGAATGAATGATGATGTTTTAGCAAACTGTATTGCTATACTGAGGAAAGGAAAATTCGACTGAAATATGTTGAAATAAAATGTAGGCTATTTGTATAAGCAACGTATTAAACTGCAAATTAACAATATGCCCTAATATTTCATGAAAACAACGTTACAGTCAGGCGAAATATGAAAGACAACATCTTGTTGACTAGATTTGGGTACAGTTTTTACTGTAGAATATACTGCCACGTCAAATAAGCTTTTGTTTAGCAATTTCTATATCTATTTTTGTCAAAAATAAAGTCATCAATTAAGATGTTAGCTGTTCCAATGTTGACTATATTCAAACTAATGAATACATAGATCAAATGTAGGCCTATAATCTTTTTTTTTTTACAAAGAAAGAGTACACTTGAAATATTGTTGAAATTGTAATTATTGTTGTAATTGTAACCTTTTTAATAAAATAGCAAAACATATTTACAAGATAGATGTAAGCAAAATCTTAAATGGTCAATATAAGTCTTCTTCTAAATATATCTTTTGTCCTTGCATTGTGGGTCAGTCACTGTGTCACACCTGTGTGAATGGCTCATCATTATGCAGAGTGGGTGGTAATTCAGGTGTAAACCACTCCTCGTTCACGCCCCCTCGCATATTGGCTTTCCAAGCAAAACCTGTTTTACATCAATTTAAATCAATGTATGGTTTTATTTGAACGATAAAGCAAGACTATTTTCACATAATTTTGAAGAAAAAACTATAGGCGACGACATCCATTAGTCAAAAGTCTTATTCACACATATTTACTATGTGTTTTGTGGCCTTATTTCAGAAATTTTAGTTTTTAGTTTTTTCAATATCCACGCATAAACATTATTCTCTCAAAAATGAAAACATGTACATACACGTGGCTCACATATTATGGTAGCCCTGTTTGTGCTTTATAGAGTGAATTTACACCTTTGCCATTAATATGTTTATAAGCAACTGAAAAAAGCACAAATGTCAGGGCATGTCAGAACATCTCAAGGGCCCAGAAAACCGCTCAGACTCCAGAGGGTTAAAGCGTGTTGTATATCACCACAGATTTATTGACACCCTTCTATCTGTGTTGTATACTGTAATAGACAATTGTCCTGCAGAATGATGAGGTTTTTTGTAAGAAAAACATTGCGAGCAAATGTCGAATTGTTGTTTGAAATATAAATCATCAACGTAAGAGGCTTTAGGCTTTTCTGACCCTGCATTTAGATTAGAGCCCGACCGATAAAGGATTTTTAAGGCCGATACCGATACAAATATTTGGTGATTTAAAAATCCGATATTCCGATATATCGGCCGATATATATATATTTTTTTAAATCCAGAAACGCGTAACAAAACACGAACAGATTTCCCTAACATTAGTTATTTGTCGTTATTTAAGAGTCCTCAGCCTTACTAAAATAATATGATAATGCAGTTTAAAAATAAACTTGTTTGTTTTATTGTCACAACAGAACAGAATATATTAAAGTTCTGATAAATATAATGTATAAAAATACAAACTTAAGATATGAAACTTAAAGTCCTTTGAAAAAAAAAAAAAGTCAACTATTATTATTAATATTGACAGTAATAAATCAATTATGTAATAATATGTGTGTGTGTGTGTGTGTGTGTGTGTGTGTGTGTGTGCGTGAAGAACTGATGAGATTGTAAATGTGTACCTTGAAATGCAATGTAAGTCGCTTTTGATAAAAGCGTCTGCCAAATGTCAATGTTATAAGCTACCTTATAATTACAATGTCAACTTGCTTATCCCTTTACCTGCACTCTTTTAATTCTATCCATCTATTCCATCATTTTCAATCATCATTTGCTGCCTGCCTTCTAAAATCTACTACTTAGTGATGCACTAAATACATTATGTGACTCGTTAATGCTGCGGCTAAACGAAGTCAGCAACGCACACTTGGATTTCACACACGTGTAAAAGAAAAGCTAACTTTTATGCACAGGCTATGTTTGATACTTTTTCTCTATGTCTAAATGTTCACTCCTCGCGTGCCTAACTTACATTTTACAATGCAGAGACTGGAACTACAGATATGCTAGTTATAAATACAGTAATCATTACTTTATTTAGGCAGAATAAGTTCGTTGTGATTTCCAAGCGTTTCCACTGTCGGGCCAGTGCGAGCCAGGGCTTTAAGCGGGCCGTGCCGGGCTAATAGCACCGGGCTAATAGCACCGGGCCTGCGTTTCCACTGTCGGGCCAGAAGCTCCACAGCGCTTCACTAAAACACGCCCGTAACACGCCTCTCTGGAACAACGTCACACTAACTTATTCACCAACAAATGGAAGTTTTATCAGAAAACTAATCAGAAATCACTGGAAACAGCGTTGAAAACAAACATGATAAAAGCGGCCGTTTGCTGGCATTTTTGTTGTTTAGTTGAATATTTAAAACCCAAGCATCGATGTTTTACCACAGGTTTACAATAAAAAGTGATACATTGATCATAATGAATTAATTTATGTCAAAATTGCACATTAGTCACTCAGAAATAAATTACCGTTAGGTCTATTTCACAAAAGAAAGAGGACACACTTAC
Organism: Leuciscus idus; assembly: GCA_021554675.1. Taxonomy (NCBI): domain Eukaryota; kingdom Metazoa; phylum Chordata; class Actinopteri; order Cypriniformes; family Leuciscidae; genus Leuciscus; species Leuciscus idus. The sequence goes on from CM038626.1 coordinate 4,451,262, forward strand.
TTCTTCAGTCGCGTCTGTTACTGTTTATCTGGTAGTTACAGGACATATTTACATCACATTTAGAAAGAATGATGATTTCTACAAATATATGCCACCAAAAATACGACCTGAGGAGCTTTAGCACTCTCTCGACTCCCATACAGATATTTTCAGTCAGAGAAACAGAGGAAGCTCCCGAAAAAAAAGTTGCTTTATTTTATGATAGTCCGGTATAAAGAGACGAGACGTAGGCTACTGACAGATAAAATAAAAACATGACTGTGATAGCCTTTATGATTGGTCTGATTTCTTCAAGCGTTCACTAACGTTATGTTTTTACACTATGCGTATCTTCAAGCGTTTACTATGTTTACTATGGTAATGGTTAGCGCGCATAGTCTTTGCATCACAAACACAGGGCATTCAAACATGAACGCAAGTTAAATTATTTTAAAAGTTTTTAATGCTGACAGAATCATCCGGCGCTGCCGTCTCCCGACTCAGGTGAACTCTGGACTCTGTTCGTAACCACTCCTCTAGCCCGAGCGATCTTCCTTGTATAGTGCCCTCTGGTGGACAAACTATGCAGCGCCAACACTCATAACATGGTTGAAGGGTGTTTCGTCCGCTTTTATTTTATTTTTTAAATATTCATTTATCGGCCATTATAAATGCCGATACCGATAGTTTGAAAAATGCCTAATATCGGCCTGCCGATATATCGGTCGGGCTCTAATTTAGATGTACATTACACACTGTCTAATGCAGCTCAAAGGAGGCACTGTGAATTTGCATAGCAATTTCATTCTAAGAGGCTATTTAATGTGAAGTGACAACATGAAACACTACTTTCAATATATTAAAAAACACCAGTAGTTGGTGGCAAGTCAGCCTGATAATGATTGAATACCAATTTACTAATTTAGGCTAACAATAAGCAGATTACATAATTATACCATGAAAAAAATAATAATATATATATATATAAAAAGGCAGGATCACTTACTGGTGGAACCCAAACTGAAGTCCAGTCCTGGCTGTATAATCAACATTGGTCAGTGAGCCTCTCCCGCTCGGCGCTGTCAAGCTTCACCACACAGATTTAACTCAGCACAGCTAAATAAAACAGGCTGATGGCAGACTAATACTTAATATTTATAGATGTTAAGATTTCTGTGAAACGTGTAAAGTTGCACAGAAGAAAGCCCAATAGGACCTGCCCTGTACAGTTTAAGAATCTGTAGCCATAGTAGAGGACTATTATTTTGTTGAACAGACCTGAGCGACAACTGATGACGTCACATGCTCAGACTTGCTTGACCAATCGGCGGAAGGGGGCGTGTCAGGCCGCCCACATGTGGAAAACGAGTTTTGAAGTCATTTATTCGTTTTTTGCCTGTGGACTGAAAAAACGAATAAAGGGGTGACTTCCGTTTTTGGTTTATAAACGAAAAACGAATTGACTGAAGTTCAAAGACTCTCTTCATTCTTTGTTCAAAAAGGAATAACGATAAAATGATCGCCAAAAAACGAAAAACGGGCCGTTTTTAATTGGTTTTTCGTTTTTTGATTCTGGCACCAAAAACGGTTATTTGGTTTTTCGTTTTGAAACAAAAAACAGAAAAACGGTATTTTCGTTTTATAATTACAAACGAATTACGGATTATCCAGAGATCCCCTGACCACTTATGCATCCAGCCTCAAGCGGCCAGTCGATGAATTGCCGTTGAATTCACTTCGTGTTGGTTTCAAGAGAGAGACAGAGAGGTTGCTGCTTGGTGATGATACACAAAAACGTTACGGCCTTGACCCTTCTTTAAACTTATGTTTGAATGTTTATCAAAAAGAACACTTGGATAACATCAACTCGGTTTAAACCCAAAGTGTATTTACAATAAGTAAAAAAATAAATAAATAAATAAAAAAAAAACACCAAGCTGTACTAAGAAATATATAGACATCTCATATAAAGAAAAACAAGAAACAAATTGTAATATAAGTGGAGGAATTGTCCGTATTAGTCCCTTACAATGTACTCTGTGTGTGTGTGTGTGTGTGTGTGTGTGTGTGTGTGTGTGTGTGTGTGTGTGTGTGTGTGTGTGTGTGTGTGTGTGTTGTTGAATCGGCTTCACCGGCTGATTCCTCTGATGGTCTTCGTTTAGCAGTCACAGTGGGGGCCTTCCCGGTCATAAATGACCGGACACCTAAAAATGAAACTTCCTCCATCCCAGTAAAAACCAATGCAATTTATTTTTGTTCTATAATATTTATTCTTTTTAATTTAGAATTTTGAGACAATTTGATTGAACTTATTAATATTTATGCAATATTTATAGTCCATTTTTTGCCATTGGAAATAATGTTTTTTTTTTTGTTTTTTGTTTTTACCAAAAAAAATTTCTATGCAGTATTTTCGGGTAAAATAGAGACTAGGCTTTCAGAAAAAAAATAAAATTAAAAAAAATTAATCAATTTATTAAACATAAAATTAAATAAAACATGTTATTGCATGGGTTTACCACTAGATGCCTGTATAGCTCTAAATGGAGATGTTTGTGAATTCTAGTTGTTTTTGGACCAAATTACTTACTTTTAAGATGTGGATTGAATGTATTTTTTTAGAAATTCTCAAATAATACTTTTTGCCAAGGTTTATAACATTTTATTAATTATTATTTTAATAATTTTAATAATTATTATATTAATTATATATACATATATTAATTATAATTATTAATTATGTTATGTTTTTCACTCTTGATGTTTTAGAGCTTCACCCCTTCATAGCTGAGCACCTTTTTTCTGCATCGTGGCTGATTTGTAGAGAATTTTTGTGTTTTTGTAAATTTCCCATTCATTTCCTATGGGGGTAATTTTGACCAAAGACCAAAATCATGACTAATTTTTTTACGACCACTTAGCATGCTCGGATCATGAACTTAATTTTTTTGTGTGTTCACATACCTAATGCCAGAAAAGTTACCAAGTTTCGTAACATTCTGATGAAGCTGTGATTTTTAAAAATTCAAAACAGATTTTTGTAATCTGAATTTATTGGTGTGTATGTGTATAAACGTGTGTTTGTATGTGTGTGTGTGTGGGTGGGTGTGAATTTTTTGCACTCTTGATGTTGTAGAGTGTCACCCCTTTACTACGGTGTACTTTTTTTTAGAATCGTGTCCGATTTGTAGATTGTACAGACAAAAATTCAGAGAATTTTTGTGTTTTTGTAAATTTCCCATTCATTTCCTATGGGTCGGTCATTTTTGACCGAAGACCACGAGTGTGACTATTTTTTTTAAGACCACTTAGCATGCTCGGATCATGACCTCAATTTTTTTTTGTATTCACATACCTAATCCCAGAAAAGTCACCAAGTATCATAACCTTCCGATGAAGCTGTGATTTTTAGAAATTCCAAACAGAAAATTATTCGGTCAGAAATGACCGAGGACCATCAGAGGGTTAAGTCCGGGAGCTCGATGTGAAGGCAGCAACTGTCCGGTGACGAAATCCCAAAGGCAAAAAATCCAACAAAGTACTGACGATGCCACAATGATTTTTCAGTCACAGTCTTGAACAGATTTATAGATGAGATAATCCAGCGATCGATCGCGAATCTCTTTAAGCACCGAAATGTAGCTACTGTACGCCGGTTTTTCGGCTCCTCTAAACGGAAGTCATTCAGCTGATTCGACTGACGTCACAGGGGATTCCCTGGAGCTAAGCCACAGAACTCTTGCGTGAGTAAAACGGGAACTCAACCACATGTCCGGGCAATAAACACAGTAGGGATGGGACGGTATGAAAATTTAATATCACGATTATAGTGACCAAAATTATCGCGATTATCAATATTATCACGGTTTTGTTAAAACGAGATGAAAGTGTTCAAAAACAGATGATGATCACACTGAAGGCATTTCAACAAGTTTTATATTTGAAAATCAACAAACAACAAATAAAACAAGCAGCTCTATGCTCTTTTTAAAGCAAGATTCTATTCTGTGCCATTTCCTTCCTTATAATGACGGTCGTCAATAGCAACGCATTATAACACCGCGCACATCCATTTTAACGGCCACCTAGTGTTAAGTAGTGTTCATGACATGAATGTTGATGTGCCTTTAAGATAACTTCTTCTATGGCATACGTTATTGTATGCATGCTGTTTTTATGTGAGCGCGCACGCACAGTGAGAGTGAGATTGCTCGCGCTAAGAGGAAGAAGATGACCGCTCTACTGCTGACCGTTGTTTTATTATAATGTGTTTACTTCCACTTTGATTTGTAGCGTGTATTAGAGTGTTTTCTTTTCCCTTTTAACATTCGCTCTTCGACATGTATGTGAAGAGTGTGCTTATAACTGAGAGAAAACATCTATAAAAGTCTCGTGGAACTACCAGTTCATTTGCACTGTCTTCAAACTCTCTGACAGACGTTACACCATGTATCACAATGGACGCGCTCTCTCGTTTCATTCAAATAACTTGCCGTCTTGCGTCTCCATTTTTAATTGTATTGAAATTTAAATCAGAGTTGATTTATTGTTTACAGAGTTTGATAATATTGTTGTGATCATCTTGTCTGAACGATTGTTTTCCATCCTCGATTAAGTTTGCCTCAGGACTTTTGTTAAAGCCAAAATATGACCACACCTCAGAATTGGTTCTCTTAAAAGGCTGAAAAATCTCCCGAGCGCTGTCACTGCCTTCCGCTATTCCTTCTTGAATAAAAAAAACAACAACATTGCGCGCTGAGCCTGCGTCAGACTGTTGCTGGCTGGACAGGATCTAAAAATCGCGATAATCAAACACGGTTTTAATGATAATTAAATTTTAAACGATATTACTAACCGTCAGTAAATTTTATCGTGGTTTATAGTGAAACCGGTAATCGTCCCATCCCTAAAACACAGGTAGAATAATTATAAAATAGCAGCTGTCTTATAAGATTATTTTTAATAATTCATTGCAATATAAATCCCTTATGTGGCCGCGCTACAAGCTGGTGATCGAAACAGTCAGATGGACGCAATATGAATTTGGGCACAATTATTTTACAAAAAGGAAAAAGTTAATCAATTCAAAGTAAGTGTGTAAACAACAAATGAACTTGTGAAATGAGTTTCAGAACAGAAGACTTTCTAACCACTTCATTCACTCTTTAGGAAGGACAGTGGATGTGGACTGATGGATCTGTCTATGATTACATCAACTGGTGCAGTGGACAACCTGACAATTATGTAAATAATGAGAACGTTCTGGCAATAAACATTGGTAGGAATATAACAGATTTCTTCAAACTAATTCAATATAAAGTTAATTGCATTAATAAAAGTGTCTTTGATTCAGAAAAAACAATCATTTATTTATTGTTTATCTTATCCTAGATAACAACTGCTGGAATGACGGTCAAGAACATGAAACATTTTCTTATATTTGTGCTAGAAGTCTTTTTTAAAAGTCATTCTGCCTACAAGGTCATTGATTGATCATGCATTTAAACATTTTCTGAATTTATCTTTACTACAGAAATCTTATTTTTTAAAGGGAACCTACTTAATTGATGACAATTTAAGTGTAATAGAAACATACAGCATCTACATTATGTAAATCTGAATTTCAACCTCTTTTTAACTTTAATTTCTCCAATCAATAAAAGCATTGAAAAAGGTTTTGTTCTGTTTTGTAGTATTGGCTCAAACATATAATAGCGTACCGTTGAAGAAAGCATCATCAGCTTCTGTGCCTTCAGTAAGCGCTCTATGTTACTCCGTCTATAGCTTGTTTGTAGACAAGTGATTCTGATGACGCGCAAAATTCAGATGGAGGTCAGGAAGAGAAAAGCAGAATGGACGTGATGGAGGAAAGTCCGTACTGTGCTAGTATAGAAAGGTATAAAACAGAAAATCACAACATATGTTGGACGTGATCCTTATGTAATGAAGAGGAGCATTGCCTGTCATTTGAGGTGGTAGATATAGAGAATGTGAAGCTGAGGTCTGGTTTGTATATTTCACACTGCCTTTCTGCTAGGGCAGTATTTAGATTTTCTGTCGTGATTGTGAAAAATGTAATTCACAGGAACTCACATCATCGTTCAGGGAGAAAACTAGGCAATATAATACGCTTTTTCACCTTGTGTAAAAACACCAAGGAAAGCAAATTGAGGAGGAGACGGGAAGACGCCGGATAGCAAATCTTGTAATAATGTCACTGATTATACCTCATCACTCAATAAAATAATCATATTGCTGAGTGTTTTTGAAAGTTTTGTATTTTATTTGGTTTAATAATTAACATTACATTTGCGAGTATGATTCTCACTCAGGTTGTGAATTAGCAGAACTTGCACACAGCCACTTCAGACCTGTTCACAAGCTTCTATAGATTTGATTTTTCTTGTCATTTGTTGAAATAAATACAAAAAATACAGTGTGTCGGTGTCTGTCCGCTGAACGTGACGCTCCGATTCTCCTCTGTGGTCATACTGTATGGGAAAGTGAATATTTACAATGACAACTATAAAACTTCAGTTACATTTCACCTTTCCAACAAAGAAATGGATCGACTTCTGTCAGCTTGTTGAACACATTTTTATATTAGACATTTCTACCATATGATAGCTGAAGCAGCAGCGCGTGACACTGTTTTCACAGAACTATATTATAATATTATCAACATTGTGAACAGAATTCTACAAAACTTCAGTGAAAACATCAAATGATCATGCAATGGGATAAAATAGCTTCTCTTCCCTGCAAACGATACCATGAAGAATGTGAATATTTAACCAAGTCAAAAAGTAAGCAGTTGTCCATATTAATTTCAGTTTCAGCAGACGCAAAACACCATTAAAGGTGACAACTTTTAAAGTAAAAAAATTATAAAATTTATGTAAATGATAAAAGCTCCTTGTGGTTTCTCGGTTTGATCGATTTGAGCAACCATAACCAATGCAAAACATAGGCATTTTGAGTTTGTGATAGTGCTTTACTATGTAGAAAATGGTGTCCTGCCCTCCATCTTCATCTCGAGCCACAGCGTGACGTCATGTGCAAACAACCTATTTGGTGTTGTTTATCCTGTAGGAATATATAGAGATCAAGACCAATAAGCAGTTTAGACTGAGTGTGTCTCCTTGCATTATGGGCAGGGTTAGGGTTAGGCATTATTGGGCAGCCTCATTTATCAATCTAACGTATAGACAGATGTGCGCTGGAAACGGCCGTACGCCCAGTTTTCTGTCGTATGTTTTGTTCTGTCATAAACGAGGCCCATGATATTTGTGTGGTCTGCTTGGGAGCAAAGCATGCTGTCGAGGGGTCTGACTGTGTTTGTTGCCAAGCATTCACATAATGCATCTCATAACCTTGTGCTCTTAGTTAGATGAGATGCACATGATTATCTTGCTTGAAATGTTTTGAACAGCAGTTATGCTAATTATTCTCCATTTGCCTTTGTTTAAAACTCAGGATTTGCAGTTTGCATCCAGTTGGGCAAGAAGCCCTCCAACTCTAAATCAACATACAAAATTGCCAGATAATTTATATATTGTAATCATTACGATCATCAGACCATGAAGGGGTAGGTGAAGAGGAATGGTGAGGTTTGAGGAGGGAAACGTGAAAAGTGACCAACGAAACGGGGACTCAACTTGACTGGTCAACTGTAGCCGGTGTCACAGATGGAGAGCTGGACATTCTGCTCTGGTTTGTATGTGGGAGCATTAGATCTCCAGGTGGCAGCCTGAATTTTCTGCAGATGGACATGAGCTGAATCCCACACCCTCTCGCTCTCTTCAAACTAGTGGCCTTCACTTCTTGAACCTCAGATGGTTTGCCAGGCCAGAAGAATAGAGGGTGTTGGAAGCCAAGGACGCAAAGAGAGTCTTGTGTGTACTAAATGCAGAAAATGGTTCCAGCTGTGTTGGTTGTCGTGGCAATATTTCCTCAGGATACATCAAATCTTCTGGCTCTTACCCTTCGCCTGCCCTTTTGTCTGCGGGTGGTAACCTGATGATAAACTCACTGACATATCCAGGACTGAGAAGGACCTCCATACCTGGGAGATTAACTGGGGGCCATGGTCAGACACTATGGCTGTGTCCGAAATGGCGTACTTCCCTACTATACAGTAGGTGAAAAACAGTATGTGACAGAAGTATGTTCGAATTCACAGAACTCATAAAAGTGTTGGCAAAAAATACCCGGTTTACCTACTACTTCCGGCGAGATTCTAAAGTGTGCATATGATGGACACATTACTATCCCATGAGGCCACGGGAGAGGATTTGTGAATGGTGGTGAAGCAACGCAACTGATGCTGGTAGGTCACATGATAATGACAGCATGAAGTACATCCGTATTACATTCAGACCCTTCATTGGCACCAGACAACAAGCTTTGGAAAGCTAATCCACTGCCACAAGGACCATCTGATGCTGCAAGATCAGGGATGAAGTCCAGTCCAAGGTGTGATGGGGGCAATGAGGAACGGGCTGAGGAAGGAGCTTGCTGATAGACAGCTGGCAAGGAGATTTGGGAATTTCACAGTCTAGGCAGCCCTGCATGAACCGATGAACTTCCTGGGACATATACAGGCAGCCCGGAAGGGGAGGTAGAGATTAGGATGAATGAGGAAAGGTGTGTTGGTAAGGGTGTGTATTGGGATGGTAAGATCAAATCAGAGAAAAGCTTTAATTATGACATTCATAAATTTGATAACAGTTACCTTCTGATACACATTTCAACCACCCAGTTGGGTCCCTTTGCCTTATAGAAAGACAATTTGGCTCCTTCTTGGTCCACAGGACTGTCTCTCATATCCAAATGGAAACAGTGACATGAGTGTCTTTGTTCCCTGAGCAAAGTTCTGCAGAACATCAGAGATGCCATATGTGGGTGTAAAATCCTCATTCTGTTATTAACTTTTAACTACATTCAGTAATTATATTTGTAAGCATAGTATAAAAGAAAATGAAAAAATGCCACCCTTTACAAGCATTACCTTATTATCTGCTTGATCCAGATGATTCCACTGAAAATGAAGGTTATGGAAGTTCCTCTATTTGTCATCTCTTGGACTTTTTCTAAAGACACATTTAAGCTTAGTTTTCCAGGTTTACTAAGAATAATAATTCTCTAAAACAAGTTAGAAACATTGACAGAATTGAGGATGACAACAATTGGCTCTGCTGTATCAGCAGGTTCAATATGGTTAGTGTATATGTGGATTTAGCGACGCAGGGGAATAAGATCCCATTAAGGCAGCATCCGTTTATGATTTTAATAAATATTCAGTGAATATGTTGTTATTGCATACTTCTTTATAATGTACTAGGCAGAAACCCCTAGGTTTAGTGATTAGTCAGGATCAGCAGTCAGCAGTAGTCAGGAGACTTCCAGGTATCATCAGATAATCCCAACAATAGCCATAATCAAGTTCAAATAATCAAATTACCAGTGCATTCTCTCACTAAAAATTAAGCAATTAATGCTGTTGTTACGGAATCAGACTCACAAGAAGGAGATTGAAGATAACGGAGTTTGAGACAACAACTGAGCGGATGAACTGAAAGCAGGTTAGTGGTAAGTGCAATGATGCTTTGGAGAGCGTAGTGCTGGTGATGAATAGAATGGTTCTTCTTACAGGTGTGAAGTTCGGTGGTAGGCTGGAGGAGAACGGGGATCGCTGGAGACAGGGAGAATAGTCCACATGGCATTAACGAGACCGGACAGTGAGCCGTGGTGAAGTGTGTGCTTAAGGCGAGACACGGCAGGCAAAAACATCTTTTTTTTTACTGGTCAATTTTTTGATTTTTGGATATTTGTCTTCAATAACATGTCTTCTTTCAGACTTGTGGTGAAAAAAAGTCCGAAATACACATTTAGGTCTTTATTTTACTACACTTTGTCTGTTTGCGTCTGTAGATTTCTCATAAATTCAACAAAAGTTGGCGTTCTTAATCAACATACTGCTCCGCGATCGCTGCCGGCACCCTGTCATCACAAGCACGTTAGGAAGCTCTCTCTCTCCTGTACAATGCTGTCGGATCCAAATATGGTCATTTCCTTTTTATCAGCAACCAATCGTGAAAGAAAAAGGGCTGAATGCGCAATCTCATTGGCTGATGATAAATCTTTAAAGCCTGTTTTCTCAAAATGACTTCTCTCATACTCCAAGTCCGAAATCTCCACTTCAGTAGCACCTATATACACCAAACTTTCCAGTCTTGTACCTAGTTATATTATGAAGACATTTACAGAGGGATTTGTAAATATATTATTCCTAGCCTGATTTATATAACATTTTATTCCAAAAAACATGGCGAAAATCATTTTTTTAAGGCTACTGACAGTATATTCTGATTTACAGGATAACAAAAGTGTCACGAACTGCTCGGAGACCAGAAAGTTTAGATCCAAATGCAGCTTTAATCAGAAGGGGACAATCCAGACACGTAAACAAATGAACAGGCAACAGGTCCAAGTCCAGGGGCCTATACCATGAAGCCGGTTTAAGTGGCTAGCCAGCTATGTTTCAGTTTAGTTTCCGCCAACCCTGGGTTTTAGGTACTATGAAAGTAGCTTGGCTTTAATCGGAGTTCGTCGCCATCTTACGCTGCACGGCTAACCTGCTCCGGGGCAGGTTATGTTCTGGATTCAAGATCTCAGACTGAAGTTTGACCAATCAGCTGAGAGCAAAGAAACATATAGGTGACGTAACTTATTCCCAGTGTCTGTTACAATGACTTCACCTTTTCTTCCAAATCCGGTGGACATCTCAGCGCAAATTGTTTGACGAGCACTTCGTAGAGAAAGAGTTTTTAGCCAGACAAAATCCCCTTGCCTTTCCTGATAGTTATTTGTATGAAAGATACAGATTTTCCGCGGAAGGAATGTCTTATCTTTGCGAACTTCTTGAGCCGCACATAAAGAATTTAACACGTCGAATTCATGCACTTACTGTACCGCAAATATTGCGTTGCGTTTTTTTTTTGTTGCAAGTGGTACATTCCTGCACGGTGGGTGACGCACAGAAGCTCGGGGAAAACACGGTTTGTCGAACCATTCGTAAGGTGGTCCTCGCTCTGCAGGAGTACATGAATAGTTTCATTAATAGTGTTCCCCGGACATTTATCGGCCATGTCCATAAAAGAGGGCTTTTATAAAATTGCCGGTAAGATATATTGATAGGGTGACATCAAGTCAAGTCAAGTCAAGTTTATTTGTATAGCGCTTTTCACAATACAGATTGTATCAAAGCAGCTTCACAGTATTAAATTAAAATAATACAACAAAGTTTGTTTCAAGAGGAATTTATTGATTGATAAAATTAAATTAAATATCCCCAACTGAGCAAGCCAAAGGCAACAGTGGCAAGGAACCGAAAAACTCCATCAAGTGACCTAATGGTATCCTAAAACTCCATCAGGTGACCTAATGGAGAAAAAAAAAAACTTGGGAGAACCCAGGCTCAGTCGGGGGCCAGTTCTCCTCTGGCATTTATGAGCTAGAGGCCGGATTGTAGTTTGAACTGTAGGATTATATGAATGCCTGGCTGAAGAGATGCGACTTTAATCTAGTTTTAAACTGGGAGAGCGAGTCTGAGCAACGAACAGTATCAGGAAGACTATTCCAGAGTTTTGGAGCCAAATGTGAAAATGCTCTCCCTCCTTTGGTGGTTCTGGATATCCTAGGTATGACCAAAAGCCTTGAATTTAGTGATCTTAAAGAGCGCGATGGATTATAGGGTGATAGAAGATCCGTTAAATAGACTGGAGCTAAGCCGTTTAGGGCTTTATAAGTCAGTAGCAATATCTTATAATTAATACGGAGCTTTATAGGTAACCAATGCAGTGATGATAAAATCGGTGTTATATGATCATATTTTCTTGATCTCGTAAGAACTCTAGCGGCGGCATTTTGGACTAACTGTAGCTTGTTTATTGAGGATGCAGGACATCACATGAACACATTTTTTATTTTTTAAGCAAATTGCACAAATGTACTATACAATATAATACATGTTAAGAATTATTTTAAATCTTTATTATTATTCTGTTAATCTTATGATAGGATTCCCTAGCTTTCTTAGTAGTACAAATACGTTCTATATTTATGTAAAATGATGTATAAATGTATGTGTAGCCTATGTGTAATATAGCCTATAGCCTATTTTTATAATATATAAAAAATGTGCATGTATCATTTTTTATCTATTATAAAAATAGGCTATAGGCTATATTACACATAGCCTATAGGCTACACATACATACATAATTTTACATAAATATAGAACGTATTTGTTTAACTTACACATTAACAATCAGCAATCTTTCTCCAACAGTCTTCTCTTGCTTTGGCAGCAGAGACCATATTGTTTCGAGCTTGAAACACATATTTAAATGCATCGTAATTCTGAATGATTATCTCTTGCTCCTCCGCGGGAAAATATATCGCTCTCACTCTACCCGCGATTGGTTGTTCAGTGTCGACGTCACTCTTTTATGTGCACGCGCATGTGGAGTAATCATAGCTTAAGGATCAAAGCCTGAGTTGACAGAGAAAGTTGATGCGCTGCATCATGGTACCAATAAAGCCTGATTGCATCGGTTTGGTTTTGTCAACTCAAAACTAATCCTGTAACCTCGAGTTTGTTCAGCTACCTTCATGGTACAGGCCCCAGGTAGGCAGTCCAAACAAACAAACAAACACACAAGGCTGGGGACAAGGCAAACGGGTAATCCAGAGGCAGGCAGAGAGTCCAAGAAACCGAAATACAGGGAACCAAAGAAATGCTCAGAGATGCAGTGCAACACATACAAAACTACGCAGTGATTGAATGTGAAAACCAGGTTTATAAGGGGTGAGCTAAACAAGGTAATTACAAACAGGTGAATGTGATCAGTGAAGATGAGTCTGAGCAGTGAGTTATGGGAAATGTAGTTGTGAGGGAAAATGACAATCTGAAATGGAGTGCCCTCTGGTGGTTCTCGAGGGCACTCCAGCTGATGATCGTTACAAAAAGTAGATATCCACAAATCCCTCTGTAATTTTTTTCCCATCTAATATGTGAACACAATGAAAAATATTTATTTTTAACCTGGCTTTATCCAATACTCAGATCTTTATTTCATTCAGTTTGTAAGGCCTGCCAAATCGGTCCAACGACAATTTCCGATAAGCGGGTGAAGGTTTTTGCGTGTTACTGTCTTTTCAGCATGGCAAAGTCATTAAATTACCTCTTTGTTTCATCTTACTCCAAACATGAAAATGGTTTAATTGATGTTTGTTATTGATGTCATTCAATTTAGGTGAATGTTTGATCCATTCTATTTAACTCTTTATTGAAATTACACCCAGTCATCCAGATTCTTAGAATTCTCTAGATTCTCCGGCCGGGTATACGATCTCATAACCACAAACTCGGTCATTAGACAGAGGTGATTGGCTAATATCCTAGACGGCCGTACTCCACTTTGCTCATTCTAGAATATATGATTTAGTCCCCATAGATCTGAACACACTAGTAGAAATACACAGTAGTGTAACGGTCACCAGCTGGAGTGCCCTTGAGAGCCACCAGAGGGCACTCCACATGTTGAGGATTTTGAGGAAGGTCCATCTGCAGGTGACATTTCACTCACTTCACCTACACTTCAGACTCGACGTCAGAGAAGGAAGGGCCACAATAAGAAGCCTATAACCAAGGGTATTCCCAGCGAACTAGCTGGTTTGTTAAAACACATGACCCTCTAAAAATATGATTTTGAATAAAGAGTTTTTGTCAATTGATGGTTTTCTCAAGTCACATGAGGGAACAGTGACAAGGGTCTTTGTCCACTAATACAAAGGAACTGTTGTATCTTCGGAAAGCAAGCTGATGACTGGACAGTCATCACAAGACCCGTGCAGTCATGTGCCTTATAGTAAATATGACGAAGATTTCTCAATTCGGACTATAAAAGAAGAGACCTGGACGAAATCAAATTGCTCTTCCTTGCAATCTACAATCCAGAACCCCTGCAATCTGGACAGCAAGAAGCTATTAAGCCTAGCTAACATTTCTCTGTTAGTTCAGTACTCTATGATAATCTGTAACAAGTGTTCTTTTCAATTTTGATTCTTTTAATAAATATTGGTAAACATTTATTCTAAATCATCTTGTCTGGACCTTGGATTCTTGAGTACTTGCCTCCTTCTTTCCTCTGGATCAGGGAGATCCTAACTGAGAGACACGACAGGAGGGTAAGCATTATTTCTGATATATGAATAATCAGTGTGTGCTTTTGATTGATTGATAGCCTAGCCAAAGAGGCAGCTTACAACAGGGTTATTGTTGTAGAGCGAACACGGTTGAAGAGTACCTAAAAAGGTAGATTTATACTACGAAGGGTAAATTTATTATATTTATAATCCTTATTATCTTTATAATAAAATACGAATTTGTAGAGACTGTTCACCTAACTCTTAAATAGCATGACTAAAAGATAGGCTCTTTAGTTACCGCGGGATTATTTATATATCCAGGTAGGACGTAAAATAATTTGGAACGGTATTAATCATGATATGATCGAGATATGATCATAAACTATTACATGGGGGCTCGTCGGTCTTTAATATAATAAAACCCGGAGCAAAAATAGATATTAGATCAATCACTTGAGTGACCCAGAAAAAATTTCGCAAATAAAATAGGGGACGCCCTATTAAAAAGAAAAAAGCGAAACCGCGCGGCAGAACCAGTGAGTATCTGTAAAACATAGATAAAGAATTCCTTAAAAAAGAGAAAAAGTTTTCCTAGTCTGCATTTCCAAATTAAAAGACCCAAATGACTCAAATGGCTCAACTACCAAATGATTTAAATGTATGTCCAGCTCCCCAGCAGGCATCCGTATACCAAATCACTATAACTAAACGTGATAATTTTCAAAAGCAAAAAACTGCTAAAGAAAAAAATGAAGAATGGTATATAGGAGACTATGAGATAAATAATGGACAGGAATTCATCTGCACTTCAGCGGCAGATGTGAGGGCTATAATAGAAAGAATTAATGGCACTAGGATGAAAGGGGACAAAATTAAAGTTCATTTTGATCCTGGTTTGGAAGTAACATATAAGCCAACCACAGACCCTAGTATAGAAGTATACTATGGTAAGACAAGAGTAATGTATGATGGTACTGTGATGCCTCAGAGAAAGCGCAGGGATTCTCATGATACAGAAATTTATTTTTCTGATGTAGAAAAACCTGGCCCTAGCACTCAAAAAAGACTAGACTTCCAGGAACCTAGTCCTGGCCTTCAATACATTCCACTGGCAAATGAATTAGTTCATACTTTAAATAGTATGAATAAAACAGTCCACATCAAAAATAGAGGTGAGGATACAACCACCGAGGGTGAAGAAACTGAGTGGGATGGTGAAGGAAGTGTAGTGTATCAGTGGGATGAACCCATTCCGCAAAGAAATAGAGTTAATCACAAAAATTCTAGACCATTGTCTCGAGAGAGAAAGAGTAGTAGTTATGCTCGGGAACATATCGATCTAGCGGGAAGAAAAACTCTAACAAAACCAGGGCATAATCTGAAAGAGAAAATCAAAAGAGAAGAGCCCGAATACATGCAGAGAATTTTTCTAGCTGCGACAGGCCCAACATCTGATGAAATTTTGGATATGCCTGACACAAGCATAAAAGCTAAGCAGGATATGATCGCAGAACAAAAAGACTCTTGTCAAAAAGCTCTGTCTTTATTACTTCGCTTGACCCTGTCAGAAAACAGAGGAAGAAGTGGAAGGGACCCCATTATGGGTGATATATTTGAACTCAGAAGAGAAGTTTTAAATGAATCAAAAAACCCTATTTATTATAGGAGACCGTTACCTGAAATTTCAACAAGAAATAAAATAACAGGAGATGATAACTTCTACTATGAGGAAGAAAAGGAAAAGTATAGGCCCAGAGGGGGTCTAGGCATAGACTTAGCCGAAATAGCAGCCTCCTCTGTGATGAAAATTAAACAGGAAGAAAGAAGCCCTCAGATGAGGGGGACTTATAGAGAACAATGTGACTATTATGACGAATCTGTGTCCAGTGAGTCTGTTTGCTTGGAAGAAGTCTCTGACCAGGGGCATGAAAGGAGAAATAGGGCGAGACCTAAACATACGATAACAGCCACAGAAATAGGAATGTTCAATGGAATGAAACTAGATCCGAAAGATAACATGAGAAGTTGCCAGAAAATAGTGGACCTAGGCAAGAGGCTTAATATTCATAATGAGGATATAGAGCTGATGATTAATCAGTTATTGAGTATAAATATAAGAATTAATGATGTTTCCTTACATAAGAGAAACATTTCAGGGGAAACTAAAAAAGAAACGTATGACAAAAGACTGAGAGAAATAAAAAGCACAGGACTTTTAATATTCTGCAAAAATAGAGCTCATGATGGAAAAGACCCAGCGCAAACTGTGGAAGAATTGCTGCAGTTTGAAAAAGATCTTCCAGGTCTTCAACACTTGAAATATTGTGGACATGAGACTAAATGGGAGGAATTACAAACCTTTGCGGTAAGGTATGACAGGAGGTCCAAACATGAGGCAGAGAAAAAAGGTAATCAAGATTCTAATTACCAAGGAGATAGTAAACAGCAAGGTCTGAGACGGTCTGAGAGACTCAAAGCCCAAGGCCATTATGCACAGCAAGGGCCTAAATATGTAGTGCAGTCCAAAAGTTTCAGAGAACAAAGGGACCAATTCAGACCTACTAACTTCCAGAGAAGAGGCAGATCTCAGAGCAGAGGAGTGCAGAGAAAGCCTAACTTGGAACAAAGGCCACCATTCATTAAAAATGCCAGTAAGCAAACTAGCTCCACATATGTCTCCAAAGAAGAATGGGACAGGTTGACTCCAGAACAACAAAACAAAATCAGAGAACAGAGGGCCAAACAAAAAGCAACTGTAGAAAAATCTTACAGTGCTGGACAGTCTAAACCTAAATATGTGAGAAACAACAAGCTTGAAAAAGCACAAAAATAGGACATCCTCGAAGGAAAAGCGACCATCCAATCTGATCTAGTTAAAGAACATGAAGGTTTCTTTTATATAGATTACAATGGTAGGACATTCATTCTGGATACAGGTGCCGAGATTAGCTGCCTTACTGACTTACCTGAGGATGCCATTAAACAAAAAGGCATGATGAGGGTATACAGTTTTAATAAAGCTCAAGGTCGAATTGATACTGACTGGTATATGTGGAAAGACATAGCCATTATTCCTAATCAATCAGAGAATCTAATGACATTACAGGATGCAACTAAAATTGTAGGTAAAATTAATAAAGAATTAACAGTCAGATGGATGAAAATGGTCGACCTCAAAGAGGAAATTAACAGAATGGTGCGAGAAACCATGCTTGATAAAAACAAATTGAGAGAAATCCTTGAAAAACATAAAGGAGGGGCAGCTAAATTTAAGAATGATGTAGGCCTTTTAGGTAAAGAATATGAGTATGAAATCAAGGGAGGTGTGCATAAACCACAAAGGCAATACCCAATTAATAAAAAAGCTTTACCTGAAATTGAAGAAACTATTAAAGAATTAGAAAAATTAGGAGTTATTAAAGAAATAGAAAACCCAATCACTAATTCACCGCTTCAGGCCGTGATTAAACCTGATAATTCTTACCGCGTCGTTAATAATTTCAAATCTTTGAATAAAGTATCTGAACCAGACAGGAGATACTTAATTAATGCAAAAGATGTAACTAATGGTTTACCTAAAGGTAGAATTTTGACTAAAATTGACCTAGCCAACGGTTTCTGGACAGTTCCATTAACTGAAAATAGTATGGCTAAAACTGCGTTTACCTGCCGATCAAAAGCCTATTGTTACACAAGGCTTCCGCAAGGATATTTAAATTCCGCAAACGCCTTCCAGTCTATTGTCGTCACGCTAATGACAGGTTTGCCGGTAACAGTTTATATTGACGACCTTTTAATTATAAACGATGATCCAGGTGAACACCTGAAAATCTTGGATGAAGTGTTAACTAGACTGATAAATGCAGGTTTTAAGCCCAGTTACAAAAAGATCGAAATAGGTAAAGAGGAAGTGGATTTTTTAGGCTTTGCTACGACAGGGATGGATCGAGGACTCTCAAAAACTACCAAAGAAAAATTGGAGGATTTGAGACAAAACAGCCCGAAAAGCCTAAAAAGTTTACAAAGTTTCATGGGACAAATGAATTTTATCAGGGATCTGATACCAGGATACGCTAAACTAGCTAAACCTCTTTATGGAGCCACAAAAGGAAATGAATTTAATTGGAGCAAAGAATTGGAAGATATTAGGCTACAATTAATTGATTTAGCATTAACCTCAGGTAAAATAGCGAGACGAGAACCAGATCAAAAATTGGTAGTTAGTGTTGAAAATACTGCGGATGAAATAGAACTGGTATTGTACAATGAAAAAGATAGGAAAAATCCAATACAGTTCATGTCATACCCAAAACCTGCTAATCAGCTGAAACAAGAACCAAAATCAGCAGCTGACATCTTAGCTAGTATTGCTAAATGCTTGATACCAATAAAAACACTAGCCCTTGAACAACAAATAATTGTAGAATCAAAAGGTGAAGGCATCACTCAGCTGATGAGGGAATCTAAAAACCTAGTGAGTGAGGCACCTAAAATTCATCAATTTACATGGGCAAAGTGGAGTAAATTGCTACAGGACACTCAAATTATCTTTGGCCAAAGTAAACTTCACAAGAAAGACAAAATAACAGAAATCCCTAAAGGGGCTAATATTTGTTATTTTACAGATGGCTCTAAAGAAAATGAGGAAGTTTGGTGGGGCTTCATTAGAAAGGAAAAAGGAAAAATAGTATTCAAACAAAAGGGGCAATTGTCTAATGAAGACTCAGCACAACTGGCTGAAGTGAAAGCCGTAGTGGAAGCCCTAAGGCATATGAAGGCAACACAAACAAAGGAAGCCATTATTGTATCGGACAGTCATTATGTTTACAAAGCACTGACAGAATATGTTGCCACTTGGAAACTGAATGGCTTTTGCACTGCTAAGGGAAAGCCATTAAAACAGGACAGTTTATGGAAGGAAATAGCAATGTTATTGGAGGAAGTTAGACCGCAGGTGTTACACCAAAGCAGTCACACAGTGCAAACTACATCAGCTGCAAAAGGTAATGCGGAGGTAGACAAATATATTAGACATAAGACAGTTCGAACAACAAAAATTATTAAAGCTATCACTAAGACAAGTGAAGATAATATTGTTGAAAAAATGCACATGGATTTAATGCATCCCAGCCTATCTTATATGGCGAAGTATTGTAAAGCCACAGGGCTTAACATACAAAATCTAAAAACAACCTACCTGAAAATCAGGAAAAAATGTCCTGAATGTAGAAAAGTCATGACCAGCAGGTTTAATAATTATGGAACAATAAAAACAGATAAAGAGAATGAGGAGGTGTCAGTGGATTGGGGTGGACCGGTCAGACCCCAGACGAAGATGAAGAACTGCTACTTCTTAGTAATAGTAGATAACTGTTCTAATTTTCTACAGATATATCCGTGCAAACAAGCTACTGGCTCGGTAGTCGTAGAAGCACTTAAGGAATGGATAAGGTTTCGAGGACCACCTAAACGGATTAGAGGGGATAATGCACCGAACCTTACAGGACGAGAAGTTGAAGACTATTGCGATAGAATTGGAGTCAAATTAATAAAAAGTGTGAAATACCAGCCGGAAAGCAATGGAATTGCAGAAAACGCTGTTAAAAGATGTAAACAATTTTTCATCAAGAACGAAAAGGTGGGCGAATGGGATACGTTGATTAATCAATGTACACATTTTCTAAATTACAGAATCAAACCGAGTGAACTCAAAATTGAAGATCAGCCTGAGCAGGAAAAATTTAGCGCCAATCCATTTAAGGTAGGCGACCAAGTAATAATACTGCATAAAATCAGAGGTAAAAGATTTAGGCAGAAAACTGGAACCGTGGATACGGTAACAAAAGTCACTTCGAATACTACTGTAGAATTAGAAAATAACGGAATTTGGTCTTTGAGGGACTTAATAAAAGCATAATCATGAAGAAGGTAGTATTTGAGTCCATTATTGAATCAAAAACAGGATGGGTCAGGTGCCAAAATGAAGCATATGCACTGCTAAGAGTTAAAAAATGGCATGAAGATTGTCCTGATGGTACCATTAGTCGATTGATACCATTCACAAGCTGTTGTATTTGTGAAGCAACAGATGTGGCAGAATTACTTTGGGAAGGTCCGAATGAGTCTCGACCAACCAAAATGAGCTTAAAAACACTCCCTAGCATGGGAGAACATAACCTTTTTTCCTGGTACAATCCGGAAAAAATAATCGGCCACTGCGCCCTGGGCGAAATTTCAGTGTGCGGAAACTGCAGACTAGGTAAACAAAAATGGGTCATTCAAAAGATACAACGTGGAGAAACCAATTGTGTCTGCCGAACCTGTAATTTATGTGAAGAAAAACTTATTTTACAAGGGTCGAAATGTTCATGTACGTTTAGAGATTCTAAACTAGAACTATGCGAGAGATGTGAAAAGCTAGAAGAACGGAAATGGCTACAGACTGTCAGTAAAAAAGAAGTCTGGTTAACCCGGAAATCGAAATTAGCTATGGGATGTGTTTCCCAGGGTAAGATAATGACCTCGTGGGTTAGCAATCCACTCCAATTAATGGAAGAAGATGAACAAGCATGGCTATATCGATACTGTGAATTGTCAGGGCTTGGTAATCCCTCTTATACCGACCCTCTAGAGATTGGATCCGTATTAGGACAAATATTGGGACAGATCACTTGTTTAGATGCATGGGAAAGAGTTATCTCACATAATCTAAATGAACCAAAGCAGACCATCTTTGTAAAAAGACAGGGACAGTATGAACGCAGCTCAGCCGAACAATTGATTATTACGGAAATTAAAAAAATGAACTTCCTAATTGAACAACATAACTGGGAAACCAGAGCATGGGAAGTGGGAGTAAGAGAGACTGACATAACTAGGATGTCCAGAAGTCAAATTATCATGACTGGGCAAGCCCGTTATAAAATTAAATATGCAGAAAACGATGCATCTATGATTAAAAGACTGATGGTAAATCTCTGTTGTACCAGGAGTTATATGGGCATTGGATTTGCCATACAGGGTTTTAATATTAATTGGATAACAGAAGTTAAACCTATTAAACAAAAACTCAAGGACTGGCTGCGCAGAAAACACTTCTAGGGTCAGACAGGCAATTCTTTGTTCTCTCACCCACAGCAACATGGCTAGAGGGGGAAGGGGCCGGAGGCTGAAAACCATATACAGAAGGATCCATGAGGAAAAAGCTGAGAAATTTCAGGAAGTCATGGCAGGAATAAGTATGGCCTTCATTCTCCTTATATCCATATTGGCTGGATTCGGAACAAAGGAAACAGAAGAAATCTATACTGTCTACCCTTGTACTAAAATGGAAAAGATAGTTGAATTATACTGCTATAATCAAACAATAATGGTTGAAGGTTCACCTTTGATTTTAGCAGGAGTAGTATACAATCCTGAAAATAATGCTAAAGTAATGAGAAACTGGATAGCAGACATAGATCCAGAATATTGGAATTGTACTAACGAAGGAAGTTTTCTAAAATCAGTAGCAGAATATGGCCCCACAACAGAGAGAGGGATAACCGTAATGAAATGGAATAAACTTGAAGTGCTGAATCAAACACACGTGTTATTAAAAGGACAGAAAATAGATGAAGCTGCAGCTAAAAACATTAGTGTGATAAACTTCGATCTAGTATGGTGGACATATTCGTATGGAAAAACAATCTCCACTTTAGAATGGAATTGTGAGACAGGAAAAGCAAATATAAAGAGACTAAAAATATTAGACGAAGTGAACCAAGGTAAATTAGAAGTTGCAGATGACTTAGAAGTGGCAGATGATATGGAGGAAACCAGAGAAATGGAGTCACCAAAGTCAAGTCCACTAACACCTGCAGCGCAACGCGCAGGGCCAAAACCAATAGATCGTTGGATTCGTATGAGTGAGTTCGGAGATAAAACTATAATTCATTCAATCCATGAAACCAAACCAATAATTCCCGCAAAAACCACAGAGTGGATAAACTGCTACAATAAGCCTCGAGCTACGCCTATGTGCCATAAAGTTCCAGGTTGTCCATGGTTAGGGAAAATGGTTTGGCCGAGTAACAAAGACAGGTCAACTATTGATCACAAAAAACAGTGTGCTCGTAAATTAAACCCAGAGAAGAAAGTTTGGTATTGTGTCATAAAAGCTGAAGCTCCCTGGAATCAAACCCTTATGGAAAAATATGAAAAAGACACTATTACTATATGGCGTAAATGGATAATGAAAAATTATAATTTCACAGAAGGGACAGGTAGTGAAACAGATAGAACTACATGGACCGTGAAGGCCACATTAGAGGGAAAGAAAAGAGCAAATGGCAATTATAGACATCCATACACCCTAGAATATTTTCCGAATGCAGGGATTCCAGAAAAACTTATAACATTATCAGGAATAGCAAAATACCTGACAACGAAAGTAATAGATCAACAATACAGGAGTGCATTGTTGCTATACATGATGCAGGGAGGGGAAGCCTTAAAACACTATACTATTACTAAAAGACCTAATGGTTACGTAAGATACCACGGAAGACATCAAGACATAAAGGATGAACATACTGGGAGAAAGGAAGGTGATCTTATTTGGCCAGTGCATATGAAGTATCTAGGTTCACACAAAATTGTAAACTCCTATAAATCCCAGAGGATTGGTCAATGGGAAAGTGGCTACTATTTAAAAGTATCTGATCCAGATAGTTACTCGTGGGGGACTCGGAGTAAAATATATATCAGACCTACTAAAGGAAATTTCAACAAAAGATGGAATGTCACGGACTGGTATGGAGAGCCATGTACTAGACGACAAGAAATAAATATAGTAAAATCTTCAAAAGGAAAAAGATTAGCTTATAACATGAAGTGTGTTAAGGAATTTGATTTAGGAACAGAAGTATTGATGGTAGGTCAAAGAATGGATACGAAGAAAATAGAATTTTGGAGTGATAGAGTAGAGACAAAATATTTGTGCACTGGGGACCTATTTAATAATTGGAAGCATGCAACTTTTGGTGCCCCCATCTTTCAATCTTATGGGGCTAGGAAGACAAAGGGAGGCATTGATAGGAATCACATGTCATGCAACTTTGAAGCCATGGAAGGCGCCCTCTGGGTAGGAGAGAACTTGAAAATCACCCCCTTGATTCTAAAACAAATGACAGGGGAAGTGCAAATCAGAAAAATATGTGCTATTATACCTTATATTAATTATATAAGTGAATGGAAAGATTTACTACACCCTGTTGACAGTTAGCTGGAGGGAGAGAGCATTGGAGGGCATTGGATACATAGGATAGACTATTGGTCAAAAACCAGAAGCCCTTCAGAGGTAACCCTAATCAAGTTGATCGGAAAAATAGCGAAAACAGCATTTCAAGATATAGGAGGAAAAATTAAGGCAGTGGCCACAAATGTATGGAATGTAATGACAGACATATGGGAGATAATAAGAACTGTGCTGTACTGTGTGGGAGGTACGATAGTATTCATCGTAATAATAAGTATTTTAATCAAACTAGTGAAAATATGCGTACATTGTAGGAAGCTAAAACAGCTAGCTAACAAAGCCAAGTATAGAAAGATTCCTCTGTCAGCTGATTTCTCCGAGTCAGAGAATGAGAGTGAAGGAGAACTGCCTGCGGCTAGCGTACAGAACATAAAAAGTTAAGGGCTCGTAAAAATCACTCCATTCTTCTGAAATTCAGCAGACTGAACTGATCGAACCTACTAAGGAGCTTTCTTTGAAAAATTTGACCATGGAATCAATGACCAGACCAAATTGGGGAAACAATTCCAATGCGACTTGCTCTGACTTGCCGGTAAATAAATTTCAAATTATAATCTACAATATCATTTTGATCCTTTACTGGATATTGATGTTTATGGGGTTACAAGGATTATGGCAAATTCCTATTGCAATATGTAACATAGCCTCATTTAATTTGGAGAAGAGGCTAAATCTGGCAGGTATATTACTCGGACAAGTTGTGAAAGGCCCTAAGATAAAATCCATTTTTGGACTTAGGAGCTTAATCGGACTGGAAATACTTAATATAATACTTGTTGCATGTGATTTACTGAAGTATTATCTTGAGCTCCAATCTGTAAAGTATATAGCATTTTCTTCTACACTATTGATGGTTATGTATCTTATGATACTTGCCACCAGGAGAGTAGAAATGGAAGGTACAAAAAGGACTGTTTATGAAATAACTGTAATTGCAACTGCATTTATGATAATGGTGATTGCAGACTACTATGATGATCATATAATGTGTGGTATAGCAATAATGATAGTTAGTAATGATTGGTTTTATGTAACAAAACTGATAAAAGCTGGTAAAGAATGTTGTCTCAATATTGAGCTGACAAACCCTTTTTGTAACTTGTAATTAAGGATACAACAACCCCTGGACAGCGGAGGAAGAGATTCCTGGATGGCATCTCAAATGAAAGTTGTGGAAAAAATGTAGTTGAAGTTAAGAGAAACTGTGATATATGTGGAATGCTTCCAGGAGGTTTAAGAATAAGATGTTTTTTGATGGGTCAATGGCAAGATCTATGTTCAAACTGTACTGCAATACAAAATGTGAAAATGGATGAAATTGGGGTAGTGGCTATATCCCAACGAGGAAGAAGAATGGATGTTAGAGGTCCTTGGGTGTCAAAGAGCTTCCTCATATGGTGCATTGAAATGAAATTTAGGTGCTGTAAAATCGATGAAATTCTATCGATGCAGGCTGGTTCTAGAAACAGTTATACGGCTACCGGGTATCACCTGGAACCCAGGATATACCAAAAGAAAAAGAGAAATGGAGGCTTGAAAACAATAGTAGGAATTATTTACAGGCATTGGATCCTGGATAACCCAAGCCAACCCGAGAGTGCTGGACAAAAATTTAAATATAGCTGTGTGTATGTCTCAGCAGGTAGTTCTCTTACCAAAGGCCCCTGGGAACTGGGCGGTGGTACCTTTAACCCTGGACGTGGCCGAAAGAGGACTCATCTTCGCAGTAAACCAGTTAAATCTGGACAAACTGCCGAAAGTCTGGCGGAACAAACACGAATTTCAGTGGCAGCCAGCACTCAACCTGGGGCAAAGGCAGGCGGTTATCCAGAGTCTGAGAACCTGGTGTCTTCAAGCAGGGATGAGTCAGAATCAAGCCAACTCATTAAAAGTGATGATATGTAAAAATGATGGAATTGGTCATCGCCTGTATGAGATCGAATTTGATCGGGTTACACCTAGCGTGTACTGTACTGATTTTGTAAGCAAAATGGATAGATTTACTGTAAGAAATTTTGTGAGTAAACCGAAACGAAAACCTAGGGTTAGATTGAACAAGTTTAGAAGAAATAAAGAAGCTCAATCAATGTCAAGAGGGGGTGTTGAGGATTTTGAGGAAGGTCCATCTGCAGGTGACATTTCACTCACTTCACCTACACTTCAGACTCGACGTCAGAGAAGGAAGGGCCACAATAAGAAGCCTATAACCAAGGGTATTCCCAGCGAACTAGCTGGTTTGTTAAAACACATGACCCTCTAAAAATATGATTTTGAATAAAGAGTTTTTGTCAATTGATGGTTTTCTCAAGTCACATGAGGGAACAGTGACAAGGGTCTTTGTCCACTAATACAAAGGAACTGTTGTATCTTCGGAAAGCAAGCTGATGACTGGACAGTCATCACAAGACCCGTGCAGTCATGTGCCTTATAGTAAATATGACGAAGATTTCTCAGTTCGGACTATAAAAGAAGAGACCTGGACGAAATCAAATTGCTCTTCCTTGCAATCTACAATCCAGAACCCCTGCAATCTGGACAGCAAGAAGCTATTAAGCCTAGCTAACATTTCTCTGTTAGTTCAGTACTCTATGATAATCTGTAACAAGTGTTCTTTTCAATTTTGATTCTTTTAATAAATATTGGTAAACATTTATTCTAAATCATCTTGTCTGGACCTTGGATTCTTGAGTACTTGCCTCCTTCTTTCCTCTGGATCAGGGAGATCCTAACTGAGAGACACGACAGGAGGGTAAGCATTATTTCTGATATATGAATAATCAGTGTGTGCTTTTGATTGATTGATAGCCTAGCCAAAGAGGCAGCTTACAACAGGGTTATTGTTGTAGAGCGAACACGGTTGAAGAGTACCTAAAAAGGTAGATTTATACTACGAAGGGTAAATTTATTATATTTATAATCCTTATTATCTTTATAATAAAATACGAATTTGTAGAGACTGTTCACCTAACTCTTAAATAGCATGACTAAAAGATAGGCTCTTTAGTTACCGCGGGATTATTTATATATCCAGGTAGGACGTAAAATAATTTGGAACGGTATTAATCATGATATGATCGAGATATGATCATAAACTATTACACACATAAGACTATCATATTCACTCACAGACTACATTTCCCATCCTGCATCTACCTGGACTGATTACTTCATACACCTGCACTGCATTATTCACCTGCACTGTTCCTGATTACAGTCACACCTGATCCTCATTCTATGGACTATTTATGTCTCACACATTCTCACCCTCACTGCGAAGTCTTCTGTTATGAAGCATCAGAGTCTGGGGGATCCATTCGCAGCGTGATTTATTAATAAGAGTAGTCAAACAGGCAAAGGTCAGAACCAGCAGTGAAGACAAGGCTTAATCGTAGTAGAAAACCAGGCAGAAGATCAGGGCAGGCAGCAAACAATCAAAGTCAGAGATCCAAGCAGAGGTAACGTAGGCAGGCAGCAGACAGGGAGAAATCCAGAAACGGGCAAGGTCAAAAATACAAACAGGCAGTCACAGGAATAAACACTCAGTAGAGTTCACAACAGTAAAACAAGACTTCGCAGTGAGGGTGAGAATGTGTGAGACATAAATAGTCCATAGAATGAGGATCAGGTGTGACTGTAATCAGGAACAGTGCAGGTGAATAATGCAGTGCAGGTGTATGAAGTAATCAGTCCAGGTAGATGCAGGATGGGAAATGTAGTCTGTGAGTGAATATGATAGTCTTATGTGGAGTGCCCTCTGGTGGCTCTCAAGGGCACTCCAGCTGGTGACCGTTACAAGTAGCTTGTGTCAAAAATGATTTATGGCCCCTGATTTATGTTTTTATGACATCTGTTTATGACCGGATGTTTGTATATATGGGGGTTTTTATGATTACCTGCGTGTTTTCCGGAATTTTTATGGTTGTGTGTTTATGATTGTAATCTGGTTGGTGTGAGAGGAATGTTTTTTCAGGAGGGGTGTTTGAAATACCATTGTCTGTCTCAGGTTTGTATAAATAGTCGATCATATTTTTGTAAGACAGATACGTGTTGTGAAACACATCGATATGGCTTGTTTAAGATCACCTAAAACTCCAGAGCGTAGAGAGGATGACGATATGGCAGAATATCTGACGATGGCTCCGCGAAAAGCTCCAGGACATGTAAATTTGACAAAATCTCTCCATGCTGATTCAAGCATTGTAAAAGGGGAATTTATACTGAATAGTAACCGTATATTCGGCTTTTTATTTCATAAACAGTTTCGAACTGTTACACTCTACACGTCCGATACTCCAGGTCAATTTGTACCGGGAGAAGACCCATGCCTGGTGTTTCCTGATAAAGACTGGACATTATTTTACTACCGCGTCTGGAAAGATTTGAATGATGGTGGAAACGAAACATTGTACATCGCCGAGTGGGACGGGGAAGCTCAGAATGTCCGGTACCGGGTGGTCGGGGATCATTCTAAAAAGAAAGAGGATGAATGTGTTTACATATTCAGTTGTAAAGATAAGACAAAGCTTTGTGACAGTTCAGGAACTGTTCTACAAAATGACCATCATGATCTGTACGCGATGCAATTTTTGTACAAAGGGAGCGACGCCTGTCTGCTGAGTCTCCTTTTTTCAACGATAAACAAAATGTTCAAGTGGTGTGACATGTACGCTGAGTATAATAAAATGAAAGTGCAGCTGTTCCATCCTGAGAGATGTGCGCGCAGTGCGACATACACTCATCCGTCCCCGCCCATCTACTACAGTCATTATAAAACCAAGGTAAGTCTGCCCCTCCTCACACTTTGTCTTTATAAGCCATGTCTCAAGACACAGAATCGAAGTATGTCTGTAGCTATGGTGCCTCTGTCAACTGTTGTCTTGCTGAGCCTGATGACAATGCTACTGATCATATTCTAACAGACGGGGCCGACACGTCCGATACGCAGAAAGGATGGCTGGATAAATTCTGCACTGAGCTTGGATACCGCAACCTGACTTTCCTGACTAATGTGTGTAGTGGTGGCGAGTCTTCTGATAAACCCGGTTTCAACGCTACAGACGGATGTTTCAGCTCCATTGGATTCAAAATCGTAAAAGCCACAATAGTGCTGCTGCTACAACACCTCATTGATGACAAACTGAAGGAAGAGTGTGAGGGCTGTGGAACGGATCATCCGAGCCAATTGCAACATTCCTGCCTGTACGAACCCCCCACAAACTTCTTCGAAACCCACTTTGACGAACTGGTCTGCAAACTGTTTAAACCTAACCTTCGATTCATCATAGCATTTATCCTAAACCGGCGCGGCTTAAAATCCCATCCTCAGGCGATTCAAGGAGCAGTCGGGTCTATTCTGCAAGAATTAAGACACAAACCATTCATCGGTACCAAATTACAAGAAATCAGGGACAAACTTCTGGATCAGTCCTGCAAGGAGATCGTCTACGACGTCGTCGATCTCTGGCAAGGCCTCTCAATTGTGAATGGAGAGTGACCAAGACCCCACCAGTATGGCTGCTGCCAGTAGCCGAAAAAGTTTCATGGAATTCATGTTTAAAGGACATTACAGAAGACAGCTGATTTCATTAATGCAAAGAGTCATCGAGTATTCAAGTGAATCGGATGATGATGATGATGATGATGATGATGACGTTTATGTTGAAACCAAACGTGTAAGAAATCTCAAGAAACAAATGAGTTTGATAAGAGGTACGCCTAATTCTTTGGGTGAATTATCAAACATATGTGTCTGTGGTATTGAGCCACCGTGTGTACTGGTAAAAGATACTCTGGTTATGATGATTGAAAGCAGCTATGAGTTTGCAATCCCCGATGTACTCTGTATGTGTGCGTATGTGTCAGATGTATGTCAGCTAATGATTCCAAAACAAAAAGACAAAGATGAGGACGACACTGATAGAATTATCGAAATGCAGAGGTTGAAATGATAACATGTCGGAGCTTATGAAAAAAGCTTATTTTACGCCATCCAACCCTGGGTCTTTAGGCGGTAAAAATGTTTAAAAGACGCTGTCTTAAAGGATAATGGAGTTTGACTAAGGGCGCTTTCACACTGGCAGTTTAGTGCGGACCGGGGCACGGTTCGCATGAAAAATCGCTAATGTGAACGCTGTCATTGGACCCGGGTGCGCACTAGAGTACCGAACCCGAGACTACCTGGAGGAGGTGGTCTGAGCTCGGTTGCTTCGCGTTAATGTGCAAGCAACACGGACTCGGGTGCGCGCTTGTTCAGGAAGTATAGTATCCTGCGCATGCGTATCACTGTCGATATCATTGTTTGATTGCGTTTGCGATGACGTAAGATCACTGCAAACGCACCTGGGTTCGATACAACTAATTGAGTGTGAAACCAGACCAACGCTGCGGGGGGCGCCGGGAACTAGCGCACTCGGGTTCGGACCGCAGCAAACGAACCCAGTGGAAAAACGCCCTAAGTGATAAAGAGGTCTCAGACTGGTTGGCCAGAGAGGATACCGATACATTACACAGAACCGCCCCTCTAAAGTACAAGCGCAATAGAAGTGTTAAGCAAAGGTTTATCTTTTTGCCCCACCAACGCTGTTAACCCATTCAAACTCAAGGTAGATACTTTTAAATTTTTCCGATCACTCCAACTTAAGCATTTTTTCTCCCTTAAACCTAGTGTATCTAGGCCTACCACTGGTAACTCTGTGCAGTTAATTTCCACCGTTGATAGCACAGAGTCACCTACTAGAGAGAATACACCTTTCAGAAAGAAATCTACTTTTGTTCCCTATTCTAATCTGAACCGTTTCATTACTACATATAAAAATCTAGTGGAAAACGAGTTTACTAAGATATGCAAAAAAACACGCCAAAAGAAAATGCATTTATCACATTCCGAAATAAAGAGTTTGAATGAACTAGAAAAGAGATCAGATATTCTTATTCGCCCTGCTGATAAAGGGGGTTCGATTGTTGTAATGAGTATTGACAAATACAACTTGAGTATCATGTCCCAACTTAATGACAAAGACTGTTACACTCCATTAACCTGCAATCCCCTAGAACATCATAAAGCGGAGATTGATCAGTTATTGGAGAAGGCATGACAAAGGGGTTGGATTACTGAAAAATAAAAAGATTTTTTTACTGTAAAACATCCTGTATGTCCTGTGTTTTATGGACTTCCCAAAATACATAAATCCCTTATTGATCCACCACTTAGGCCTATTGTGTCTAGTATTGGCTGTTTAACTGAACCTTTGTCACAGTATCTCGATTTCTTCTTGAAAAAATATGTATGTGGATTACCATCCTATTTAGGTGACACATCTGACATATTGAGACTTTTGGATTTGTTTGAATGTGACCATGATTTTATGCTGGTAACTTGTGACGTGCAAAGTTTATATACATGCATTCCTCATGAAGCAGGGACTGAGGCGTTACTACACTTCTTTGCAAGACGGGCCACTGATATAGCTCCTCCCAATGAATTCTTACTGACATTGTCAGAAGTTGTGTTAACAATGAACTATTTCCAATATGCGGGCTACTATTACCTACAGAAGCGTGGGGTCAGTATGAGTAGTTGCTTTGCACCGTCATACGCATGCTTAGTATTGGGTTTATGGGAAGCTAAATTTATTGATAACCCTGTGAACAACCTATTCCTCCCTAAAATCCCTCTTTGGAAGAGATACATTGATGATGTTTTCTTTATTTGGATGGGGACTTCGTTTGAATTGGAGAAATTCATGGCCTATATTAACTTTACCACATCCTTTTTGAGATTTACAGTAGAACACTCTACAGACAATATTAACTTCCTGGACTTGACTATTTACAAAAATTCCCAAGGAGGTCTAGAAACATCAATCTATCGCAAACCTCTGAGCAGAAATACCCTCCTCAGAGCAGAAAGCCATCACTCCAAACAACTTATTAAAAATATTCCCATTGGCCAATTTTTACGGCTTAGAAGGAACTGTAGCAGCGATGCCGAGTTTGAGCGCGGGGCAGTAGAAATGATAGAGCGCCTTCGTAGTAGGGGCTATGCTGAAAGCGACATCTCTGCAGCCTATGAACGAGCCAGATCGATACAACGATCACATCTCCTTGTTAAAACCAAACGCGCCTCAAAGCAAAGACTCTGCTTCTCCACAGATTTCTCTCATATTGGCAGAGAAATAAAGCATGTCATTAAGAAACACTGGCTTATCTTGCAGAGCGATCCAGCTCTCAAAGATATATGCGCAGAACCACCGCGCATTACTTTTAAGCGTCCTCGCTCATTTAGAGACAGGTTGGTTCACACGACCATGAGCCCTCCACCAAAACCTACGTGGTTGCCGGCTCCTCCCTTGGGTTTTTACAGATGTGGGCATTGTACCCATTGCTCTAACTCAAATGACACATTGCAATTTTTCCATCCCC
Organism: Leuciscus idus; assembly: GCA_021554675.1. NCBI lineage: Eukaryota > Metazoa > Chordata > Actinopteri > Cypriniformes > Leuciscidae > Leuciscus > Leuciscus idus. The sequence goes on from CM038626.1 coordinate 4,483,174, forward strand.
AGTCAGGTAAAAAATACAAGATCAATTATTTTATTAATTGTAACACCACCCACGTGATCTATATGTTGAAATGTCCATGTGGTTTGGTGTATGTAGGTCAGACTAAACGCCCCCTTAAACTACGCATTGCAGAACACAAAGCAGCAATTCGGAACCGTAATATGGACTATGCAATTGCGAGGCATTATGTACAAGCTAATCATGGTTCTAATACATCCTTAAAATTTTGGGGTATTGAAAAAATTCTACCCTCCCAACAAGGAGGTGATATAGTGAAGTCCCTATTACAAAGAGAGGCTTTCTGGATTTTCACTCTTAACACAGTGGAACCTAATGGTCTTAATGAGGAACTGGGCCTCTCATGCTTTTTATAGTTCACATTTTAAGGCACTTATATACATGTTGCTAGCGGGTCTGTATGTATATCTTTATATTTGTATGTGTATATGTGGCGGTATGTGTATCTCTTCTCTTTTGAAGATGTTTAAGCTATGTTTATATCTATTTTTTCCATTTTATTTTATTTATTTAATTTCATTTATTATTATTATTTCTCTTTTCTTTTTTCATATTTTTTTTTTCTTTTTTTCTTTTTTCTTTTTTTTATTATACCTGAGTGTTTGTATAGGATTGGTTAATTGATGTACCACACCCACTTAGGCCAGTGGCCAATGTCTTGAATTTTGATTCTTTAAAATCTGTACATCGTTGCCATTGACTGTTTGACTCTGAAGAAGACGCATGGGCGTCGAAACGTTAGTCGTTTTATACCAATAAAATATATTTAAAACGTTGTGTGCTCCGGTCCTGCTCCTTGGTCCTAGCTAGACCTTGGGTTTCCCTTTTTTTGATTTTTGTGTCCTGTTCCGTGAGCACCAACCAGGCTGAAGCGCAAGTGACTCCTTTCTAACAAGCGCAATAGAGTTGTGGTGTATGCGATAGATGCCCAGTTCCAAGCGGATCTTGTCGACATGTCTGCCTATTCCAAGGAAAATGATGATAATAAATATTTGCTGACATGCATCGACCTCTTTAGTATGTACGCATGGGTTTGAGTGCTAAAGAATAAGGGCGATATTGAAATTACTAAAGGGTCTCAAAGAGTGTTCTTCAAACAGTGTTCCACAGAAACTGCAGACGGATCAGGGGAAGGAGTTTTTTAACAAATATTTTCAAGATGTGATGAAAAAGCATCAAATTAATCATTTCGCTACCGCTACCGATTTGAAGGCCAGCGTCATGGAACGTTTTAACAGAACATTAAAAAGTCGTATGTGGAGATTTTTAACGGCTACAAATTCCTGGCGCTTTATTGATGCTTTACAAGATATTGTGCGGGGTTACAACTCCAGTTATCATAGGAGCATTTGTCACAGTGTCTAGTTTGTGTTTCCCCAGGTGTCCACTAGAGGTCTCTTCTCCATACGGTCACCATTCACTCTGGATCTGCATTTCCCATAATCCTTTGTCTGTTCTCATCACTCGTGATTGCACTCAGCTGTTCCCTTTAACATTGTTAGTTTCTGTGTATATATACCCTGTCTGGTCAGTGTTTGTCACAGAGTCGTTGTTATTCGTCACTACACTTCTGGTCTGTGTTTCCTAGCCTGTTCTTATTTTGTTTCTTGTTTATTTGTTATTGGACTGCTATTATGGATTTTGACCCCTGCATGGATGACTACGAATTGGATTGCCCTAACAATAAATATACTGCTAATGGATCCTACCGTTTCCCGTGTGTGTTCCGTGACAGAATGACTCCGTCCACAAATGGATCCAGTAGCATGAACATTTTGCAGGGCTTTGCTTTATGGGCCCGCCAGACTGAGGAGGCCATGGCGCTCAAATCCCCTAAACACCCTTCCATCAATGACAGAGAGTCTTTTCTCACAGATATTCCCACGGGCGGCCACGGCAGAGACGACCCCTCGGGCGGCCATGGAACAGGCACCCGCTCAGGAACAGACACCGGCTCAGGAACAGACACCGGCTCAGCAGCGGCCATCTTGTCAGGAGACACAGGCTCGGTGGCGGCCATCTTGTCTGGAAACACCGGCTCGGTGGTGGCCATTTTGTCCGGAGAAACAGGCTCGGCGGCGGCCATCTTGTCAGGAAACACTGGCTCAGAAGACGTGACCTGAACAGTCTCTGGATCGGCAGACGTGACCTGAACAGTCTCGGATCGGCAGACGGGACCTGAACGGTCTCTGGATCGGCAGGCGGGACCTGAACGGTCTGAACAGTCTCTGGATCGGCAGACGGGACCTGAACAGTCTCTGGATCGGCAGACGGGACCTGAACGGTCTGAACAGTCTCTGGATCGGCAGACGGGACCTGAACAGTCTCTGGATCGGCAGACGGGACCTGAACAGTCTCTGGAACGGCAGACGGGACCTGAACAGTCTCTGGATCGGCAGACGGGATCTGAACAGTCTCTGGATCGGCAGACGGGACCTGAACGGTCTCTGGATCGGCAGACGGGACCTGAACGGTCTGAACAGTCTCTGGATCGGCAGACGGGGCCTGAACAGTCTCTGGATCGGCAGACCTGCTGTGTCTCCTCCAAGCATGCAGTACTGCTACTGCATAAAAGAGGAAGACAGCCCTCTTTGCTGTGGCAGGACTGATGGTGGGGAGCTCCGGGACGATCTCTGGGATGACAGCGGGCTGCACGGGGACAACCTCCGGGACGACAGCGGGCTGCACGGGGACGACCTCCGGGACGACAGCAGGCTGCATGGGGACAACCTCCGGTACCACAGCGGCCTGCACGGGGACGACCTCCGGTACCACAGCGGCTTGCACGGGGACGACCTCCGGGACGACAGCGGGCTGCACGGGGACAACCTCCGGTACCACAGCGGCCTGCACGGGGACAACCTCCGGGACGACAGCGGGCTGCACGGGGACGATCTCCGGGACGTTAGGGAGACGGAAAGTCTTCCTCCTCCTCCGCCGTTTCTTATGGCGAGGTGCAGGCTCCGGGCTGGACAGGACCAGCGGCGAAGGGAGCTCTGGGCTGAGCATCACTGGCCCATGGTCGAAAAAAGACCGAAGTGGAGAGTGGGTCCGGGGCTCACCTCTAGCACCTCCTCCCCTACGGCCTCCACGAGTCCCCGAAAATCTGGCCAGACGGGTTCCCCTAAAAGACTCTCTGTCATTGATGGAAGGGTGTTTAGGGGATTTGAGCGCCATGGCCTCCTCAGTCTGGCGGGCCCATAAAGCAAAGCCCTGCAAAATGTTCATGCTACTGGATCCATTTGTGGACGGAGTCATTCTGTCACGGAACACACACGGGAAACGGTAGGATCCATTAGCAGTATATTTATTGTTAGGGCAATCCAATTCGTAGTCATCCATGCAGGGGTCAAAATCCATAATAGCAGTCCAATAACAAATAAACAAGAAACAAAATAAGAACAGGCTAGGAAACACAGACCAGAAGTGTAGTGACGAATTACAACGACTCTGTGACAAACACTGACCAGACAGGGTATATATACACAGAAACTAACAATGTTAAAGGGAACAGCTGAGTGCAATCACGAGTGATGAGAACAGACAAAGGATTATGGGAAATGCAGATCCAGAGTGAATGGTGACCGTATGGAGAAGAGACCTCTAGTGGACACCTGGGGAAACACAAACTAGACACTGTGACAAATACTCCTATGATAACTGGAGTTGTAACCCCGCACAATATCTTGTAAAGCATCAATATAGCGCCAGGAATTTGTAGCCGTTAAAAATCTCCACATACGACTTTTTAATGTTCTGTTAAAACGGATTGGTTAATTGATGTCGTTTCCGCCGTGGCCGCCCGAGGGGTCGTCTCCGCCCTGGCCACCCGATGGACTGTCTGCTCCGCCTTGGCCGCCTGAGGGAAAGTCTCCGCCCTGGCCGCCCGAAGGGTCGTCTTCGCCATGGCCGCCCGAAGGGTCGTCTCCACCCTGGCCGCCCGATGGACTGTTTGCTCCGCCCTGGCCGCCTGAGGGAAAGTCTCCGCCCTGGCCGCCCGATGGACTGTCTGCTCCGCCCTGGCCGCCCTAAGGGTCGTCTCTGCCCTGGCCGCCCGATGGACTGTCTGCTCTGCCCTGGCCGCCTGAGGGAAAGTCTCCGCCCTGGCCGCCCGATGGACTGTCTGCTCCGCCCTGGCCGCCTGAGGGAAAGTCTTCGCCCTGACCACCCGAAGGGTCGTCTGCTTTGCCCTGGCCGCCGGCTAATCCATCACCCCCTGTTTCTGTTCCCCTCCATGGACCTAACAATAAATATACTGCTAATGGATCCTACCGTTTCCCATGTGTGTTCCGTGACAGTATTAGAATGAGCCCGGTGGACGTCGATAAAGTAAACGAGACTTTGGTGTTTCAAAACTTGTAGGGAACTATAAAGAAGACAGAGAAATGTAAATTTAATTTCAAAGTCGGAGATGTTGTGAGGATCTCCAAAGTGAGAGGACCGTTCACCAAAGGTTATGAACAGAACTATACAGATTAATTTTTCACCGTATCGGCGCGTATTCCGCGTCAGCCACCCGTCTATAAGATTGACTGATTATGACGGAGAATCCATCGATGGTGTTTTTTATGAAAAAGAGTTGCAAAAAATAATTGTGGGTAAAAACAAATCTTTTAAGGAGGAAAAGATTTTAGGTCAGAAAAAACAAGGAAAATCTACACTTGTTTTAGTGAAATGGTTAGGCTGGCCAGCTAAATTCAATAGTTATAGTGATAAAAAAGCACTGGTGGACTTACAAAAGCCTTAAAACATATGACCGCTTACCGGATGAGATCATACGTGTGCCGGATAACCATGGATGACCACGGGTTCTATGTTACGTTACCGTGTAATGCTTCATCGTCGGTTTATCCTGAAAATCGCATATCCAGCTATACAACCAGGTTAGCAAAAACTATAAGCTTGAAAGGGGAATGGGAAGTAGGACTCGCCGAAATTGAATATCCTAGAAGCTGGTACTCCTTCAGCGATGACGACGGATATTTTACCCTATACACATCCCCCGCACCCACGAATGATGCGAATAACCACAATGCCGACCCGATTAACAAGTTATCAGGGTTTACTGTATCGAGGAAAATGCATATAAACTGAGGATATTATGAGAACATTCGAGCGGTGATATGGGGAATAAATCAAGTTCTTGCACCGACAACCATATTGAATTACGATGATTTAAAAAACAAAGTGTTTCTGGCCGCGAGACCTAACGTATCGGTGTCATTCTATGGAAAACTAGCCACTATTTTAGGATTAAAACCGAATGATGCTCTCGGGCAATCGGGCTACCATTGTCACGGCCCCTCCTCTGCCTTGCAGGGGTGGTTCCTCCTGCAGGCAGAGGAGAGTCGTTAGTGATTGGAGCCACCTGGGCTCAGGGTATTTAAACTTGCTTCACTAACCACTCTCTCTCTCTCTGCTCCTCCAGGTATGATCTTGTTTTGTTTGTTCCTTTGTAGATATGACTTAGTTTTTCACTCAGTCATGTACACACACAGATTCACGCATCCATGCATTTTACATACATCTTACATTATGACATTTTCACACCTCATTTCCTTTTCTTTGTTTAAAGTTAATAGTTCTGATTTACAATAAAGACAACCTTTTTTGATTGGCCTATACTTGTTGTTTGTGTCCCCTCATTTTTGCCACAGGCCATGAGCCGGCCTGTGACAAATGGGGGCTCGTCCTTAAGTTAAAGTTAATTGTACTTTAGTTTACTTTAACATTTTGTCATAGTTGGTTAAAGTTTTTTTGTCTAGTTTGTTTTTGCTTTATTATTGATACGTTTGTTTATTTGCAGTTTGGCTTATTTGATTATTGTTTTGTAGTTAACTGGGGTTCGTTTTGTCAGTTTAGTTTAGATTGCCAAATTGTTTTTGAGGGGATGCTCTGGTTGGGCCAATATTGTTGGAGAGAGCATTGAGAGCTGTGTGTTCCTTTTGTTTAGTTAGCTTTGTAGCTAAAATTTGTTAGCAATTCACTCTGGGCCTTTTCTGGGTTTTTGTTCAGGTGGGAGTCCTCTCCTGTTGAGGCTTATCAGCGAGTGTCAATAGGAGGCTCGTGGTGTTTTTTTTTTTTTGTAGGTGGCAGTGAACGTGGGTAGAGCTTCCCTTTCCCTTTTTCCCCTACATCGGCTCGGGAGCACCTCCGTGGATGTGGGGGGACCGCCAGTTTCTGGTTGTCCTTTCCACTCCACTGGTTTTGTGTGCATAAAACCCCACCACATGTGACTGCACGAAGACCAGGGGCCAGTTAGTTAGTAGTTTTTGGAGGATAGTGGGGTGTGGCTCCTGTCCTTAAAACCCAGACTGGCAGCAGGTGAGTTGTATAAAAATTTTTTGGGGCATTTGTAATAGTTGTATTGGTTGAGGAAAATGTCTTCCTTTCTGAGTAGTTTTGTTCAGGCTCCTTCAGAGTTAGCCCTAGATTTGTGTACTAAGGAGCAGTTAATTGAAATAGCTGAGCCATGTTGTTCAAATTGGGCTTCACCCTGTCTTCTGGTCAAAAAGTCTGATTCCACTTTCAGACCCTGCACTGATTATAGAAAAGTAAATAATGTTACTAAAGCAGACCTTTACCCTCTTCCTAGGATGGAGGACTGTATTGATCAAGTTGGGTCAGCAAAGTATGTTAGCAAATTTGATCTTTTAAAGTTCAGTTCAGTTCAGTTCAATTTTATTTATATAGCACATTAAAAACAACCATAATTGACCAAAGTGCTTCACAAAATCCAACAAAGAAACAAAAACAAATAATTATACAGACAATATCACACAAAGTAGGCCTACAAACAAAATAACCAACAGGTCAAGATATCAAAGCTCAACTAGAATTGAAAGCCAAAGCATAATAATGCGTCTTAAGCAAGGACTTGAATATTTCAATAGTCTGAGCTTTCCTTACATAAATTGGTAGACTATTCCAGATATTAGGAGCAGCCACTGCAAACGCTCTGTCACCTTTGTTTTTTAGCCTAGATCTGGGCACATCGAGGAGCATCTGGTCGGAAGACCTCAGTACTTTAACAGGTGTGTGGACATGTAGAAGCTCCGTCAAATATGAAGGCGACAACCCACTTAAGGTTTTAAAAACAATTAATGCAATTTTAAATTTAATTCTAAAACAAACAGGAAGCCAGTGAAGTGAGGCCAATACTGGTGTAATGCGTTCACGTTTTTTGGTCCCGGTTAAAAGTCGAGCTGCTGCGTTCTGCACTAACTGTAGCCGTCGAAGTGATGACTGCTCCAATCCGGCATACAAAGAGTTACAGTAGTCTAATCGCGACGTAATAAAAGCATGTATGACTCTTTCAAAGTCTTTGCGTAGCATGTATTGCTTGACCTTAGCCAGAAGTCTCAAGTGGAAGAAGCTAGTTTTAACAACTGAACTAATTTGTTTGTCAAATTTAAAAGCACTGTCAAAAATTACACCCAGATTCCTGGTAAAAGGTCGAATATGGGAACATAGAGTACCAAGAACCTCTGCACATTCACTTAAATGTCCCGCACGACCAAACACAAAAATTTCGGTCTTTTTATCATTGAGACTTAGAAAATTCTGATCTAACCAAATTTTGAGATCACTCAAGCAGTCTAACAAAGGTTGGATGTTGTTCTTCTCTTTGTTTTTTACAGGCAAATAGATTTGTACATCATCTGCAAAACAGTGGAAAGAAATGTTATGTTTTTTAAAAATGGACCCTAAGGGCAGCATGTACAGGGAAAAGAGCATGGGTCCCAGAATGGAACCTTGGGGAACCCCACAAGAAAGAGGTGCAGCAGATGAAGAGCAATTCCCAAGGTGGACAGCAAAACTCCTATCTGTCAAATATGATTTAAACCATTTCAGGGCCGTACCCGTAACGCCAACACTTTGTTCAAGTCGGGATAAGAGGATAGAGTGGTTGACAGTGTCAAAGGCAGAAGTCAAATCTAAAAGGACTAAAACAGCTGATTTTCCTGAATCAACTGCTAAGAGAAGATCGTTGTATACTCTTAGAAGGGCGGTTTCAGTACTGTGGCGGGGTTTAAAACCAGACTGGAACTTTTCGTAAATGCAAAAATCATCTAAAAATGATTGCAGTTGATTAAAAACTACCTTCTCCAAGACTTTAGATAAAAGTGGTTTAGAAATGGGTCTAAAATTAGAAAAAACCGAATGATCCAGATTTTTCTTTTTTAAGAGGGGTTGCACGATTGCATGTTTAAAAGCTACGGGAACACACCCTGAGCTGAGAGATGCGTTAACCAAGCTTAAAATACTGGAACCAACAATGTTAAAAACATCTTTAAGTAATCGGGCAGGGATACTATCCAGCAGGCAGTTTGTAGGACGGAGCTGCTTAACTATGTCAGAGAGAACATGTAATGTGACTGGCTCAAACTGCTGGAAGACAGCTTGGCATAAAGATGGAACCGAGGGGTCACTAGTAAATGCAGGTGATGAAAAACTCAGGCCAGCAATTTTATCTATGAAATATTTCAGAAAATTTTCAGACAACAAAGTGGATGGCACAACACAATCTGTTTCACAAGGGTTAACAAGAGAGTTAAACACTTTAAAAAGAACCTGCGGCCTCTGTTTATTATTAGCAACCAGGTGAGATAAAAAATGTGTTTTTGCGGATTTAACCGCTCCCTGGTATTTATGTAATGTATCCTTTAAAATTTGAAATGACACTTGAAGTTTGTCCTTTTTCCACTTTCTCTCAGCCGTTCTACAGACACGTCTGAGAGAGCGGGTATGGTCATTTAACCAAGGTTCAGATAGCGTTTTAGTACGTTTTTCCCTTAGTGGGGCAACACAATCTAGTATTTCAGTACAGGTAGAGTCAAAGAGGTTTGTGAGTTCATCCACTTCAAAAATACAATCTTCAAGATTGTACAGCACTGAGTCTTTAAAAGCAACAGAATATTAAAAGCATACATGTATATTAAAATCACCAACAATTAAAAAGCGATCATATTTTAACGCAATCCCAGCCACAAAATCAGCAAAGTCCTGAATAAAATCCTTGTTAAACTTTGGAGGTCGATACACCACCGCACATAATACGATCACTGGGAAATTTAACTCGAACAACTGCAGCTCAAAGCTGGAGCAGCTGTCAAACAGAATCTCTCGACATTGAAAAGTACACTTAAACACAGACGCTAGCCCTCCACCTCTACCTGTGATCCTAGGGGAGCTGAGGAAGCCGCATCGGGGAGGAAGAAGTTCGGAGAAAGACATAAGATCGCCATCATGGAGCCAAGTTTCCGTTAAGAACATGAGATCCAACTCCCGAGAAGTAAAGAAGTCATTGAGGAGAAAAGTCTTGTTGGCTAGCGATCTAACATTAAACAAAGCCAAACGAAGAGTTTGATCCTCACTGGCTGTGGCTGCAGACGCCACACGATCTAACGGGCGCAGGTTCAAAAAATCCACACCACCACCTCGGTGGATCCGAGCCTGCCTGGGAGAAGATGGCACCGTCAGCAGATGAGCCTCCGAGATAATCTGTGGGTCAGGGAAAACAGGACGCAACCAGCGATCTCTCATCCTCAGCAAACGTCCGGCAACAGCAGGAACGTAGCATCCATCAGGACACGTCACACAGGTGGACGCCAGGTAAGCCTTGAGTCGTACCAGCGCACCTCCGCGTTTTCCCCGTCTCCTGTAACGTTTCTTGCGGGGAAGAACAACAGCAGGTGAACGGCGCAGATACTCCGGTATGTCCGACAGCAAAGGAGGAAGTTTCGAGGTCCAGCGATCTCCCAAGTCATGTCTTTCAGACAATATATCATCAGTTATTCGAATGTTGAAAAGTGTATGACAATCATAAACGAGCAAAGCAGAGACATCTTGACAATATGTACTGATAAAAAAGGCGATAGCAAACAGCAAACTAAGGAGATGCGACAGAGACTGACGGCTTGCCAAACATTCTGGCGCCATCGTGACACGTAAGGGATATTGGCAAGTACCCCTTACCAAAAGAGCTTGTGAGATTGCTGCCTTTATAACTCCATCGGGTTTGTTCTCTTATACAGTTATGCCTTTTGGCTTGCAGAATGCTCCAGCCACCTTCCAGAGGCTGATGAATCGGGTGGTCTCAGGTCTGGAAGGGTGTGCCGTGTATTTGGACGACGTGGTCGTCTATTCTGACTCCTGGGATGAGCATGTCCAGAGGGTGCAAGCCCTGTTCGAAAGACTGGTGTGGGTCAGGTTGACTATCAATTTGGCAAAGTGTGAGTTTGCCAAAGCTACAGTCACATACTTAGGCAAGGTTGTTGGTCAGGGTTTTGTCTGTCCTGTGGAAGCCAAAGTTCAGGCTGTGAAGCAGTTTTCACAGCCTTCAACAAAGAAAGAACTGATGCGCTTCCTAGGAATGCATTTTGTAAAACAAATTCGGTAGTAGTGTCCCCACTGACCAATCTGTTGAAGGCCAAGGCTGAATTTATCTAGTCCACCCAGTGTCAAGAGGCATTTGATGCAGTTAAGGGTCTTTTGTGTTTGGCACCCATGTTGGCAGCACCAAATTTTGCGAAACTTTTCAAATTACAGCCCCAGCACTGATTTGACTAGCGTCTACCGCTAGTCAAATCAGTGCTGGGGCTGTGCTTCTCCAGGAAAATGATGACAAAGTTGAGTGTCCAGTCAGTTTCTTCTCCCGGAAATTTAATAAGTATCAGCAAAACTATTCTGTAATTGAAAAGGAGGCTCTAGGGCTCATTTGGGCTCTACAGCATTTTGAAGTCTATGTTGGTTCCGGTTTGACCCCTTTAACCCTCTGGGGTCTGAGGGATTTTCTGGGCCCTGGAGGTGTTCTGACATGCTCTGACATTTGTGCTTTTTTAAGTTGTTTATAAACATGTTAATGTCAAAGGTGTAAATTCACTTTATATAGCACAAACAGGGCTACCATAATATGTGAAAAACATGCATTTATATGTTTGAATTTTTAAGAGAATAATGTTTATGCGTGGTTATTTGAAAAAATAAAAATTGAAGTTGCTGAAATAAGACCACAAAACACATACTAAATATGTGTCCACAAGACTTTTGACTAATGTACGTTGTCGCTTCGAGTTCTGGCTTCAAAATGATGTGAAAAACATCCTGCCTAATTGTTTTCATAAAACAATACATTGATTTTAACTTTGTAAAACAGTTTTTTTGTCAGAAGAGGTTTATGCGTGGGAGGGGTAATGGCCCATCAGTATTAATGAGATTCAGACCAGGGGTGTGACAGACACTCCCCCAATGTCTAATGGCCCATCAAGTGAGGCAGCCTGGACAAAGTAGAGGAGTTTTTCACTGTTTTATTGTAATTCCTCTTATGTGGAGGAACTAAATGTTCTAAATTTGCAGGTATATCACAGTAAATGCTTATGCCCAGTTGATGCGGGCTCTAAGCAAAATAAAGCAAAATAATGCAAAATGAGCAAAATAAACTAAAATAAAGGCAGATAGAATATAGTTACATGTCTTGGTGCCATTTTTGAAAACAGTTCCTGTTCAACTGAAGACACAAGTGAACATTACATGCCTGGCATTTCCAAGGTGTGTCCTGCCTTTTACCAAGCTGTCCTTTGCAAAGCACACAGATCTTGCGACCAACTGTGCAAATGTTCTTCTCAAATGTTCAGTTGACACTGCATTCTCAGAAAAAAAACATTTTGAAGAGACTCAGAGGAGTGTGTGCATCAGCAGGACTCAGCTGTGGGCCAGGTTTCCGTGCAGCCAGGAATCTCAGAGTCTGTGGAACCATATCAATGTCAGTCTCTGTTTTCCTTGACAGAGTAGACTGCTTGTTGCTTGTCTGAATGTTTGTCTTGGCCCTCTTTGCAACAGGTGTCTGATGATCACCATCACCTTTATAGCTGTAAAACAAACAAACAAATGTGAGCATGTTTATTACACAAAATATAACAACTGCATTTCAATCATTAAAAGTAACATTGGCCAGATGCAAAGCCATACAGACACATAATGTTTGTATGGACTATGTAAAACCAGAATATGTAAACAGAATTATACTAATATCTGAAAGAAAGGGAATAAGTGTACTTACTTTTCAGTTGTTCTCAAAACTGAACGACACCTGTCGCGTGCCCTCCCATTGCGAGTTGCAGGTGAGGTTGAGAGTGATGCTACCACATTCCTATAAAAATAATAATATTAATATTAACTAGATGTACCGCATGGCGGTACAAAATATGACCGCCGCTCAGGCCTGCACTGGCTTTCCACAAAAATAAATGACGTGGAGCAATTTGGCTGTATTGCGTGTTTATGTATATACCTAAAAAAAGTAGTAGTATGTGCATGTCTGTCTGTGTGTGTGTGTGTGTGTGTATGTGTGTGTGTTTGTGTATGTGTGTGTCTGTGTGTGTGTGTGTCTGTGCGTGTATGTATGCGTGCGTACATGTGTGTGCGCGTGTGTGTTTGTGTGTGTGTGTGTCTGTGCATGTGGATTTGTATGTGTGTGTATGGGTGTGTGTCTGTGCGTGTGGATGTCAGTGTGTGTGCATGCTTGCGTTTGTTTGTATTCCTGCATGTGTGTGTGTGACAGTATCATCCTCAACACCACCATCTACAGGCCGATGAGTGTACAGTCACTAAATGTGCACATAAATGAATTTATTTTATACCCCCCCATGGATGAAATTCTACGAAACTTAGCATACCCCCAGAGGATGTCAAGTTAATCATACACATGAAATATGGTGCAGTTCTGAACATCTCAACTGAAGATAGGGGCGATTAAAGCAGAATAATATTGCATTTTCATTTTTTCATGGGAGGGGCGCAAATCACAAATGAGTGATTATGGGCTAGGTTGATGTGGGCCCTTAAGACCAACATACCATAAAAATTTCTTCATCCTCGGTGCCACGGTTCAGGTAGTTATTTAGGAAAAACTGCATTTTTTGGGTTTGGGGGGGCCCAGCGCGGGGGGGGGAGTGGCCCCCGGGGACCAAACGAAATTTTTCCGTAAAAGTCTAGTGGGGCTACATGCCCACCAAATTTCATGTTCCCCGGTGTTTCGGTGTCCCTGGTATCGAAATGTCCCTGGTATAGATGACGAAAAAAAAAAAAAAAAAAAATTTGACAATCCCTATATGACCGCTTTCGCTAGCTACGCTAGCGGCGGTCATAATAAAGGTTGAACAAAGTACTATGCCAGCACATGCATAACTGATGGACAGTCAGCATGTTGATAAAACAACATCAGGTCTAACATCTGTAAAATAGTGGGTAAATATGTACTTACTCTTTCTGATTTCTGTCTGTGTTGCTGCGTGCCCTCTTAGTGCGAGTTGCAGAACCTACATCATTCCTTTCAAAAAAAGTTGAAAACTATTATTATCATATATTTTAGAGTACTATTCCAGCACATGCATAACTGATGGGCATTAACATGCTGATAAGATAACACAAAGAAAAAATATGTAACATTATCAACCAACCTCCAAAAATAAATAAAGTCATACAGGCTCATATTGTATTAAGTAGGCTATATAAACAAAATTGAACGAACATGGGTAAATATGTACTTACTCTTTCTGATGTTCGAGTCAAGTCAAGTCATCTTCATTTATATAGCGCTTTTAACAATGTAGATTGTTTCAAAGCAGCTTTACAGAGATAAACGTATAATCAGGGCCGTATTAAGACAGTGTGGTGCCCCTGGGCACTATACCTCAAAGCCCCCCACACGAACAGTATAATCATCAGCAATGCACGCGATTACATTTAGAAATAGACAAGATTTGTTTCCAAATGCACCAAGCAAAGATCCTTTCAATTTTATAAACTTTTATAAACCCAGCCAATATAATCACAATGAACACATCCAAAATAAAATCTTTACACATAGGCCTATATAACAACTGCAAAACCACTCAATTGACATCTGTCCGTTTTGGATTTAGATTCATTTTCTGTAACCGTTAAAAAAAAAAATAGACACATTTGCGCGTACTTGTTGTGGACCAACTCAACTCTGACAGATTGGGGAGGGAGGGGGGGAGTGATAGTGGTCATGTAATCTTTATTTATTTATAATTTATTATGACCGCCGCTAGCGTAGCTAGCGAAAGCGGCGGTCATAAAGGGATTGTCAAAGTTTTTTTTTTTTTTTTTTTTTGTCACCTTACTGAATTTTTCGTCAACGATACCAGGGACACCGAAGCACCGGGGAACATGAAATGTGGTGGGCATGTAGCCCCACTAGACTTCTAAGGAAAAATTTCGTTTGGTCCCCGGGGGCCACTCCCCCCCCCGCGCTGGGCCCCCCCAAACCCCCAAAAATGCAGTTTTTCCTAAATAACTACCTGAACCGTGGCACCGAGGATGAAGACATTTTTATGGTATGTTGGTCTACTAGACTTTTACGGAAAAATTTCGTTTGGTCCCCGGGGGCCACTTCCCCCCCCCGCGCTGGGGCCCCCTTAAATTTTTCGTCAACGATACCAGGGACACCGAAACACCGGGGAACATGAAATTTGGTGGGCATGTAGCCCCACTAGACTTCTAAGGAAAAATTTCATTTGGTCCCCGGGGGCCACTCCCCCCCCACGCTGGGCCCCCCCAAACCCAAAAAAATTCAGTTTTTCCTAAATAACTACCTGAACCGTGGCACCGAGGATGAAGACATTTTTATGGTATGTTGGTCTACTAGACTTTTACGGAAAAATTTCGTTTGGTCCCCGGGGGCCACTTCCCCCCCCGCGCTGGGGCCCCCTTAAATTTTTCGTCAACGATACCAGGGACACCGAAACACGGGGGAACATGAAATTTGGTGGGCATGTAGCCCCACTAGACTTCTAAGGAAAAATTTCGTTTGGTCCCCGGGGGCCACTCCCCCCCCCCGCGCTGGGCCCCCCCAAACCCAAAAAAATGCAGTTTTTCCTAAATAATTACCTGAACCGTGGCACCGAGGATGAAGAAATTTTTATGGTATGTTGGTCTACTAGACTTTTACGGAAAAATTTCGTTTGGTCCGCGGGGGCCACTTCCCCCCCCGCGCTGGGGCCCCCGTAAATTTTTCGTCAACGATACCAGGGACACCGAAACACCGGGGAACATGAAATTTGGTGGGCATGTAGCCCCACTAGACTTCTAAGGAAAAATTTCGTTTGGTCCTCGGGGGCCACTCCCCCCCCCCGCGCTGGGCCCCCCCAAACCCAAAAAAATGCAGTTTTTCCTAAATAACTACCTGAACCGTGGCACCGAGGATGAAGACATTTTTGTGGTATGTTGGTCTACTAGACTTTTACGGAAAAATTTCGTTTGGTCCCCGGGGGCCACTTCCCCCCCCGCGCTGGGGCCCCCGTAAATTTTTCGTCAACGATACCAGGGACACCGAAGCACCGGGGAACATGAAATTTGGTGGGTATGTTCGTCTACTAGACTTTTACGGAAAAATTTCGTTTGGTCCCCGGGGGCCACTCCCCCCTCCCCGCGCTGGGGCCCCCGTAAATTTTTCGTCAACGATACCAGGGACACCGAAGCACCGGGGAACATGAAATTTGGTGGGCATGTAGCCCCACTAGACTTCTACGGAAAAATTTCGTTTGGTCCCCGGGGGCCACTCCCCCCCCACGCTGGGCCCCCCCAAAACCAAAAAAATGCCGTTTTTCCTAAATAACTACCTGAACCGTGGCACCGAGGATGAAGAAATTTTTATGGTATGTTGGTCTACTAGACTTTTACGGAAAAATTTCGTTTGGTCCCCGGGGGCCACTTCCCCCCCCGCGCTGGGGCCCCCGTAAATTTTTCGTCAACGATACCAGGGACACCGAAGCACCGGGGAACATGAAATTTGGTGGGCATGTAGCCCCACTACACTTCTACGGAAAAATTTCGTTTGGTCCCCGGGGGCCACTCCCCCCCCGCGCTGGGCCCCCCCAAACCCCCAAAAATGCAGTTTTTCCTAAATAACTACCTGAACCGTGGCACCGAGGATGAAGAAATTTTTATGGTGCATCAACCGAGCCCATAATCACTCATTTGTGATTTGCGCCCCTCCCATAAAAAATGAAAATGCAATATTATTCTGCTTTAATCGCCCCTATCTTCAGTGGAGATGTTCAGAACTGCACCATATTTCATGTGTATGATTAACTTGACAACCTCTGGGGGTATCCTCTGCTAAGTTTTGTAGAATTTCATCCATGGGGGGGGTATAAAATAAATTCATTTATGTGCACATTTAGTGACTGTACACTCATCGGCCTGTAGATGGTGCTGTTGAGCGAAAGGTTGCTGGTTTAGGATGATACTGTCACACACACACATGCAGGAATACAAACAAACGCAAGCATGCACACACACTGACATCCACACGCACAGACACACACCCATACACACACATACAAATCCACATGCACAGACACACACACACAAACACACACGCGCACACATGTACGCACACATACATACACGCACAGACACACACACACACACACAGACACACACATACACAAACACACACACATACACACACACACACACACAGACAGACATGCACATACTATTACTTTTTTTAGGTATATACATAAACACGCAATACAGCCAAATTACTCCACGTCATTTATTTTTGTGGAAAGCCAGTGCAGGCCTGAGCGGCGGTCATATTTTGTACCGCGATGCGGTACATCTAGTTATTATTATTATTGTTAAATTAGTGTTCATAAACGAGTTATGTATGGTCTTTCAAGAATTTCAAGTTAATAATATAACAATTTATGAAAAATATTTGTACAGCTTGTGTCATGTGGTGCCCCCCTAATGGTTGTGAATGGTTGGTGCCCCTGGGCACTGGCCCAAGTGCCCCTATGGATAATCCGGCTCTGCGTATAATTTATGGTAACAGAGATTGTTTTGGCTTTATAGCGGTTCTTTAGTAAAGTTATTTTCCAGCTAAGGTTAGTTATGATTGATTCGCTTCCGTCGCAACAATCATTTGTTATTAAATTAGGGGCCGCTAAGACGACACCATTCTCTCTACATAGACTTTAAACGCGAACCTGTGAGAAACGCTGATGGCGTTCACATGCGCATTAAGAATTGGTTCTATAGTTATGTGCGTTTGAATATATGTACGCAGGTTTGTAATTCCCTACAAACCAAGCCTAAACAAAGCACTGGTGTTTCCTTATAATTTTTGATACAGAATTTTATTTTATTTTATCAATTCGGGGTAGATACGCGAATTGAGTTTCCCGAGAACGCTTTATCTGTAGAGTGGTAAAGGGATCCTCCATAGGGAGAGACTAGTTGGCACTTCAGCACTGCGTTGTCATCGGGTCCAGGCGAAGGTCCTTCATCAGATCTGGATACGGCCTGGATCCGGCAGGCTGCGGGAAAACCTTGGGATAAACAAAGACACTAAAATTAGCGTAGATGCCATTCTTCTTATGATGTAACGAGTACATCAGGATTTATGGGAAGTGTTCCCGGTTCCAGCTGACCTAATCTATGCAGCCTAACATTGAATTATAGAAGTCTATAATGTATTATGTGAAAGCTAGGTCAAAGAGATGTGTTTTTAGTCTAGCTTTGAACTGACAGAGTGTGTCTGCTTCCCGGACAATGGTAGGAAGGCTGTTCCAAAGTTTTGGTGCTAAATAGGAGAAGGATCTACCGCCAGCAGTCGATTTTGATATTCTAGGTATTATCAACTGGCCGGAATTTTGAGATTGCAATAGACGTGAAGGACTATAATGCGTTAAGAGCTCGCTCAAGTACTGCGGAGCTAAACCATTTAGTGCAGGGGTCACCAAACTTTTTTCTCTGAGGGCCACATTATCGTTCCTGACTGTGATAGGGGGGCCGGGTCAGCTATATGACATAGAATTGTATGACCCAGACCAAAATGACCACCAGCAGGCCTCATTGTGTAGTAGAGATTACTAGCCTGGCACAGCCATCCCCACTACTATATCCACACTACTATATCAACACTTGATTCCTGGCACATATTTATTTATCTTTACTAGTGGTTTGCAAAAGTAGTAATCGAGTTTTCACACTTTGTTTTAATTAAAGTTATTCTTCACTTTAAAAATAATCATTGGTCCACTGTTCTTTGAAAACTCTGCACTCTCTATTAGGGGTGGAACGGTACACAGAAGTCACAGTTCGGTTCATACCTCGGTTCAGACATCACGGTTCGGTACGAGTTCGGTACAATGGAGGGAAAAGCAAAACAAAAATGCAGAAGGCTTGTGCATGTCTCAGGATGGACCACCAAAGGAAAATAAATTACTTAAGCCTTGTATTTTTTTAAATAAGTTTTATTAATAAAGTAAAGGCATAGAACCAGTTTATTTGTAGTGCACTGACAATAGTTTTATATAATTAGTTTATTATTTAAATTAATAAAAAGACAAAAAGACCTTGAGATATGTTTGGTAATTGTACCTGAATGAATTGAAAATTAATTTGCTACATTTCAGATTAATATATTTGTTTTCTTTAAAATTTTAATTAACAATAACTTAAACACTTTGCAGTTTGAATGATGTCCTGTAAAAACTAAATGACGGAGTATGTTTTTATGTTTCCACTGTTCGATCACGCCCGCGCCTCACTCACACACACACACAAATATAAGTAAACACTTTGCGACTTTTCGATCGCACCCACACCTCTCTCTCAACATATTCCAGCATTGCAATCTTTACATCGCAGCCTGCTTCAGAGCTTCAGAGCTTCAGAGCTAAGGCGGACCTACAGAACCTGCGTATCTAACAGTAGTTCCGCATTGCATTAATTAATTTGCACGCGAGTTTCATTTATATTTATATAATAGGCCATGACGACTTTTGGGGATTGCCTCATAGGGCCGGTTCAAGTAGTGGGGGGCAGAGGGGCTGGGGCAAGTAGTGGGGGGCAGAGGGGCTGGGGGGCCAGTCAAAAGGGGGTGGCGGGCCTGAGTCGGCCCGCGGGCCTTAGTTTGGTGACCCATGATTTAGTGCTTTGTAAGTGATCAGCAATATTTTAAAATTGATGCGATGTTTAATAGGGAGCCAGTGCAGTTTTGCCAGAACCGGGCTAATATGGTCATACTTCCTGGTTCTGGTAAGAACTCGAGCTGCTGCGTTTTGAACTAGCTGTAGTTTGTTTATTAAGCGTGCAGGGCAACCACCCAGTAGAGCATTACAATAATCTAGCCTTGAGGTCATGAACGCATGAACTAATTGTTCCGCATTTGTCAATGAGAGCATATGACGTAATTTAGATATATTTTTAAGATGGAAAAATGCAGTTTTACAGATACTGGACACGTGACTTTCAAATGAAAGATTGGTATCAAAGAGCACACCCAGGTTCCTAACCGACGACGAAGACTTAACAGAGCAGCCATCAAGTGTTAGACAGTATTCTAGGTTATTACGTGAGGACGTTTTTTGTCCAATAATTAGAAACTCTGTTTTTTCAGAATTTAGAAGTAGGAAATTACGAGTCATCCAATTTTTTATATCCGCTATGCATTCCGTTAATTTTGTGAATTGGTAAGTTTCGTTAGGTTTTGAAGAAATATAGAGCTGAGTATCGTCGGCATAACAGTGAAAGCTAATGCCATGTTTCCTAATGATATCTCCTAATGGTAGCATGTACAGAGTGAACAGCAACGATCCTAGTACTGAGCCTTGTGGTACGCCATACTGAACTTGTGATCGATGAGACATCTCTTCATTTACTGCTACAAACTGATAACGGTCAGATAAGTATGATTTAAACCATGCTAGTGCAATTCCACTAATGCCAACATAATTTTCGAGTCTATTTAAAAGAATGTTGTGGTCGATAGTGTCAAATGCAGCACTAAGATCGAGTAACACTAATAGAGAGACACAACCACGATCAGATGATAAGAGCAAATCATTTGTGACTCTAACGAGAGCAGTCTCAGTACTATGGTACGGTCTAAATCCTGACTGGAAATCCTTGCAGATATCATTTCTTTCAAGAAAGGAACACAGTTGTGAGGATACTGCTTTTTCTAATATCTTTGACAGAAAAGGTAGATTCGAGATCGGCCTGTAATTGATTAATTCTGTAGGATCAAGTTGCGTTTTTTTAACAAGCGGTTTAATCATAGCCAGCTTAAAGGTTTTTGGTACGTATCCTAGAGACAAAGATGAATTAATGATATTAAGAAGAGGGTCTATGACCTCTGGAAGTATTTCTTTCAGTAGCTTAGTCGGTATAGGGTCTAACATACATGTTGTAGATTTAGATGATTTAACGAGTTTAGTAAATTCTTCCTCTTCTATAGCAACGAACGAATAAAATTTTTCCTCCGGGAGACTACAATGCACTGCCTGATGCGATACTGTAGTAGACGGTTGCATAGTTATAATTTTCTCCCTGATATTATCAATCTTATAAGTGAAGAAGTTCATAAAGTCATTACTGCTAACATATTTGAAACACGGAGTCGGCTTTGCAGCCTTGGCTAAATGAAGTTTACACAAGACTAGATAATGATCTGAGACGTCATCGCTCTGCTGCAGAATTTCAACGGCATCAACATCTATTGCATGTGATAATATTAGATCTAGAGTATGATTACGACGATGAGTAGGTCCTGACACATGTTGTCTAACTCCAATTGAGTTTACAATGTCTTTAAATGCCAATCCCAATGCATCTTTTTCATTATCGATGTGTATATTAAAATCACCAACAATTAGTACTTTATCTGCAGTCAATATTAACCCTCTGGGGTCTGAGGGTTTTTTGGGGTCCTTGAGATGTTCTGACATGCCCTGACATTTGTGCTTTTTTCAGTTGCTTATAAACATATTAATGGCAAAGGTGTAATTACACTCTATTTAGCACAAACAGGGCTACCATAATATGTGAGCAACATGCATGTACATGTTTGTATTTTTGAGAGAATAATGTTTATGCATGGTTATTGAAAAAACTAAAAACTAAAGTTTCTGAAATAAGGCCACAAAACAAATACTAAATATGTTACAATAAGACTTTTGACTAATGGATGTCGTTGCCTAGAGTTTTTTCTTCAAAATGATGTGAAAATCATCCTGCCCTTATCATTCACATAACACAATACATTGATTTAAATCTTGTAAAACACTTTTTGTTTGTAAAGGCAATATGCGCAAGGGGCGTCAACAATTCAACACCATCTTGCATATTTAGTGATTCACACCTGAGGAGACAATGGGGCCCGCATACTTAATGAGCCATTCATTCAGGTGTGTCACCTATAGCCACAAGAAAGAATGCAAGAGCAATATATATATATATATATATATATATATATATATATATACAGTACCAGTCAAAAGTTTGGAAACTTTTTTTTACACTATTTTTAATGTTTTTGAAAGAAGTCTCTTATGCTCATCAAGCCTGCAGTTAAAAAACAAAACAAAACAAAAAACAGTAATATTATGAAATATTATTACAATTTAAAATAATGGTTCTCTTTTTTAATATATTTTAAAATGTAATTTATTTTTGTGATGCAAAGCTGAATTTTCATCAGCAAGTACTCCAGTCTTTGGTGTCTTATGATCCTTCAGAAATCATTCTAATATGATGATTTGATACTCAGTTATTATCAATGATGGAAACAGTTGTGCTGTTTAATATATTTTTTTGGAATACTTTTTTCAGGATTCATTGATGAGTAAAACGTTAACAACATTTATTCATTAAAACAGCATTTATTCCAAATAAAAACATTTCTAACAATATAAATCGTTACCATCACCTTTTATCAATTTAACGCATCCTTGTTGAATTAAAGTACTAATTTCTTTTAAAAAAAAAAAGTTATTGTTCCCAAACTTTTGAACGGTAGTGTATATTGTTACAAAAGATTTCTATTCTAAATAAATACAGTTCTTTTAACTTTTTATTCATCAAATAATCCTGAAAAAAGTATCTCAGGTTATAAAAAAAATATTAAGCAGCACAACTGTTTCCAACATTGATCATAAATCATCATATTAGAATGATTTCTGAAGGATCATAAGACACCAAAGACTGGAGTACTTGCTGATGAAAATTCAGCTTTGCATCACAAAAATAAATTACATTTTAAAGTATATTAAAAAAGAGAACCATTATTTTAAATTGTAATAATATTTCATAATATTACTGTTTTTTTTTGTTTTGTTTTTTTTTAACTGCAGGCTTGATGAGCATAAGAGACTTCTTTCAAAAACATTAAAAATAGTAACGTTTCCAAACTTTTGACTGGTACTGTATATATATATATATATATATATATATATATATATATATATATATATATATATATATATATATATATATATATATATTCTACCAAATTGGTTCACAGTTGGAAGCATGTCAATTTTTTTATTTTATTTTTTTTTTCACAAATTTTGCTTGCAAATTGTATAATATCCAAGGAAAACATGTCTAGTAATTGTGCAGTTAATTCTCATACTGTAATTTCAGTTTTGGAATATGTATCCTCTCCCCAAATTTGTCAATAATAAAACACAATAAAAATTATTTAAAGAAAAGGCTTATATTTACCTTTTAAAATTTGTTTACATCTACCTTGTAAATATATTTTTTTAATTAAAAAGGTTACAATTACAACAACAATTGAAGTGTAATCTTTCTTTGTAAAAACTAAAGTATACATTTCATCATACATATTTCAAAGTTAAGGATTCATTACTTCGAATATAGCCTACATTGACAAAACATACTATATTTAACATATTAGCAAAAATTGGCAAACAAAAGCTTATTTGAGGTGGCAGATATTTTACAGTAAAAATGTGTAATCTATCCAAAACTAATCAACGAAATGTTGTCTTTCATTTGTCTGTAACATAGGTCTTTCGTTTTTATTATAAGGAATATAAATGTTAATTTGCAGTTTAATACGTTGCTTATACAAATACATTTTATTTCAACATATTTCAGTCGATTTTTACTCAGTATAGCAAAATAGTTTGCTAAAAGCAGATCATTCATTCACACACAGAAACGCAATTCAAATTTAAACCGTCTTTTTGCGAGTTGTGGTAAACAGCGCATCTCTGCCATTCATTCATTCACACAGAAACGCGATTTACTTGAGAATGAAAAAAAACTTACTACAGTATTCCATCCGTTGCTCCTCGAAATACCAGCACTTCTGAGGTACATTTTCCATTATTATTATTCCTCACAGCGCTGCGAGACAGTGTAAACAAGTACAATGATCTGATTAAACTTGATGTGTTTTCTCGAGCTGATATGGGGGCGTTCACAGTTTGTATGGGATCGCCTCAGTCATTTGCGTTTGAATAGCGCGCGCTCTCCGTGGGCGGGGCAGATTAAAACGTAATGAGCTGAGATGAGAACGACTGACATCTCTCTCTTTTCATAAAGATAACATAAACAGAGAATTATTTTTTTTTTTATATAAATTACTTCATTTAAAAGAAGAGAATTCAAGCTTCATGCCTGTGTGTCTGTATGCCTGTTTGACTGAGTATTCGCTGAGTTATTGTTCATTTTCGGACGCGTTTCAGAATGGACTACACTGACAGAGAGGAGGCAGAACTCGCTTCGTGTTTATTTTTCTTTATTTGGCGAAAAGCACACTTTGTTTTTATTGTGAGTATACACAAAAATAATACACATTTAACAGAATCGATTGATGTATGAAACTTGTTTGTAATATCAAAGTCAACAGAGCAAAATGAATCTCTTTTGAACTGATAAAAAAAAAAGCGAGCTGGTATCGCCGGCGATACAGCCGACCCCAGGGGGTTAAAGAATGTTAAATTATTTTTAAACGTCAGTATAAACTTTTCACTTCAAACCAACAACTGGGCAAGGGCCTTTCTGAACCTTTTGTTCAGTTTCAGCAGAAGCTGATTTTCAAAGTTCACAGAGTCTATCCTGCTTCGTTTGGATGTGAAAAGTAGACCAGCACAGCTAAAAAGCCGTTCACATGCAGCAGAGGGAGGCAGAGAGCTGTGTTTAACTTCAGAATAGCTTCTTGATGGCTGGGAAGGAGTGAAGCAGCTCCATGTTGTCCGAGGCACATGCAAGGTAACCATCAAGCTCAACTGGACTTTGCAACATTTTGGAGAAGAAATCGTCATCATCAGATGACTCTCTCTGATGTTCACCCTTATGCTCTGTAGTTTCAAGATGTTGTTTCAAGTATGTCAAGGCTGAAAACAATTACTTCAATTTATGGGAGCATTTTTGTAAACCCACACTTAAATGAGCTAAATCACAACAAATTATACTTTAATAGCAACCTTGTAGGCCTGCCATGACTGAGATGTTATAAAAGTATACATGCTTATACAGGCGTGCAGTTATAGCAAGACACAAATGAGATCATGTAAATTTGAAATTACCAGCGTCTATAACATCTGCTCTGTCAAAACAAAATACTGCTTCCTAAGCTGTCTGAGGAAAACTCTCTAGAATGAAATACCCCCATTACTTTAGAAGAGCTTAAGGAGGCTGCTTTCGAAATGTGTAGCAGTAAATCCCCTAGGTTGGATGGAATTCCCCCAGAATTTTATACCGCTTTCTGGGACAGTCTGGGCCCTCCACTTTTTTTATATGATTCAAGCCGTTGTTGAGAGAGGGTCCTTTTCCAGAGATGTGAATATTGCAGTTATTTCGCTTTTGCTCAAAAAGGACAAGGACTCTAATGATTGTTCAAGTTATTGGCCTCTGTCACTTCTAAATGCTGATCTGAAAATTTACGCTAAATTGCTCGCGCGGAGGGTCCAGCCGGCCATGACTAAGCTTGTTAACTGTGACCAGACAGGCTTCATTAGAACTAGATTAGCATCTGATAGTGTTAGGAGATTACTCCATATAATACATGGGTCATCTTCGTTGACTCTTCCTGCCGCGGTCCTTTCCCTAGATTCTATGAAAGCCTTTGATCGTCTGGAATGGCCATATTTGTGGTCTGTGTTGAAGGTCATGGTTCTGGGGTCCTCCTACATTCATATGATCAAGGTGCTGTATGCGAACCCCACAGCCATGGTTTTGACAGGTAGGACTTGTTCTTCATTGTTTGACATAGCCAGAGGTTCTCGACAGGGATGCCCCCTAAGCCTGTTTCTTTTTGCACTCTCGCTTGAGCCACTGGCTCAGACAATACGCATAGATAAAGGTATCACCCCAATCACAATATGTGGGACCAGCCATCATATTTCATTGTATGCAGATGATGTCCTTCTTTATTTAGGCAATCCACTGCAGTACATTCCTAACATTTTAACTGTCTTTGGCAGCTTCGGCGAGATTTCTGGATATATAAAAAACTGGACAAAGTCGGCACTTCTTCCACTGAATTAGGCAATGAGAAACACAGTACTACCCTCAGGTATAATTTGGCCATTATGATTGGTGCTTGATTGCAGTATATAATTAAGACCAACTATGAGGGCATCCTGTCTAAAATTTCATGTAACTTGGATAATTGGTCATCACTTCCAAATTCTCTTAGATCACGCGTCTCGATTATCAAAATGAATGTACTCCCTCGGTTTAAGTTTGTGAGTTCTATGCTGCCCTTACCTCCCCCTTCTCGTTTTTGGGATAGGCTATAGCATAATTACCAAATTTGAATGGAATGGCAAACGTCCACGTCTTAAACTTTCCACGATGCAACGAGATAGATTCACTGGTGGATTTTCACTTCCAGATTTGGGGCTATATCACTGTGCTTTTACACTGCGTCCCCTGCTTAGCTGGTATAATGACAAAATTGATGTTTCTTGGCGTTCCCTGGAGGGAAATCTGGTTCTTCCTCTGAAGTTAGATGAAGTTTTATTTGCCAATATCCCTCTAAAAAAAGTCGGTAAATTACTTCTTTTTTTTTCTGGAAAAAATGCATCCTCCTTTGACAATAGACTCTTCATGGTGGTCAGATATTCCGGACCATTCCCCCAGTTTTGATTGGGAAGGTGTTTGGGTTATGGTAATGCATGCTTCAAGGAATCCGGATCGTCAACAAATCCATTTAAATTTTATTCATAGGACTTATATGACTCCACGTAAACTCTATAGTATGAAGCTTAAACCTGATCCTAATTGCACATTGTGCCATACAGGGGAAATTGGTACTTTTTATCACATGATTTGGGAATGCCCTGAGGTTGCTAACTTTTGGAATATGGTTAAAGAAAATTTGATTGTCCACTTTATTAAATGTTTCGGTCCCTTTGTCCCCATCTGTTTTTATTTTATATTTTTATATTTTATATTTTTATTAGAGGTGGGCATAGATTAATTTTTTTAATCTAGATTAATCTAGATTAATTTTGAAATTAATCTAGATTAAAATGGCTCATTTGAATTCTGCCGAAGGCATTCAGATTATGTGTGCTCCCCAAATAATGACTATAAAAGTAAGTCTTTGAGAACGGGTTTCTCAAGCCAGGTGGCGCATTAGACCAGGGGCTCATCTCCTGTTTCCAAAATGCATCACAAACTGCTTGAGAAAGCTGTTCTACTCATAGACTGTAAAAGGTTACTACTGTACTGTTACCGTCCATAGGCAACATTAGGTAGGCCTATGTTATTATCAACTACTATAGGCTATCAATTAGGGATGGGCGATATGGCCTAAAATCTATATTGTGATATACATTGCAGCCTCTTGCGATAACGATATACAGTATATTATAATAAAACCATTTCAGAACAGATTACACAGACCCATGCTAAACAACTGCTAAATGTATTTTTTTTAAAGGGTGTATGTAGTTTTGAGAACATATATTGTGCAAAACTGTAAGTATACAACATAATTTTGCAGATAAATAAAATTTAAGTACACTAGCTGCAGAGACTTAAGTAGGTCTAATGTTTATTATGGCTTGGAGCTTATGAAACCCCAAATTTAAAATTAGAATATTGTCTAACTGATGTCTTTTCAGTTAAAAAGAAACACAACAACGATTCTTAAAATCGAGATTATGTGCTACACCACTAAGATATATTGGAATGGGAATAATACGCGCGCGCTGGTATTCAGTGATATCATGTTTCGTTTTGAATTTGAGGTGGTAGAACGGATTAGTCGTGTGTTAACTTACCGAACTGTTACCCCACACACACTCTGTATATAGTTTGCTGCTGCTCGTCTGACGGCTTAAACCCGAACCAAGTCCAAATAATGGATGTTGCACCGATCTTTTTCACCAGCTTTCACTTTCAGCCGTGTTTACTTAAGATGACGACGAATATGCGTTGCAGCCGGGTTTATCTCGCGGCCGCGGGTAGATTGCGTCATCATAGCTTGTGTAGTATAGAGCCATCTCCCAACCCAACTTGGAGAATAGATTAACGGCGATATTTTTTTATCGCGCGATAAGAGTCTCGCGTTAACGCAGCACGTTAACGCCGATAACGGCCCACCACTAATTTTTATATATATTTACAAAACGTCAGTCCCGGAGGTCTTGAACCTGGGTAAGAGGACTGCAGCAGCAGCCAATTCTGGATCCTCCATCATCTGTGCGAAATGCTTATGCAGGCCATTTTGCAGGGCACTGATGAGTGGTGTGCAGGTCTTGCTTGATGTCTCTAGCTTGTTGAGTTTGGATAGAAGCTGGTGGATTACTGGCAGCAGCCATCCCATGTAGACACTGGACTCTGACTGGAGGATGTTTGAAGCATTCATCAGTGGATTCATGGTGATGCAATACTCCCAGAGGAATGCAGCTTCTGCAGGACTCAACCTGGAGGATAAAATATGTTTATGACAAACAACTCAGCCACATCATGACTATAGGGAAAGACTGCATACATGGTAACTAATATTACTCACATTTTCACCTTGAGTTCGTCACATACACCCCTAATGGCATCTTCACCCTTCTCATCAATGATGCGTATAATTTTTTTAAGTGGCAAGACAGGTGGATTCCACCGTGTTGCATTGGGGCGAGTGATCTATAGTCCACACTTGTCCTCTACCACTTCACTAGCCAAATGAGATCACCCAGTTTTGTTCCAAATGCCCTGGCATTTTGCAAATGTTGCACGGAAAAGCCTCTTGTAGGTGTCATTCACAGCCTCTGCAAGGGAAGCATCTGTTGTTGCCACAAGATTTAGCAAGTGACGTGCACATCTTTGATGAGGGGGTAGTTGATATTCCATACCAGAGTCTTCGTCAAGGATTGTACTTGAATCATGATACTCAATATGGTCACTTACGTCAAGAGCATCCATGTCTGCTCCATCGACATCTACCTCTGCATCTTTATGCATTCCAAACAAATGGAAAGCTTTGAGGAAGTTGGATCCACTATCGGTTGTGGTCCTTACAACTTTGTCTCTAATCTTGTATTGACAATGGACATCATCAAGAGTACCAGCAATCATGTCAAATGTGTGAGACCCCCGTAATCTTTTGCATGCTAGTTCAGCAGATCTACTTTTTAAGGTATCCTCATCTGTCCAATGGCAAGTTACTCCAAGGTAACTTTTCTGATCGAGCTGACCAACAATCTGGGGTGGTTGCAACAAATTTGGCTTTACCCAATTCAGCAATCATAGTCTTCTTCATGTCATCAGCAGCTTCATAGATTTTGGTACAGACGGTGGATCTGGAGATGACTTTGGCTTGAGGTTGCAGTGTGGTAATTTGATGATGTTGACATCAAATTTAACTTTGAGCACCACTTTACAATGCAAAATCTTTTTTTACGGTCTATGTGCTCAACTGACAATCAACTCATCACCTGGGTTTCAAGTGATGGAGAAAAATCGACCATAACTCCAGTAAACTATGTAGTGCCACAGGGATCTGTGTTAGGCCCTCTGTTATTTTCAATATATATGATGCCACTTGGAAATATTATAAGGAAACATGGAATTAGTTTCCATTGTTATGCTGATGACACTCAAATATATATTTCATCACGGCCGGATGAAAACGCTAAATTTTCCAAATTGACAGAGTGTGTTAAAGATATAAAAGATTGGATGACGCGTAATTTTCTTTTATTAAATCCAGACAAGACAGAGGTAATACTTATCGGTTCAAAAAACCGCCCACAAAACCTCGCACAATACAACTTTAACATCATAGGATGTCCTGTTACTTTATCCTCTACAGTAAAAGACCTGGGTGTTATACTCGATTGCAACCTGTCTTTTGAAAATCATATTTCATATGTTACAAAAACAGCCTTTTTCCACCTTAGAAACATTGCTAAGCTACGTAATATGCTATCAGTTTCTGATGCAGAAAAGTTAGTTCATGCATTCATGACCTCGAGACTGGATTACTGTAATGCTTTATTAGCTGGTTGTCCTGCATCCTCAATAAACAAGCTACAGTTAGTCCAAAATGCAGCCGCTAGAGTTCTTACGAGATCAAGAAAATAAGATCATATAACACCGATTTTATCATCACTGCATTGGTTACCTATAAAGCTCCGTATTAATTATAAGGTATTGCTACTGACTTATAAAGCCCTAAACGGCTTAGCTCCAGTCTATTTAACGGATCTTCTATCGCCCTATAATCCATCGCGCTCTTTAATATCACTAAATTCAAGGCTTTTGGTCATACCTAGGATATCCAGAACCACCAAAGGAGGGAGAGCATTTTCACATTTGGCTCCAAAACTCTGGAATAGTCTTCCTGATACTGTTCGTTGCTCAGACTCGCTCTCCCAGTTTAAAACTAGATTAAAGTCGCATCTCTTCAGCCAGGCATTCATATAATCCTACAGTTCAAACTACAATCCGGCCTCTAGCTCATAAATGCCAGAGGAGAACTGGCCCCCGACTGAGCCTGGGTTCTCCCAAGGTTTTTTTTCTCCATTAGGTCACCTGATGGAGTTTTAGGACACCATTAGGTCACTTGATGGAGTTTTTTGGTTCCTTGCCACTGTTGCCTTTGGCTTGCTCAGTTGGGGATATTTTGGGGATATTTAATTTAATTTGATCAATCAATAAATTCCTCTTGAAACAAACTTTGTTGTATTATTTTAATTGCTTTGATACAATCTGTATTGTGAAAAGCGCTATACAAATAAACTTGACTTGACTTGACTTGACTTGATGTTTTAGTCAAATTATGGGTTTCCCCCACTACTACAATACCCTTCACAAAACACCGGTTATCAATCAGTGCCATTAGAGTTCAGTTTAGAATCAAAAGGAGAATGCAGAGATAAAATACAGTGTAATCAGTCGGACGAACAGTGGCACAGTGTTCATTCAGTAAATGCACAGCTAAACAGATGTGTTTTGAGTCTGGATGTGAATGTGACTACTGTAGGAGCACATCTGATCTCTTCTGGAAGCTGGTTCCAGCATAATAGATAAAAGCAGAATCACCATACTAAGAGTGAACCCTTGGTATTTCTAGCTGATGTGATCCTAATGATCTGAGTGATCTGTTGTGTTTATATTCAGTGAGCATATCTGCAATGTATTGAGGTCCTAGGCCATTGAATGATTTATATACCAGTAATAATACTTTAAAATCAATCCTAAATGTAACTGGGAGCCAGTGTAAAGACCTGAGGACTGGTGTGATATGTTCATATGTTCTGGTTCTGCTCAGCGTTCTGTATGAGCTGCAACTGTCTTATGGTCTTTTTGGGAAGGCCAGTGAGGAGTCCATTACAATAATCCACCCTGCAGGTGATGAAAGCATGCACAAGTTTCTCTAAGTCTTGTCTGGAAACAAAGCATCTAATTCTTGCAATATTTTTCAGATGATAGTATGCTGATTTAGTTATTGCTTTGACATGACTACTGAAACTAAGGTCTGACTCCAGAGTCACACCGAGATTCCTGACTTGATTTTTAGTTTTTAGACCCCTAGGGTCAAGGTATGCATTCACCTTGAGAAGTTCATCTTTGTTTCCAAACGCAATGACTTCAGTTTTGTCTTTGTTTAACTGAAGAAAATTTTGGCACATCCAACTGTTGACTTCATCAATGCATTGGCACAGGGAGTCAATGGGGCTTTAATCATTAGGCGATAGGGCTAAGTAGATCTGCAACATGACATCATGACTTTGCGTAAACATACACGCCACTTTCAAGTCAAAAGTGGCGTGTTATCTATACGCATTTTGAGCTAACTGCGTGTATGTTCACGCCGAAACGAACCGTCATCTTCCGCGTGTATGTCTACGCCGTTAAATGTCTGAGCGAAACGGAGCAAAATGTACGTGAAATAATCATGTTGGTCCCCTTTGGAAAACGTGTAGATGTCACAGTTTAACAGCCTCAGACGTGAATCTTACACGTACCATTATCCCCGGACGTTTGCTAATCCTACCCCTAAATCTAATCATAACCATTTCTTAAAACTATAGGCTACAATTATAAAGAAAAACAACAGACAGACAAGTATAATCACAATAATTTATTTTATGAGAAAATGTCAAAATCGGTACCAAAAGTTGTTCACGTGACGATGTGTCGCAGTCCTCTCTGGCAGTGGTTTTGTATGAGGTAACAGACAGAGCAGAATTTAAGTTATTAATTCAAATCCATGAAAACGTTAATCCGTCTTCGGTTCGGTTCGCTCTGAGGGCTGCGCGGCAGTGCGCACTTCATTTCAAATGTGAATGTGCATGACGCAATCTGTGACGAAGCAGGCGAGGCGAGAGCCAATGAGCGTTTGATATTACTGCCGTAACCATAGTAACCTAACGCTTCTTGAGGGCGCAATTTTTGAATTTGAATTCATAACAAGTGCAGGGTTTGACGTTTACGGTCAAGATGACGATTACTGGATAAAGGGCTGAGTTTGGATCTTTTTCTTGCAAATAATATATGGATTCTGAAGGTTTGGATTACATCAAGCTAATAAAATTGGTGTATTTTGTGAATCGATGTTGTGTTGTAAGGTTAGTATATTATGGTTCTATAGGAACCATAAATAAATGATTAGGGCCCAAGCCCTGAAAGGGCGAAGGCCCTATTGTTTCCGGTAGGATTATTTATTAGGGCCCAAGCCCTGAAAGGGCGAAGGCCCTATTGTTTTCGGTAGGATTATTATTAGGGCCCAAGCCCTGAAAGGGCGAAGGCCCTATTGTTTTCGTTAGGATTATTATTAGGGCCCAAGCCCTGAAAGGGCGAAGGCCCTATTGTTTTTGGTAGGATTATTAGGGCCCAAGCCCTGAAAGGGCGAAGGCCCTATTGTTTCCGGTAGGATTATTTATTAGGGCCAAAGCCCTGAAAGGGCGAAGGCCCTATTGTTTTCGGTAGGATTATTATTAGGGCCCAAGCCCTGAAAGGGGCGAAGGCCCTATTGTTTTCAGTAGGATTATTAGGGCCCAAGCCCTGAAAGGGCGAAGGCCCTATTGTTTTCGGTAGGATTATTAGGGCCCAAGCCCTGAAAAGGGCGAAGGCCCTATTGTTTCCGGTAGGATTATTATTATAATTTTTCTTACGACTATTCAGGCACTTTTGGGGCCCTTAACATGCTCAAAAACTCTTGAAACTTTGCACACGAGTCAGAATCCGCGGCCATCAGGGCCGGGCTGAAGCTGGTACCCGGGCGTGGCAGGGGGGCTCGACAGCGCCCCCTTGAACGGGGTCCGAAAACTTGGTCCATATATCAAACACGCTTGCATGAATTAGTATGAAACTCGGTACACATATAGATCTTATCAGGCCAAACAATATTCGTGCTTTAAGTTTTACGCCAGCCCAACAGGAAGTCGGCTATTATGCGTTGTTTGAAAAACGTACGCTCTGGAATTTAAAATACTCCTCCTAGGAAATTCATCCATTCGCCTCCAAACTCGGTCAGCATAAAGTCAAGACATTGGCTAAATTGCGGACGGATTTTTGATATCTCGAACGGTTTGGCCGTGGCGAGGAAACGAATTTATGGCGAGAAAAGAGAAACAGGAAGTGCTTTATAACTTCTGCATACATTAACTGATCTTGATGAAACTTCAGCAGTGTGTTCGTTGTAAGACGCCGATCACATGGATGTGACTATTGTGAGTCAAAGTTATAGCGCCACCAACTGGCAACAGGAAGTGTGTCACTTTCAAAATGCTTTGAAATCACCCTCTTATTTTTACCCGATTTGCTTAAAACTTTATGTGTATAATGTAGACACACGGCAGATGTAGACCTGTGAAAGGATTATTGATATCTTAGATACTGTTGCCGTGGCAACGCATCAAACTTTAATATTCTTTTCGGATGCTTTTGAGACTCTTCACATGCTTGAAAATGCATGAAACTCGACAGACACATCACATTTATTATCCAGTAGACATGTGCAAAGTTTCAGAAACGGGCGTGGTGGAATGGCTCAGTAGCGCCACCTTTAGTCAAAAATGGGGGCTTAGTTTTTCCTAGAATCACAAAACTTGGTATGTGTATTGTTCTCATCAAGACGGACAACTTTCTAATTTACATTAACGATCTCCGACCAACAGGAAGAGAGATATTTTGGTTTGAATGTGGATTTTCTGAAGAATTTTCTCTCCCTCTCTCTGTGTCTCTGTGTGTGTGAGGGGAGGGGGGATTTGACTATTGCTTTTATATTGTTAATCAAGGTTTCAGGGGCTTTTGGGGTCCTTAACGTGCTCAAAAACTCTTGAAACTTTACATACAAGTCGGAACCCCCTGCCATCAGGGACGGGTTGAAGCTGGTACCCCGGGCGTGGCAGGGGGGCTCAACAGCGCCCCCTTGAACGGGGTCCCAAAACTTGGTCCATAGATCAAACACGCTTGCATGAATTAATTTGAAACTCGGTACACATATAGATATCATCGGGCCGAACAACTTTCCCCCGGTCAAGTTTTACGCCAGCCCAACAGGAAGTCGGCTATTATGGGTTGTTTGGAAAACGCTTGCTGTGGAATGCGAAGTACTCCTCCTAGAGAATTCATCCAATCCCCACCAAACTCGGTGTGCATGAAGTCAAGACATTGAGGATTCTAAATTGCGGACGGATTTTTGATATCTCGAACGGTTTGGCCGTGGCGAGGAAACGAATTTATGGCGAGAAAAGAGAAACACGAAGTGGAATAACTTCTGCATACATTAACTGATCTTGATGAAACTTCAGCAGTGTGTTCGTGGTAAGAGGCCGATCAGATGGATGTAACTATTGTGAGTCAAAGTTATAGCGCCACCAACTGGCAGCAGGAAGTGTCACTTTCTACATGCTTTTGACAAAAGTGGGCGGGTTAGTTTTAACTACAGTAAAAAAAAAATAGTTTGTATATTGTACTCATCAAGCCGGACAACTTTCTAATTTACATTCATTAGCTCCGGCCATCAGGAAGTCAGATATTTTGGTCTGAATGTGGATTTCTTTGCAAAATCAGCCTCTGAATTTTTAGCCACTCCTCTTAAACTATTTCTTTTATTCCCACCAAACTTTTTCAACATGATGAAAATACATAAAATATGCTAAATTGTGAACGGATAATAAATATCTCAAACGGTTTTGCTATGGCGAGGGATTAAAGTAATGTCCAAAAAGGAATCAGAAAAGATCTCATATCTTCTACAAATGTAATTATACACCGTATATTTTTATATAAAATTATACAAATATTAGAACTAAACCCATTTTATTCTGTTTTTGCAATTGAAGAAGTATAAAAAAAGTAAAAAACAGGCTATTTAGTGCTATTTGGTTAAACAAAAAAGCAAACATAGGGCTATACTTCCCTCTTGTGTCCAAAAGGATATAAAAATAGTATATTAAACTTTTTACTAGGTAGGCCTATATTGTATTTAAATATAAATGTATTAGGTATATGACTGTGAGGATATTTTCCCATCGGTTAATCGACGTGTGACACGAGCGGGTGCTTTTAAATCGCTAATATAAAAGTGAAAGTAAAATTCGGACGTCCGCACGGACATTGATAATGATGCACACACGTTGGAAAGAATGATACTTTTAAACATAACACTAAACCGCCATTAGGTATCGCCAGGCGACCGTCTTAATGAGCGAGTCATTGATTCATTCGTTCAAACGATTCGTTCAAATGACTGAGTCATTCATGATTGAGACAGATGTTTATGGATTGATCATTGAATCTTTGAGTCAACCGATTCGTTCAAAATGCTGAATCATTCAGTAATGAGAAAACAAGTTGCCGTGAGATGCGCGACGGTTCTGCTGTGATCTTTGTTTAACTATTTTCGCTACTGAAACAGAACAAAAACAGTCAATATTGCATCTAAAATGTAAGTGACTTAATTATAACTGTTTATTAACCTGTTGTATGAAATCAATGTCACAGTTTCAATCGTGATTGTATTCAGGAAACAGTAGCCTACTCGTCAAGTGAGGTTGCTTAACTCTATCATAGGTTATAAAATATATAAAAACTCCATATTTGTCATTT
Organism: Leuciscus idus; assembly: GCA_021554675.1. Taxonomy (NCBI): domain Eukaryota; kingdom Metazoa; phylum Chordata; class Actinopteri; order Cypriniformes; family Leuciscidae; genus Leuciscus; species Leuciscus idus. The sequence continues at coordinate 4,518,556 of CM038626.1, forward strand.
TTATAGTCAGTATGTTGTTAACTGGGTTTCTTTTTTGTGTGCTGCGCTCATTTGTTTACGTTTCTCCTGGAGAAGCTGCACGAGCCTCAGCAGCGCAACCTTGTTACCATTGATCAGTAATACATTTATTATCAACTGTTGATTGCAACTTAAAATGAATGTAATAAAATTAGAATAATCTCTCGTTTTAGTGATTCCCAAGTTATTTTTTGTCATTGACGTTCAAATCAGGCTACTCTGGTTGGGCAAGCCAAATTCTCTTTCAGGTAGGCCTATTGTATATATATATAAATATATTAGGGATGTCGGTTAATCGACGTGTGACACCGCTGGGGGCTTTTAAATCGCTAACTTAAAGTAAAATACAGATGTCTGCACAGACTTTAATAATGGTGCTGAGTAGAGCGAGCATTTTCAATGAATTCCTATGGAAGTAGGAATTAACTAAAAAACGTTCGCTCTGTTCTGCTTGTTCCTCGCCGTGGGCGCTCACAGTTATGAATGCCTGTTTAGCCAAGAGCTTTTAGTTTAATTTTAAAATGAACGCCATTTCGGGGGGTGGATTGCTTGAATTTATTTTACAAAAGCACAATGTTGTGTTTTATTGCGAGTGTATATAAATATAAGCAAACACTTTGCAGTTTGAATGATGTCCTGTATGAACAAAATTATGTGCCAATTATGTTTTTATGTGTCTACTGTTAAATCACACACACATTCCAGCATTGCAAACTTGACATCGCAGTCTGTTCATTATAGCCTTAATAAAATATAATAAAATAGTAAACCTAACAAATACACACTGCTCTGTTTAAATAGTCAGTAGTACAATTCGTACATTCACAGTAAGCACTGCTCCACTGTGATTTTTCCAAGCACATTTTTGCGCGTGTGAAGAGGATGATTTTTTCCGTCGATATTGGAACACGAGTGAAGTACAAAGCCTATAATAAAGAATAGTTTAGCATCCAAATACATCACAACTGTTGAAATGTTTTGATTCTAATGAAAGGGTTACGTGAGCCCAACACTTACTTTCGTTTTTATTTTTACATTAAATTTAAAGGATTTGTTGTGGAATATTTGGAGTGTATCATAAAATCAGAATAAGGTAAGACAAGTAAAATTTCCCATCTTTATTATATATCAGAGGGTTCCGACTTGTATGTAAAGTTTCAAGAGTTTTTGAGCACGTTAAGGACCCCAAAAGCCCCTGAAACCTTGATTAACAATATAAAAGCAATAGTCAAATCCCCCCTCCCCTCACACACACAGAGACACAGAGAGAGGGAGAGAAAATTCTTCAGAAAATCCACATTCAAACCAAAATATCTCTCTTCCTGTTGGTCGGAGATCGTTAATGTAAATTAGAAAGTTGTCCGTCTTGATGAGAACAATACACATACCAAGTTTTGTGATTCTAGGAAAAACTAAGCCCCCATTTTTGACTAAAGGTGGCGCTACTGAGCCATTCCACCACGCCCGTTTCTGAAACTTTGCACATGTCTACTGGATAATAAATGTGATGTGTCTGTCGAGTTTCATGCATTTTCAAGCATGTGAAGAGTCTCAAAAGCATCCGAAAAGAATATTAAAGTTTGATGCGTTGCCACGGCAACAGTATCTAAGATATCAATAATCCTTTCACAGGTCTACATCTGCCGTGTGTCTACATTATACACATAAAGTTTTAAGCAAATCGGGTAAAAATAAGAGGGTGATTTCAAAGCATTTTGAAAGTGACACACTTCCTGTTGCCAGTTGGTGGCGCTATAACTTTGACTCACAATAGTCACATCCATGTGATCGGCCTCTTACAACGAACACACTGCTGAAGTTTCATCAAGATCAGTTAATGTATGCAGAAGTTATAAAGCACTTCCTGTTTCTCTTTTCTCGCCATAAATTCGTTTCCTCGCCACGGCCAAACCGTTCGAGATATCAAAAATCCGTCCGCAATTTAGCTAATGTCTTGACTTTATGCTGACCGAGTTTGGAGGCGAATGGATGAATTTCCTAGGAGGAGTATTTTAAATTCCAGAGCGTACGTTTTTCAAACAACGCATAATAGCCGACTTCCTGTTGGGCTGGCGTAAAACTTAAAGCACGAATATTGTTTGGCCCGATGAGATCTATATATGTACCGAGTTTCATATTATTACATGCAAGCGTGTCTGATTTATGGACCAAGTTTTTGGACCCCGTTCAAGGGGGCGCTGTTGAGCCCCCCTGCCACGCCCGGGTACCAGCTTCAGCCCGGCCCTGATGGCCGCGGGTTCTGACCTGTGTGCAAAGTTTCAAGAGTTTTCGAGCACGTTAAGGGTCTCAAAAGTGCCCGAAAGGTTGACAGAAAAATAAGAATAAATAAATATATATATATATATATATATATATATATATAAATATAGCTGCGAGCAGCGATTGCGGGCCCAAGCCGGTGGCACCGCCACCCTGGTGCCTTTAGTTACACTAAAGGCACCGGGGTGGCGGTTTCACCGGCTTGGGCCCTCCATCGCTGCTCGCAGCTATATTTATATATATATATATATATATATATATATATATATATATATATATATATATATATATATATATATATAACAAAAAAAACAAAAACAATATATATATTTATTTATTTATTTTTTTAAGTGTGTTTATATATATATATATATATATATATATTACATTTTTTGGATGCTAAACATTTGTTTATTATAGGCTTTGTACTTCACTCACGTTCCACTATTGAAGGGAAAAATTATCCTCTTCACATGCGCAAATATGTGCTTGGAAACATCACAGTTTAGCGGTGATTACTGTGTTTAAATAGTCAGTACAATTCATACTATTCAGAGCAGTGTAATTTTTATATGTTAGGTTGACTATTTTATTATTATATTTTATAAAGGCTATAATGAACAGACTGCGATATCAAGATTGCAATGCGCTCGCTCTGCACCATTATCAATGTCCGTGCGGACGAACATATTTTACTTTCGTTTTTAAGTTACCGATTCAAAAGCCCCCAGCGATGTCACACATCGATTAACCGGTGGGAAAATTTTCCCACAGTCACATCGCTAATATATTTATATATAAATACAATAGGCCAACCTGAAAGAGAATTTTACTTGCCCGACCAGAGTAGCCTGATTAGAACGTCAATGACAAAAAAATAACTTGGGAATCACTAAAACGAGAGATTATTCTAATTTTATTACATTCATTTTAAGTTGCAATCAACAGTTGTTAATAAATGGATTACCAGTAATCAGTTGATCAATGGTAACAAGGTTGCGCTGCTGAGGCTCATGCAGCTTCTCCAGGAGAAATGTAAACAAATGAGATCAGCACACAAAAAACAAACTCAGTTAACAACTTACTGACTATAAAAATTATAAATATGGAGTTTTGATATATTTTATAACAGTTAAGCAACCTCACTTGACGAGAAGGCTGTTTCCTGAATACAATCACGATTGAAACTGTGACATTGATTTCATACAACAGGTTAAAAAACAGTTACAATCAAGTCACTTACATTTTAGATGCAATATTGACTGTTTTTGTTCTGTTTCAGCAGCGAAAATAGTTAAACAAAAAGATCACAGCAGAATCATCACGCGCATCTCTCAGCAATGTGTTTTCTCATTTCTGAATGATTCAGCATTTTGAACGAATCGGTTGACTCAAAGATTGAATGATCAGTCCATAAACATATGTCTTAATCATGAATGACTCAGTCATTCAAACGAATCGTTTGAACGAATGAATCAATGACTCACTCATTAAGACGGTCGCCTGGCGACACTTAATGGCGGTTTAGTGTTATGTTTAAAAGTATCATTCTTTCCAACGTGTGTGTGATTTGTGTGTGCAACATTATCAATGTCCGTGCGGACGTCCGTATTTTTCTTTCACATTTATATTAGCAATTTAAAAGCACCCGCTCGTGACACACGTCGATTAACCGGTGGGAAAATATCCTCAGACACATACCTAATAAATGTATATTTAAATACAATATTGGCCTACCTAGTAAAAAGTTGTATATACTATTTTGATGTCCTTTTGGACACAAGAGGGCAGAATAGCCCTATGCATGACTTTTTTTTTTTTTTTACTTTACTGTTTTTAATTTTAGAATAAAATTAGAATAAAATTCTTTTTAAAAACAGAAAAAAATGGGTTTAGTTGTAATATTTGTATACTTTTATATAGAAATAAATGGTATATAATTAAATTTTTAGAAGATTTTAGGCTTTTTAGTGTTTCCTTTTTGGACATTACTTTAATCCCTCGCCATAGCAAAACCGTTTGAGATATTTATTATCCGTTCACAATTTAGCATATTTAATGTATTTTCATCATGTTGAAAAAGTTTGGTGGGAATAAAATAAATAGTTTAAGAGGAGTGGCTAAAAATTCAGAGGCTGATTTAGCAAAAAAATCCACATTCAGACCAAAATATCTGACTTCCTGATGGCCGGAGCTAATGAATGAAAGTTTCATCAAGATCAGTTAATGTATGCAGAAGTTATTCCACTTCGTGTTTCTCTTTTCTCGCCCTAAATTCGTTTCCTCGCCACGGCCAAACCGTTCGAGATATCAAAAATCCGTCCGCAATTTAGAATCCTCAATGTCTTGACTTCATGCACACCGAGTTTGGTTGGGGATTGGATGAATTCTCTAGGAGGAGTACTTCGCATTCCACAGCAAGCGTTTTCCAAACAACCCATAATAGCCGACTTCCTGTTGGGCTGGCGTAAAACTTAGAGCACGAAAGTTGTTCGGCCCCGATGAGATCTATATGTGTACCGAGTTTCATATCATTACATGCAAGTGTGTTTGATTTATGGACAAGTGTTCGGATCCCGTTCCAGGGGGCGCTGTTGAGCCCCCCTGCCACGCCCGGGTACCAGCTTCAGCCCGGCCCTGATGGCCGCACGTTCTGACCTGTGTGCAAAGTTTCAAGAGTTTTCGAGCACGTTTAAGGCCCCAAAAGCCCCTGAAACCTTGAAAAACAGGAATTTTAAACAAATCTCACTCAAAAGACAAATCCCCCCACCCCTCACACACACAGAGACGCAGAGGCAGAGAGAGAGAGGGAGAGAATTCTCCAAAAAATCACATTCAAACCAAAATATCTCACTTCCTGTTGGTCACAGCTTATGACTATAAATTAGAAAGTTGTCCGGCTTGATGAGAACAATATACATAAAGATTTTTGTGACTCTACTTAAAACTAAGCCCCCACTTATGACTAAAGGTGGCGCTACTGAGCCCCTCACCACGCCCGTTTCTGAAACTTTGCACATGTCTACGGGCTAATAAATGTGATGTGTCTGTCGAATTTCATCCAATTTCAAGTATGTTAAGAGTCTCAAAAGCATCAAAAAAGAATATTAAAGTTTGAAGCATTGCCATGGCAACAGTATTAAAGATATCAAAAATCCTTTCACAGGTCTACATCTGCCGTGTGTTTACATTATACACATAAAGTTTGAAGCAAATCGGGTAAAAATAAGAGGGTGATTTCAAAGCATTTTGAAAGGGACACACTTCCTACTGCCAGTTGGTGGCGCTATAACTTTGACTCACAATAGTCACATCCATGTGATCGGCCTCTTACAACGAACACACTGCTGAAGTTTAATCAAGATCAGTTAATGTATGCAGAAGTTATAACACACTTCCTGTTTCCATTATTCGCCATAAATTTGCTTCCTCACCACAGCCAAACCGTTTGAGATATCAAAAATCCGTCCGCAATTTATCATCCTCAATGTCTTGACTTCATGCTGACCGAGTTTGGAGGCGAATGGATGAATTCCCTAGGAGGAGTACATTAAATTCCACAGCATGCGTTTCCAAACAACCCATAATAGCCGACTTCCTGTTGGGCTGGCGTAAAAAGTAAAAGTACGAAAGTTGTTCGGCCCGATGAGATCTATATGTGTACCGAGTTTCATATTATTACATGCAAGCGTGTCTGATGTATGGACCAAGTTTTCGGACCCCGTTCAAGGGGGCGCTGTCGAGCCCCCCTGCCACGCCCGGGTACCAGCTTCAGCCCGGCCCTGATGGCCGCGGGTTCTGACCCGTGTGCAAAGTTTCAAGAGTTTTCGAGCACGTTAAGGGTCTCAAAAGTGCCCGAAAGGTTGACAGAAAAATAAGAATAAGAAGAATAATAATAATAAAATATAGCTGCGAGCAGCGATTGCGGGCCCAAGCCGGTGGCACCGCCACCCTGGTGCCTTTAGTTACACTAAAGGCACCGGGGTGGCGGTGTCACCGGCTTGTGCCCTCCATCGCTGCTCGCAGCTATATTTATATATATATATATATATATATATATATATATATATATATATATATATATAAAAATGTAACAAAAAAAAAAAAATATATATATATATATATATATATATATATCAGACAAGTAATATTCTCTGTCTTGTCACAAAAAAAAAAAAAAAAAATATATATATATATATATATATATTTATCTTTATATATATATGTAATGAAGATGAAGTTGAAATATGGTGAAATATGTTCACAATCCCCTATGATGTCTTTATGTCCTATGTATGTATTCTGAGTGGCAGTTTCTAGATGATGAGGTTATGATCCGTGATAGCATTGGAAATAATTAGCCAAAATGTAGGCCTACAGTATGAGCCCTTTAACGTGTTAAAGTGATATAAAGCCATAGAATAGCTTTAATATTTTTTTTGTGACTGGGTATGTTTAGGCATAAAATAATATAAAAATATATATATAAAAAATCTAACTTATTTAAAAAACACTGAAGTGGGTTTTTTGGAGAATTTTCTCTCTCTCTCACACAAACCAAAATATCTGACTTCCTGTTGGTCGGAGATAATGACTGTAAATTAGAAAGTTGTCCGGCTCGATGAGACCAATATACGTACTGATTTTTATAACTGTGGGTAAAACTAACCCGCCCACTTTTGTCAAAAGCATTTAGAAAGTGACACACTTCCTGCTGCCAGTTGGTGGCGCTACAACTTTGACTCACAATAGTTACATCCATCTGATCGGCCTCTTACCACAAACACACTGCTGAAGTTTCATCAAGATCAGTTAATGTATGCAGAAGTTATAACACTTCGTTTTTCTCTTTTCTCGCCATAAATTCGTTTCCTCGCCACGGCCAAACCGTTTGAGATATCAAAAATCCGTCCGCAATTTAGCATCCTCAATGTCTTGACTTCATGCTGCCCGAGTTTGGAGGCGATTGAATTAATTCTCTAGGAGGAGTGTTTCAAATTCCACAGCAAGCGTTTTCCAAACAACCCATAATAGCCGACTTCCTGTTGGGCGGAGCTAATAACTTAGAGTGCAGAAGTTGTTCGGCCCGAAGAGATCTATATGTGTACCGAGTTTCATATTAATTCATGCAAGCGTGTTTGATATATGGACCAAGTTTTCAGACCGTGTTCAAGGGGGCGCTGTTGAGCCCCCCTGCCACGCCCGGGTACCAGCTTCAGCCCGGCCCTGATGACCTTGGGTTCTGACCTGTGTGAAAAGTTTCAAGAGTTTTTGAGCACGTTAAGGGCCCCAAAAGCCCCTGAAACCTTGAAAAACAAAGATTAAGTGGAATAGACAACCCCCCCCCCCCCCCCACACACACACACACACACAGACACACAGAGAGAGAGAGAAAATTCTCCAGAAAGTCCACATTCAAACCAAAATATCTGACTTCCTGCTGGTCTGAGCTAATGACTGTAAATTAGAAAGTTGTCCGGCTTGATGAGAACAATATACGTACCAAGTTTTGTGATTTTAGGAAAAACTAAGCCCCCATTTTTGACTAAAGGTGGCGCTACTGAGCCATTCCACCACGCTCGTTTCTGAAACTTTGCACATGTCTACTGGATAATAAATGTGATGTGTCTGTCGAGTTTCATGCAATTTCAATTATGTGAAGAGTCTCAAAAGCATCCGAAAAGAATCTTAAAGTTTGATTCGTTGCCACGGCAACAGTATCTAAGATATCAATAATCCTTTCACAGGTCTACATCTGCCGTGTGTCTACATTATACACATAAAGTTTTAAGCAAATCGGGTAAAAATAAGAGGATGATTTCAAAGCATTTTGAAAGTGACACACTTCCTGTTGCCAGTTGGTGGCGCTATAACTTTGACTCACAATAGTCACATCCATGTGATCGGCCTCTTACAACGAACACACTGCTTAAGTTTCATCAAGATCAGTTAATGTATGCAGAAGTTATAAAGCACTTCCTGTTTCTCTTTTCTCGCCATAAATTCGTTTCCTCGCCACGGCCAAACCGTTCGAGATATCAAAAATCCGTCCGCAATTTAGCATCCTCAATGTCTTGACTTTATGCTGACCGAGTTTGGAGGCGAATGGATGAATTTCCTAGGAGGAGTATTTTAAATTCCAGAGCGTACGTTTTTCAAACAACGCATAATAGCTGACTTCCTGTTGGGCTGGCGTAAAACTTAAAGCACGAATATTGTTTGGCCCGATAAGATCTATATGTGTACCGAGTTTCATACTAATTCATGCAAGCGTGTTTGATATATGGACCAAGTTTTCGGACGCCGTTCAAGGGGGCGCTGTCGAGCCCCCCTGCCACGCCCGGGTACCAGCTTCAGCCCGGCCCTGATGGCCGCGGGTTCTGACTCGTGTGCAAAGTTTCAAGAGTTTTTGAGCATGTTAAGGGCCCCAAAAGTGCCTGAATAGTCGTAAGAAAAATAATAATAAATATAGCTGCGAGCAGCGATTGCGGGCCCAAGCCGGTGGCACCGCCACCCTGGTGCCTTTAGTTACACTAAAGGCACCGGGGTGGCGGTTTCACCGGCTTGGGCCCTCCATCGCTGCTCGCAGCTATATTTATATATATATATAAACAACAAAAAAAAAAACAATATATATATTTACTTTTAATTTTTTTTAAGTGTGTTTATATATATATATATATATATATATATATATATATATATATATATATATATATTACATTTTTTGGATGCTAAACATTTGTTTATTATAGGCTTTGTACTTCACTCACGTTCCACTTTTGAAGGGAAAAATTATCCTCTTCACATGCGCAAATGTGTGCTTGGAAACATCACAGTTTAGCGGTGATTACTGTGTTTAAATAGTCAGTACAATTCATACTATTCAGAGCAGTGTAATTTTTATATGTTAGGTTGACTATTTTATTATTATATTTTATAAAGGCTATAATGAACAGACTGCGATATCAAGATTGCAATGCGCTCGCTCTGCACCATTATCAATGTCCGTGCGGACGAACATATTTTACTTTCGTTTTTAAGTTACCGATTCAAAAGTCCCCAGCGGTGTCACACATCGATTAACCGGTGGGAAAATTTTCCCACAGTCACATCCCTAATATATTTATATATAAATACAATAGGCCAACCTGAAAGAGAATTTTACTTTATAGTACACTTCCTGCTGCCAGTTGGTGGCGCTATAACTTTGACTCACAATAGTTACATCCATCTGATCGGCCTCTTACCACGAACACACTGCTGAAGTTTCATCAAGATCAGTTAATGTATGCAGAAGTTATTCCACTTCGTGTTTCTCTTTTCTCGCCATAAATTCGTTTCCTCGCCACGGCCAAACCGTTCGAGATATCAAAAATCCGTCCGCAATTTAGAATCCTCAATGTCTTGACTTCATGCACACCGAGTTTGGTGGGAATTGGATGAATTCTCTAGGAGGAGTACTTCGCATTCCACAGCAAGCGTTTTCCAAACAACTCTCATTAGAATCAAAATGTTTCAATATTTGCGATGTATTTGGATGCTAAACTATTCTTTATTAAAGGCTTTGTACTTCACTCGTGTTCCAATATCGATGGAAAAAATCATCCTCTTCACACGCGCAAAAATGTGCTTGGAAACATCACAGTGGAGCTCTGCTTACTGTGCATAGTACAAATTGTACTACTGACTATTTAAACAGAGCAGTGTAATTCGTATATGTTATGTTGACTATTTTTATTATTATATTGTATTAGGGCTATAATGAACAGGCTGCGATGTCAAGATTGCAATTCTGGAATGTGTGTGTGTGTGTGTGTGTGTGTGTGTGACGTGGTTGCAGTTGAACAGTGGACACATAAAAACATCAATAAGATGTATTAGTTTATTCCTACTTCCATAGGAATACATTGAAAATGCTCGCTCTACTCCGCACCATTATCAATGTCTGTGCGGACGTCTGTATTTTACTTTCGCTTTTAAGTTAGCGATTTAAAATCCCTCAGCGGTGTCACACGTCGATTAACCGGTGGGAAAATTTTATCACAGTCACATCCCTAATATATTTATATATAAATACAATAGGCCTACCTGAAAGATAATTTTACTTGCCCGACCAGAGTATAGCCTGATTAGAACGTCAAGAACAAAAAAAATAACTTGGGAATCACTAAAACGAGAGATTATTCTAATTTCATTACATTCATTTTAAGTTGCAATCAGCAGTTAATAATAAATGCATTACTGATCAATGGTAACAAGGTTGCCCTGCTGAGGCTCATGCAGCTTCTCCAGGAGAATTCTAAACAAATGTGCGCAGCACACAAAAAAACAACCCAGTTAACAACATACTGACTATAAAAATTACAAATATGGAGTTTTTATATATTTTATAACATAGAGTTAAGCAACCTCACTTGACGAGTAGGCTACTATTTCCTTAATACAATCACGATTGAAACTGTGACATTGATTTCATACAACAGGTTAATAAACAGTTATAATTAAGACACTTACATTTTAGATGCAACGTTGACTGTTTTTGTTCTGTTTCAGTAGCAAAAATAGTTAAACAAAGATCACAGCAGAACCGTCGCGCATCTCACGGCAACTTGTTTTCTCATTACTGAATGATTCAGCATTTTGAACGAATCGGTTGACTCAAAGATTCAATGATCAATCCATAAACATCTGTCTCAATCATGAATGACTCAGTCATTCGAACGAATCGTTTGAACGAATGAATCAATGACTCGCTCATTAAGACAGTCGCCTGGCAACACCTAATGGCGGTTTAGTGTTATGTTTAAAAGTATCATTCTTTCCAACGTGTGTGCACCATTATCAATGTCCGTGCGGACGTCCGAATTTTACTTTCACTTTTATATTAGCGATTTAAAAGCACCCGCTCGTGTCACACGTCGATTAACCGATGGGAAAATATCCTCACAGTCATATACCTAATACATTTATATTTAAATACAATATAGGCCTACCTAGTAAAAAGTTGAATATACTATTTTTATATCCTTTTGGACACAAGAGGGCAGTATAGCCCTATGTTTGCTTTTTTGTTGAACCAAATAGCACTAAATAGCCTGTTTTTAACTTTTTTTATACTTCTTGAATTGCAAAAACAGAATAAAATGGGTTTAGTTCTAATATTTGTATAATTTTATATAAAAATAAACGGTGTATAATTACATTTGTAGAAGATATGAGATGTTTTCTGATTCCTTTTTTGACATTACTTTAATCCCTCGCCATATCAAAACCGTTTGAGATATTCAATATCCGTTCACAATTTAGCATCTTTAATGTATTTTCATCATGTTGAAAAAGTTTGGTGTGAATAAAATAAACCACTTAGCAGGAGTGGGTAAAAATGCAGAGGCTGAATTTGCAAATAAATCCACATTCAAACCAAAATATCTGACTTCCTATTGGTCAGAGCGAATGACTGCAAATTAGAAAGTTGTCCTGCTCGATGAGACCAATATACGTACTGATTTTTGTAATTGTGGGTAAAACTAACCCCCCCACTTTTGTCAAAAACATTTTGAAAGTGACACACTTCCTGCTACCAGTTGGTGGCGCTATAACTTTGACTCACAATAGTCACATCCATGTGATCGGCCTCTTACAACGAACACACTGCTGAAGTTTCATCAAGATCAGATAATGTATGCAGAAGTTATAACACACTTCCTGTTTGCATTATTCGCCATAAATTTGTTTCCTCGCCACGGCCAAACCGTTCGAGATATCAAAAATCCGTCCGCAATTTAGCATCCTCAATGTCTTGACTTCATGCTGACCGAGTTTTGTGGGGATTGGACGAATTCTCTAGGAGGAGTATTTCACATTCCACAGCAAGCGTTTTCCAAACAACCCATAATAGCCGACTTCCTGTTGGGCTGGCGCAAAACTTAGAGCACGAAAGTTGTTCGGCCCGATGAGATCTATATGTGTACCGAGTTTCATATCATTACATGCAAGTGTGTTTGATTTATGGACAAGTGTTCGGATCCCGTTCCAGGGGGCGCTGTTGAGCCCCCCTGCCACGCCCGGGTACCAGCTTCAGCCCGGCCCTGATGGCCGCACGTTCTGACCTGTGTGCAAAGTTTCAAGAGTTTTCGAGCACGTTTAAGGCCCCAAAAGCCCCTGAAACCTTGAAAAACAGGAATTTTAAACAAATCTCACTCAAAAGACAAATCCCCCCACCCCTCACACACACAGAGACGCAGAGGCAGAGAGAGAGAGGGAGAGAATTCTCCAAAAAATCACATTCAAACCAAAATATCTCACTTCCTGTTGGTCACAGCTTATGACTATAAATTAGAAAGTTGTCCGGCTTGATGAGAACAATATACATAACGATTTTTGTGACTCTACTTAAACCTAAGCCCCCACTTATGACTAAAGGTGGCGCTACTGAGCCCCTCACCACGCCCGTTTCTGAAACTTTGCACATGTCTACGGGCTAATAAATGTGATGTGTCTGTCGAGTTTCATCCAATTTCAAGTATGTTAAGAGTCTCAAAAGCATCAAAAAAGAATATTAAAGTTTGAAGCGTTGCCATGGCAACAGTATTAAAGATATCAAAAATCCTTTCACAGGTCTACATCTGCCGTGTGTTTACATTATACACATAAAGTTTGAAGCAAATCGGGTAAAAATAAGAGGGTGATTTCAGAGCATTTTGAAAGGGACACACTTTCTACTGCCAGTTGGTGGCGCTATAACTTTGACTCACAATAGTCACATCCATGTGATCGGCCTCTTACAACGAACACACTGCTGAAGTTTAATCAAGATCAGTTAATGTATGCAGAAGTTATAACACACTTCCTGTTTCCATTATTCGCCATAAATTTGCTTCCTCGCCACAGCCAAACCGTTTGAGATATCAAAAATCCGTCCGCAATTTATCATCCTCAATGTCTTGACTTCATGCTGACCGAGTTTGGAGGCGAATGGATGAATTCCCTAGGAGGAGTACATTAAATTCCACAGCATGCGTTTCCAAACAACCCATAATAGCCGACTTCCTGTTGGGCTGGCGTAAAAAGTAAAAGTACGAAAGTTGTTCGGCCCGATGAGATCTATATGTGTACCGAGTTTCATATTATTACATGCAAGCGTGTCTGATGTATGGACAAAGTTTTCGGACCCCGTTCAAGGGGGCGCTGTCGAGCCCCCCTGCCACGCCCGGGTACCAGCTTCAGCCCGGCCCTGATGGCCGCGGGTTCTGACCCGTGTGCAAAGTTTCAAGAGTTTTCGAGCACGTTAAGGGTCTCAAAAGTGCCCGAAAGGTTGACAGAAAAATAAGAATAAGAATAAATATAGCTGCGAGCAGCGATTACGGGCCCAAGCCGGTGGCACCGCAACCCCGGTGCCTTTAGTTACCTAAAGGCACCGGGGGTGGCGGTGCCGCCGGCTTTGGCCCTCCATCGCTGCTCGCAGCTATATTTATATATATATAGGCCTATATATATATATATATATATATATATATATATATATATACACACAGACACACACATATATATATATATATATATATATGTATATATATATATATATATGTATATATATATATATATATATATATATATAAATATCTATCTATCTATCTATCTATATATATATATATATATATATATATATATATATATATATATATATATATATAGACACACACACACACATATACATAAGACAGAAAATATTACTTGTCTTACCTTATTCTGATTTTATGATACACTCAAAATATTCCACAACAAATCCTTTAAATTTAATGTAAAAATAAAAACGAAAGTAAGCCGTGTTGGTCTCACGTAACCCTTTCATTAGAATCAAAATGTTTCAATATTTGCGATGTATTTGGATGCTAAACTATTCTTTATTATAGGCTTTGTACTTCACTCGTGTTCCAATATCGATGGAAAAAATCATCCTCTTCACACACGCAAAAATGTGCTTGGAATCATCACAGCGGAGCTCTGCTTACTGTGAATGGTACAAATTGTACTACTGACTATTTAAACAGAGCAGTGTAATTCGTATATGTTATGTTGACTATTTTTATTATTATATTGTATTAGGGCTATAATGAACAGGCTGCGATGTCAAGATTGCAATTCTGGAATGTGTGTGTGTGTGTGTGTGTGTGTGTGTGTGTGTGTGTGTGTGTGTGTGTGTGTGTGTGTGTGTGTGTGTGTGACGCAGTTGCGGTTGAACAGTGGACACATAAAAACATAAATAAAATGTATTAGTTTATTCCTACTTCCATAGGAATACATTGAAAATGCTCGCTCTACTCCGCACCATTATCAATGTCTGTGCGGACGTCTGTATTTTACTTTAGCTTTTAAGTTAGCGATTTAAAAGCCCTCAGCGGTGTCACACGTCGATTAACCGGTGGGAAAATGTTATCACAGTCACATCCCTAATATATTTATATATAAATACAATAGGCCTACCTGAAAGAGAATTTTACTTGCCCGACCAGAGTATAGCCTGATTAGAAAGTCAAGAACAAAAAAAATAACTTGGGAATCACTAAAACGAGAGATTATTCTAATTTCATTACATTCATTTTAAGTTGCAATCAGCAGTTAATAATAAATGTATTACTGATCAATGGTAACAAGGTTGCCCTGCTGAGGCTCATGCAGCTTCTCCAGGAGAATTGTAAACAAATGAGCGCAGCACACAAAAAAGCAACCCAGTTAACAACATACTGACTATAAAAATTACAAATATGGAGTTTTTATATATTTTATAACCTATGATAGAGTTAAGCAACCTCACTTGACGAGTAGGCTACTATTTCCTGAATACAATCACGATTGAAACTGTGACATTGATTTCATACAACAGGTTAATAAACAGTTATAATTAAGTCACTTTAGATGCAATATTGACTGTTTTTTATCTGTTTCAGCAGCAAAAATAGTTAAAGATCACAGCAGAACCATCGCGCATCTCACAGCAACTTATTTTCTCATTACTGAATGATTCAGCATTTTGAAACGAATCGGTTGACTCAAAGATTCAATGGTCAATCCATAAACATCTGTCTCAATCATGAATGACTCAGTCATTTGAACGAATGAATCAATGACTCGCTCATTAAGACGGTCGCCTGGCGACACCTAATGGCGGTTTAGTGTTATGTTTAAAAGTATCATTCTTTCCAACGTGTGTGCACCATTATCAATGTCCGTGCGGACGTCCGAATTTTACTTTCACTTTTATATTAGCGATTTAAAAGCACCCGCTCGTGTCACACGTCGATTAACCGTTGGGAAAATATCCTCACAGTCATACCTAATACATTTATATTTAAATACAATATAGGCCTACCTAGTAAAAAGTTTAATATACTATTTTTAAATCCTTTTGGACACAAGAGGGCAGTATAGCCCTATGTTTGCTTTTTTGTTGAACCAAATGGCACTAAATAGCCT
>CM038626.1:4539329-4549329 GCA_021554675.1 Leuciscus idus
ATCTGATCGGCCTCTTACCACGAACACACTGCTGAAGTTTCATCAAGTTCAGTTAATGTATGCAGAAGTTATTCCACTTCGTGTTTCTCTTTTCTCGCCATAAATTCGTTTCCTCGCCACGGCCAAACCGTTCGAGATATCAAAAATCCGTCCGCAATTTAGAATCCTCAATGTCTTGACTTCATGCACACCGAGTTTGGTGGGGATTGGATGAATTCTCTAGGAGGAGTACTTCGCATTCCACAGCAAGCGTTTTCCAAACAACCCATAATAGCCGACTTCCTGTTGGGCTGGCGTAAAACTTGACCGGGGGAAAGTTGTTCGGCCCGATGATATCTATATGTGTACCGAGTTTCAAATTAATTCATGCAAGCATGTTTGATCTATGGACCAAGTTTTGGGACCCCGTTCAAGGGGGCGCTGTTGAGCCCCCCTGCCACGCCCGGGTACCAGCTTCAACCCGTCCCTGATGGCAGGGGGTTCCGACTTGTATGTAAAGTTTCAAGAGTTTTTGAGCACGTTAAGGACCCCAAAAGCCCCTGAAACCTTGATTAACAATATAAAAGCAATAGTCAAATCCCCCCTCCCCTCACACACACAGAGACACAGAGAGAGGGAGAGAAAATTCTTCAGAAAATCCACATTCAAACCAAAATATCTCTCTTCCTGTTGGTCGGAGATCGTTAATGTAAATTAGAAAGTTGTCCGTCTTGATGAGAACAATACACATACCAAGTTTTGTTTCTGTTGATAAAACTAACCCCCCCACTTATGACTAAAGGTGGCGCTACTGAGCCCCTCACCACGCCCGTTTCTGAAACTTTGCACATGTCTACGGGCTAATAAATGTGATGTGTCTGTCGAGTTTCATCCAATTTCAAGTATGTTAAGAGTCTCAAAAGCATCAAAAAAGAATATTAAAGTTTGAAGCGTTGCCATGGCAACAGTATTAAAGATATCAAAAATCCTTTCACAGGTCTACATCTGCCGTGTGTTTACATTATACACATAAACTTTGAAGCAAATCGGGTAAAAATAAGAGGGTGATTTCAAAGCATTTTGAAAGGGACACACTTCCTGCTGCCAGTTGGTGGCGCTATAACTTTGACTCACAATAGTCACATCCATGTGATCGGCCTCTTACAACGAACACACTGCTGAAGTTTAATCAAGATCAGTTAATGTATGCAGAAGTTATAACACACTTCCTGTTTCCATTATTCGCCATCAATTCGTGTCCTCGCCACGGCCAAACCGTTCGAGATATCAAAAATCTGTCCGCAATTTAGCGTCCTCAATGTCTTGACTTCATGCTGACTGAGTTTGGAGGTGAATGGATGAATTCCCTAGGAGGAGTACATTAAATTCCACAGCATGCGTTTCCAAACAACCCATAATAGCCGACTTCCTGTTGGGCTGGCGTAAAAAGTAAAAGTACGAAAGTTGTTCGGCCCGATGAGATCTATATGTGTACCGAGTTTCATATTATTACATGCAAGCGTGTCTGATTTATGGACCAAGTTTTCGGACCCCGTTCAAGGGGGCGCTGTCGAGCCCCCCTGCCACGCCCGGGTACCAGCTTCAGCCCGGCCCTGATGGCCGCGGGTTCTGACCTGTGTGCAAAGTTTCAAGAGTTTTCGAGCACGTTAAGGGTCTCAAAAGTGCCCGAAAGGTTGACAGAAAAATAAGAATAAGAAGAATAATAATAAATAATCCTACCGAAAACAATAGGGCCTTCGCCCTTTCAGGGCTTGGGCCCTAATAATAATAATAATAAATATAGCTGCGAGCAGCGATTGCGGGCCCAAGCCAGTGGCACCGCCACCCTGGTGCCTTTAGTTACACTAAAGGCACCGGGGTGGCGGTGTCACCGGCTTGGGCCCTCCATCGCTGCTCGCAGCTATATTTATATATATATATATATATAACAAAAAAAAAAAACTATATATATATATATATATATATATATATATATATATATATATTAAATTTTTTAGATGCTAAACATTTGTTTATTATAGGCTTTGTACTTCACTCACGTTCCACTATTGAAGGGAAAAATTATCCTCTTCACATGCGCAAATATGTGCTTGGAAACATCACAGTTTAGTGGTGATTACTGTGTTTTAATAGTCAGTACAATTCATACTATTCAGAGCAGTGTAATTTTTATATGTTAGGTTGACTATTTTATTATTATATTTTATAAAGGCTATAATGAACAGACTGCGATATCAAGATTGCAATAAGCTCGCTCTGCACCATTATCAATGTCCGTGCGGACGAACATATTTTACTTTCGTTTTTAAGTTACCGATTCAAAAGCCCCCAGCGGTGTCACACATCGATTAACCGGTGGGAAAATTTTCCCACAGTCACATCCCTAATATATTTATATATAAATACAATAGGCCAACCTGAAAGAGAATTTTACTTGCCCGACCAGAGTAGCCTGATTAGAACGTCAATGACAAAAAAATTACTTGGGAATCACTAAAACGAGAGATTATTCTAATTTTATTACATTCATTTTAAGTTGCAATCAACAGTTGTTAATAAATGGATTACCAGTAATCAGTTGATCAATGGTAACAAGGTTGCGCTGCTGAGGCTCATGCAGCTTCTCCAGGAGAAATGTAAACAAATGAGATCAGCACACAAAAAACAAACTCAGTTAACAACTTACTGACTATAAAAATTATAAATATGGAGTTTTGATATATTTTATAACAGTTAAGCAACCTCACTTGACGAGAAGGCTGTTTCCTGAATACAATCACGATTTGAAACTGTGACATTGATTTCATACAACAGGTTAATAAACAGTTATAATTAAGTCACTTACATTTTAGATGCAATATTGACTGTTTTTGTTCTGTTTCAGCAGCAAAAATAGTTAAACAAAGATCACAGCAGAACCGTCGCGCATCTCACAGCAACTTGTTTTCTCATTACTGAATGATTCAGCATTTAGAACGAATCGGTTGACTCAAAGATTCAATGATCAATCCATAAACATCTGTCTCAATCATGAATGACTCAGTCATTCGAACGAATCGTTTGAACGAATGAATCAATGACTCGCTCATTAAGATGGTCGCCTGGCGACACCTAATGGCGGTTTAGTGTTTAAAAGTATCATTCTTTCCAACGTGCACCATTATCAATGTCAGTGCGGACGTCCGTTTTTTACTTTCACTTTTATATTAGCGATTTAAAAGCACCCGCTCGTGTCACACGTCGATTAACCGATGGGAAAATATCCTCACAGTCATACCTAATACATTTATATTTAAATACAATAGGCCTACCTAGTAAAACGTTTTATATACTATTTTGATTTCCTTTTGGACACAAGAGGGCAGTATAGCCCTATGTTTGCTTTTTTGAACCAAATAGCACTAAATAGCCTGTTTTTAACTTTTTCATACTCCTTGAATAGCAAAAACAGAATAAAATGGGTTTAGTTCTAATATTTGTATAATTTTATATAAAAATAAATGGTGTATAATTACATTTTTAGAAGTTATGAGATGTTTCCTGCTTCCTTTTTGACATTAATTTAATCCCTCGCCATAGCAAAACCGTTTGAGATATTCAATATCCGTTTACAATTTAGCATCATTAATATATTTTTATCATGTTGAAAAAGTTTGGTGGGAATAAAATAAATAGTTTAAGAGGAGTGGCTAAAAATTCAGAGGCTGATTTTGCAAAAAAAATCCACATTCAGACCAAAATATCTGACTTCCTGATGGCCGGAGCTAATGAATGTAAATGAGAAAGTTGTCCGGCTTGATGAGTACAATATACAAACTATTTTTTTTTTACTGTAGTTAAAACTAACCCGCCCACTTTTGTCAAAAGCATGTTGAAAGTGACACACTTCCTGCTGCCAGTTGGTGGCGCTATAACTTTGACTCACAATAGTTACATCCATCTGATCGGCCTCTTACCACGAACACACTGCTGAAGTTTCATCAAGATCAGTTAATGTATGCAGAAGTTATTCCACTTCGTGTTTCTCTTTTCTCGCCATAAATTCGTTTCCTCGCCACGGCCAAACCGTTCGAGATATCAAAAATCCGTCCGCAATTTAGAATCCTCAATGTCTTGACTTCATGCACACCGAGTTTGGTGGGGATTGGATGAATTCTCTAGGAGGAGTACTTCGCATTCCACAGCAAGTGTTTTCCAAACAACCCATAATAGCCGACTTCCTGTTGGGCTGGCGTAAAACTTGACCGGGGGAAAGTTGTTCGGCCCGATGAGATCTATATGTGTACCGAGTTTCAAATTAATTCATGCAAGCGTGTTTGATCTATGGACCAAGTTTTGGGACCCCGTTCAAGGGGGCGCTGTTGAGCCCCCCTGCCACGCCCGGGTACCAGCTTCAACCCGTCCCTGATGGCAGGGGGTTCCGACTTGTATGCAAAGTTTCAAGAGTTTTTGAGCACGTTAAGGACCCCAAAAGCCCCTGAAACCTTGATTAACAATATAAAAGCAATAGTCAAATCCCCCCTCCCCTCACACACACAGAGACACAGAGAGAGGGAGAGAAAATTCTTCAGAAAATCCACATTCAAACCAAAATATCTCTCTTCCTGTTGGTCGGAGATCATTAATGTAAATTAGAAAGTTGTCCGTCTTGATGAGAACAATACACATACCAAGTTTTGTTGCTGTTGATAAAACTAACACCCCCACTTATGACTAAAGGTGGCGCTACTGAGCCCCTCACCA
Source organism: Leuciscus idus (assembly GCA_021554675.1). NCBI lineage: Eukaryota > Metazoa > Chordata > Actinopteri > Cypriniformes > Leuciscidae > Leuciscus > Leuciscus idus. The sequence continues at coordinate 4,544,073 of CM038626.1, forward strand.
CGCCCGTTTCTGAAACTTTGCACATGTCTACGGGCTAATAAATGTGATGTGTCTGTCGAGTTTCATCCAATTTCAAGTATGTTAAGAGTCTCAAAAGCATCAAAAAAGAATATTAAAGTTTGAAGCGTTGCCATGGCAACAGTATTAAAGATATCAAAAATCCTTTCACAGGTCTACATCTGCCGTGTGTTTACATTATACACATAAACTTTGAAGCAAATCGGGTAAAAATAAGAGGGTGATTTCAAAGCATTTTGAAAGGGACACACTTCCTGCTGCCAGTTGGTGGCGCTATAACTTTGACTCACAATAGTCACATCCATGTGATCGGCCTCTTACAACGAACACACTGCTGAAGTTTAATCAAGATCAGTTAATGTATGCAGAAGTTATAACACACTTCCTGTTTCTATTATTCGCCATCAATTCGTGTCCTCGCCACGGCCAAACCGTTCGAGATATCAAAAATCTGTTCGCAATTTAGCATCCTCAATGTCTTGACTTCATGCTGACTGAGTTTGGAGGCGAATGGATGAATTCCCTAGGAGGAGTACATCACATTCCACAGCATGCGTTATCAAACAACCCATAATAGCCGACTTCCTGTTGGGCTGGCGTAAAAAGTAAAAGTACGAAAGTTGTTCGGTCCGATGAGATCTATATATGTACCGAGTTTCATATTATTACATGCAAGCGTGTCTGATTTATGGACCAAACTTTCGGACCCCGTTCAAGGGGGCGCTGTTGAGCCCCCCTGCCACGCCCGGGTACCAGCTTCAGCCCGGCCCTGATGGCCGCAGGTTCTGACCCGTGTGCAAAATTTCAAGAGTTTTCGAGCATGTTAAAGGCCCCAAAAATGCCCGAAAGGTTGACAGAAAAATAAGAATAATAATAAATATAGCTGCGAGCAGCGATTGCGGGCCCAAGCCGGTGGCACCGCCACCCTGGTGCCTTTAGTTACACTAAAGCCACCGGGGTGGCGGTGTCACCGGCTTGGGCCCTCCATCGCTGCTCGCAGCTATATTTATATATATATATATATATATATATAAATAAATGTAACAAAAAAGATATACATTATATATATGTAACAATAAATAAATAAATAAATAAATAAATATATATATATATATATATATATATATATATATATATATATATATATATATAATATATATACAGGTCCTTCTCAATAAATTAGCATATTGTGATAAAGTTCATTATTTTCCATAATGTAATGATAAAAATTAAACTTTCATATATTTTAGATTCATTGCACACCAACTGAAATATTTCAGGTCTTTTATTGTTTTAATACTGATGATTTTGGCATACAGCTCATGAAAACCCCAAATTCCTGTCTCAATAAATTAGCATATCATGAAAAGGTTCTCTAAACGAGCTATTAACCTAATCATCTGAATTCATTAATTAACTCTAAACACCAGCAAAAGATTCCTGAGGCTTTTAAAAACTCCCAGCCTGGTTCATTACTCAAAACCACAATCATGGGTAAGACTGCTGACCAGAAGGCCATCATTGACACCCTCAAGCAAGAGGGTAAGACACAGAAAGAAATTTCTGAACGAATAGGCTGTTCCCAGAGTGCTGTATCAAGGCACCTCAGTGGGAAGTCTGTGGGAAGGAAAAAGTGTGGCAAAAAACGCTGCACAACGAGAAGAGGTGACCGGACCATGAGGAAGATTGTGGAGAAGGACCGATTCCAGACCTTGGGGGACCTGCGGAAGCAGTGGACTGAGTCTGGAGTAGAAACATCCAGAGCCACCGTGCACAGGCGTGTGCAGGAAATGGGCTACAGGTGCCGCATTCCCCAGGTCAAGCCACTTTTGAACCAGAAACAGCGGCAGAAGCACCTGACCTGGGCTACAGAGAAGCAGCACTGGACTGTTGCTCAGTGGTTGCTCAAATTTTGCATGTCATTCGGAAATCAAGGTGCCAGAGTCTGGAGGAAGACTGGGGAGGAGGAAATGCCAAAATGCCTGAAGTCCAGTGTCAAGTACCCACAGTCAGTGATGGTCTGGGGTGCCATGTCAGCTGCTGGTGTTGGTCCACTGTGTTTTATCAAGGGCAGGGTCAATGCAGCTAGCTATCAGGAGATTTTGGAGCACTCCATGCTTCCATCTGCTGAAAAGCTTTATGGAGATGAAGATTTCATTCTTCAGCATGACCTGGCACCTGCTCACAGTGCCAAAACCACTGGTAAATGGTTTACTGACCATGGTATTACTGTGCTCAATTGGCCTGCCAACTCTTCTGACCTGAACCCCATAGAGGATCTGTGGGATATTGTGAAGAGAAAGTTGAGAGACGCAAGACCCAACACTCTGGATGAGTTTAAGGCCGCTATCGAAGCATCCTGGGCCTCCATAACACCTCAGCAGTGCCACAGGCTGATTGCCTCCATGCCACGCCGCATTGAAGCAGTCACTTCTGCAAAAAGGATTCCCGACCAAGTATTGAGTGCATAACTGAACATAATTATTTGAAGGTTGACTTTTTTTGTATTAAAAACACTTTTCTTTTATTGGTCGGATGAAATATGCTAATTTATTGAGACAGGAATTTTGGGTTTTCATGAGCTGTATGCCAAAATCATCAGTATTAAAACAATAAAAGACCTGAAATATTTCAGTTGGTGTGCAATGAATCTAAAATATATGAAAGTTAAATTTTTATCATTACATTAGGGAAAATAATGAACTTTATCACAATATGCTAATCTATTGAGAAGGACCTGTATATACTGTATGGTGTGCATCCACGGCGAGGAACGGGCAGAGAAGAGCGAACGTTTTTTAGTTCATTCCTACTTCCATAGGAATTAATTGAAAACGCTCGCTCTGCACCATTATCCATGTCAGTGCGGACAAACATATTTTACTTTCATTTTTAAGTTAGCAATTCAAAAGCCCCCAGCAGTGTCACACGTTGATTAACCGGTGGTAAAATATTCCTCACCGTCACATACCGGTACCTAGTATATTTTATATAGATACAATAGGCCTACCTGACTTTGAACACAAGAGGGCAGTATAGCACTATGAATGACATATTTTAAAAAGAAAATTTGGACTAAAAAAACATTCTGGATGTTTTTAAACTTAAACAATTATTAAATAGAAAAAAAAAAGAATAAAATGGGTTTAGTTCTGATATTTGTATAATTTTATATAGAAATACATGGTGTATAATTACATTTTTAGAAGATAGGAGGTTTTTAGTGTTTCCTTTTTTGACATTACTTTAATCCCTCGCCATAGCAAAACCGTTTGAGATATTTATTATGCGTTTACAATTTAGCATCTTTAATGTATTTTCATCATGTTGAAAAAGTGTTGTGGGAATAAAATAAACCACTTAAGAGGACTGGGTAAAAATTCAGAGGCTGATTTTGCAAAGAAATCCACATTCAAACCAAAATATCTGACTTCCTGCATCATGTTGAAAAAGTTTTGTGGGAATAAAATAAACCACTTAAGAGGACTGGGTAAAAATTCAGAGGCTGATTTTGCAAAGAAATCCACATTCAAACCAAAATATCTGACTTCCTGTTGGTCTGAGCTAATGACTGTAAATTAGAAAGTTGTCCGGCTTGATGAGACCAATATACGTACTGATTTTTATAACTGTGGGTAAAACTAACCCCCCCACTTTTGTCAAAAGCATTTTGAAAGTGACACACTTCCTGCTACCAATTGGTGGCGCTATAACTTTGACTCACAATAGTTACATCCATCTGATCGGCCTCTTACCACGAACACACTGCTGAAGTTTCATCAAGATCAGTTAATGTGTGCAGAAGTTATAACACTTCGTGTTTCAAATTCGTTTCCTCGCCACGGCCAAACCGTTCGAGATATCAAAAATCCGTCCGCAATTTAGCATCCTCAATGTCTTGACTTCATGCTGACCGAGTTTTGTGGGGATTGGACGAATTCTCTAGGAGGAGTATTTCACATTCCACAGCAAGCGTTTTCCAAACAACCCATAATAGCCGACTTCCTGTTGGGCTGGCGTAAAACTTGACCGAGGGAAAGTTGTTCGGCCCGATGAGATCTATAAGTGTACCGAGTTTCATATTAATTCATGCAAGCGTGTTTGATATATGGATCAAGTTTTCAGATCCCGTTCAAGGGGGCGCTGTTGAGCCCCCCTGCCACGCCCGGGTACCAGCTTCAGCCCTGCCCTGATGGCCGTGGGTTCTGACCTGTGTGCAAAGTTTCAAGAGTTTTTGACCACGTTAAGGACCCCAAAAGCCCCCGAAACCTTGAAAAACATTAAAAACAATAGAATATAGCTGCGAGCAGCGATTGCGGGCCCAAGCCGGTGGCACCGCCACCCTGGTGCCTTTAGTTACACTAAAGGCACCGGGGTGGCGGTGTCACCGGCTTGGGCCCTCCATCGCTGCTCGCAGCTATATTTATATATATATATATATATATATATATATATAATAAAGATGTGAAATTTTACTTGTCTTACCTTATTCTGATTTTATGATGCACTCAAAATATTCCACAACAAATCCTTTAAATTTAATGTAAAAATAAAAACGAAAGTAAGTGTTGGGCTCACGTAACCCTTTCATTAGAATCAAAACGTTTCAACAGTTGTGATGTATTTGGATGCTAAACTATTCTTTATTATAGGCTTTGTACTTCACTCGTGTTCCAATATCGACGGAAAAAATCATCCTCTTCACACGCGCAAAAATGTGCTTGGAAAAATCACAGTGGAGCAGTGCTTACTGTTAATGTACGAATTGTACTACTGACTATTTAAACAGAGCAGTGTGTATATGCTAGGTTTACTATTTTATTATATTTTATTAAGGCTATAATGAACAGGCTGCGATGTCAAGTTTGCAATGCTGGAATGTGTGTGTGATTTAACAGTAGACACATAAAAACATAATTGGCACATAATTTTGTTCATACAGGACATCATTCAAACTGCAAAGTGTTTGCTTATATTTATATACACTCGCAATAAAACACAACATTGTGCTTTTGTAAAATAAATTCAAGCAATCCACCCCCCGAAATGGCGTTCATTTTAAAATTAAACTAAAAGCTCTTGGCTAAACAGGCTGTGTGCGCCCACGGCGAGGAACGAGCAGAACAGAGTGAACGTTTTTTAGTTAATTCCTACTTCCATAGGAATTCATTGAAAATGCTTGCTCTACTCAGCACCATTATTAAAGTCTGTGCAGACATCTGTATTTTACTTTAAGTTA